>JBCNJP010000019.1:21939674-21983872 GCA_039602395.1 Deinandra increscens subsp. villosa
CGATATTTTATATTTAAACTTATTAAAATTCAATTATCTGAAACTTAAACCAATATCATCGAGAAAGTAGATTGGATTATTATTATCATGAACAAACTACAAAATTAATAAAAAATAAAAAAATAAGGCACAAGTAAGGCGTGATGTATATCTGTTGGGGCCAAACACGGTGTCCGACTTAACGTGCCACGTGTAAACAGAGTTTTCTGTCCTACCTTCCTCTTCCATCAATCATCTTCCTCCACCGCCTTCTCCGATTCCGTCTATATAATTCCGTTACCCCTTTCCACCAGAGCTTCAGATAACAACGAATCGGAACCTCTGTAACTTAAACTCCCCATTATTCACCGCCCAAATGTCATTCATGGTAAAATCCAGTGATAACAGCAGTCATGACGACGATTTTCTCAGTACAACAAGTTCGCCGACGCCGGATTCCGCCGCTAGCCTCTCTCTTTCGCCGGACGTGTTTCTGGAAGCCGCTATTGCGCTCAAAGAGCAGGTAGTTTGTTTTTTGGGGCCATATTCCAACAGTTTAGTTCCGATTTTTGAATCGTTTTCTGTTTTTTGATTGTGGAAAGAGCTTAATCAATCAAGCGTACGGAATTCGAAGTTTGATTTTGATTAAGTTTGTAGAAAGCGATTCAACTATTAGTTTGAGATCTAGAATTAGAATCCGTACGATTTGAATTTTGAAGGCTGTGATGTGCAGTAACATTTGTAATGGTGTAGGATAGGTATTATGTTAACCGGCGGCGCACGTTAGCGCTGATCCTTCTGGTTTCTATATATGATTTACAGGTGGTGGAAGCGACGTGGACAGAAGTGTGTGCTGGAGGTGGTGAAATCGTGGACCCAACGGTTTTCACAGGTCTGTTAGGGACAGCGTTCACCTGCCTGCGGTTCTACGAAGCTATTGGTAGTCTTCGGGATTTGCAATTGGGTGCCGATATCGTCGACGCTTGTGCTACTGCAGTCACTAATACTTCTAATAGGTAGAAATAATCTCTTCACTTAATAATCATTAACGGGTAGTTTACCATTATTTATTGGAAGGTTTTAGGCGCCATTTGGAAAAGAGTTTTCCCTATTTAGTTACCTTGGATTTGGGAATTATAATACCTTTTTGGGTTGTAAAAATAGGTATATGACATTTCTGTGTGGAAGAGGAGGAATATATGCGTTAGGTGCAGTTATCGCGAATCACTGTGGAGATCATCACAAACGTAATTTCTACCTTGCTGGATTTATGGAGGTATATCTTTTTTCATTGAATTTCTGAGCAGGTTTTCTTTAAGCTTAAACCATGTATAGATTATTAACTATTGGCCCTTTTAGTTGTAGTTGTCCTGGTTGGTTGGATTAGGGGTGGACCTAGTCTTTTGATCTATTTATAGACGGAAGTTCTATATTTCAATATATGCAATAGAATACCTATTTATACAAATGAATGAAGTGATAGAAACATAAAATTGTTCCAAGAAACTAATGATGGGTTTATGAATGAAGTGATAGAAACATAAAATTATTCCAAGAGTGAATTACAAGAACACAGTTCAATGTCCATAGCTGATATTCTAATTATCAATACCCTATCATTGTCATTTTCTTTAAAGGCCTGTCACTGTCATCTATTTGTCTTAATCACCCAAACTGCGCCAAAACACGGGTATGTGTTTCATATACATATACATACACCTATATACGCACATGCCAAATTGCCAATATTGTTATGGTCCTTATGTGTCTATTGTTGAAAAAATCGGCAAGGATATTGCCATACAATATAGTGCAATAAGTCAAATGGGAAGAAAAGATAGTTTTTATTCACGATCATTGATTGTGGCCCAGAGGTTGTCCTACTATCAAGTATGTGCCTGCAGTTGTTCCAACAAACACTTTGTGAGATTCCCTTTATCTTGTAGTGGGTCCATTATTTAAATCATGATAATATGGTAGAGGGTCAATAACATTTGAGATGGCTAGGCTAACCATAGTGGTAAATGTGTGTGATGGGAAAAATGTTGTTACGCATGATGTCACACAAGCAAAAGGGTTCACTGATAATAATAATAAATGTGTGTACTGTGTAGTGAATTAGCGATATTGTGAATAGTCGTTGTGTGAATGTAGGGGGAGGGGGGGGGGGGGGTTATTTAAAAAGAGAAGATGAGATGTAAGGGATGTAATTAGTGGTACTCACGGAAAGTGATCAACCCCCTCTTCCCAAAAAAACATCACATCCAGGGGCAGTGTTTCACATGCGTTATCAACCATCACGCCCCCATCACCGGCTAATTACAGATGACCTTATGGTCCTATAACCTGTTTTTGTTTATTAAATTAGTGATTGGCATACCACAACTGTTAAGGGGTGATACGGTGGTTAGAGCTGCGGGTCCTCTAGTTTGATCTTCTAACTTCTAATCCCGCTGCTTCTAGTGGTTTTTATGCCTTTAACCCCCTTGAAGCGTAAGAAACATTTTACCCGATCGTGTTGGTTAGTAGGGCATTTATGGTCCTGTTAGCTTTCCGGTATGGGTTCTCATGGTTGTAAAAAAAGTCCATATACGAGATAACTCCTACGTGAATAAAAAAGGACACAGTTTGATACACCTGGTCAGATGGTTTAGTATGCATTAGAAAATTTTACTTCAAAAAGCAGAAAAGAAATTTTATATATTGATTGTGAATGCTCAAGAACTGATATTTTGATGAACTCATAACAATTTCACTTCTTTTTTTTTTAACGGCAACAATTTCACTTCTATTCAAGTAAATAACATTCTATATGTTAAAAAAAACTAGAGATGGCTTATCTATCTTGTGATTTGAATTGATCATCTCCAGCTGGCACAAGAGACGGCTCTCCCTGCAGGACCCGAAGAAGGTGGTTTTGGAATGTCATATGATCTTCTAAACGGGCGAGCGGGTTTCTTGTGGGCTGCATCTATTTATAAACAAACATATCGGCCAAGAAACAGTGCCATATGATATCCTAAATCCGATAGTCAAAGCAGTGATAGCTGGAGGAAGGGTGGGGGCACCTGACCACGCTATGTGCCCGTTAATGTACCGATGGCATGGGACCAGATACTGGGGTGCAGCCCATGGGCTCGCTGGCATATTGCATGTGTTGCTTCATTTCCCACTATCCGAAGAAGATGCAGAGGATGTGAAAAAGACTTTGAAATACATGATGAGCAAGAGGTTCCCTCATACTGGTAATTATCCATGTAGTGAAGGTAATGCAAGGGATAGTTTGGTGCAGTGGTCTCATGGTGCAGGTGGCATGGCTCTAACCCTCTGCAAGGCATCTCAGGTTCGTACAACTGGCCACGATAATAACAAGTTAAACAGTTTCCATCAAAACCTCTGATCTGGAAAATGGGTGTTCCAGAAGATGGGTAATCGGTCGAAATGGGCCGGGTCCGATTTGCCTGGAACACATATTTTTTCAAATGTTTTATTCTTAGCTTTCATAAATGAGTAGTGTGTTTCTTGTTTATAATTAGTATGTTAGTATGATCAAGAAAAACACATAATGCAATAAAGAAAAACACATAATGCAATAGAAATCCAATTTGGATGTGTTCAAAAACGCACTTTCTGCGATTTTCAATCTTGCTGGTTTTTTGACTTGTTTCCAGTATTCAATAACCAAATCTACATTGTTCTGTGCAGGTGTTCCCAAATGATCGCGAGTTCCGTGATGCAGCTATTGAAGCAGGGGAAGTGGTATGGAAGAAGGGACTAGTCAAGAAAGCAGGGCTTGCGGATGGTGCTTCTGGGAATGCCTATGTTTTCCTTGCTCTTTACCGTCTAACCGGAGACGTGATTTATGTGGACAGAGCCAAGGCATTTGGCGGGTTCTTGTATACCAATGCTCGGAAGCTTATAACTAACACCATGTCGAACGGACTTGACCATGGTTTTTCCCTTTTTCAAGGACTGGCTGGGGCAGCTTGTCTATGGTCTGATCTGGTCAGACCAAAGGAGTCCAGGTTTCCTGGGTTTGAAATCTGAGGATCATCAATCGTTGGTCTTTATGTAATGATACTTTTACAGTTCTACGTGGTAGGTGATGATAGTGGTTAGAAACTAGGGTAATATTTAATTTCCGACATGAATTTCTTCCTGAAATCAAACGAGTTTAGTGGATACCGTTTTCTAATAATCATGTTTCAGAATCTGATCATTATAAATTTTAAAGATAATTAAACCATGTATAAGAAAGAATCATGTCATTAAAACATATAATCAGGTCTCCAAATCCCAAGTACAAACTTACAATAAAACAATTAATTTACCTCCCCTTTACCTTGTTCTTTATTCTGTTCTTTACCTTGTTCCTTACCCTGTACCTTACTCTGTTCTTTACCTTGTTCCTTTTCCTTACCCTGTTCTTTGCCATGTTCTTTACCCTGTTCCTTTTCCTTACTCTGTTCTTTACCTTGTTCTTTACCCTGGTCCTTACCCTGTTCTTTACCCTGTTCCTTACCCTGTTCTTTACCCTGTTCTGACTCATCTTTCTTGTTATTATTTTTCCCAATTATAAGCTCTCCAATCTTCCGAAACAGTTTCTTCCGGCCATAAAGGTTATAACCGTACATCGAGTACCCCTTATCGTCACCGTCCGTATGATGGTTGTGGTGGGGGTGACCACCATGCACACTATTCTCCATATCTTCAAACGACCCACTCGACTCAGTTAATACCCGTTGCAGCCCTACGGTGCTGCGCCTTCGATTTCGGTGTGTGGGGTTCCGATTTCGGAGATGCACTCGTATCAAAAATGGATCCTTTAAGCGCTTCAGCTTTCTCAGGATCATCATCTACAACATTAACAACTTCTCCAATATTATCATCGTCATGATAAAACATCATGTCATCATCGTCATCTTTGTCGTCTCGGTTAAACGCTTTAAACTCTTCGAAATCAAAGTGGAACATTTGTCGTGGCGTAGACCGTCCGTCTAAATGATCTTCGTAAAGCGAAGAATCCGGGGAGTTGAAAACTTCCGTGTGATGATCTCCATGATGATCTTTATCTTCATAGAATCTGTGATGATCTTTATCTTCATAGAACTTACTCGCTTCGGCTTTTGCAGCTAGTAACCTCTTGAACTCCTTGACATTTTCGCGAGCTGCAGCCTCGTTGATCCTTAACCGCTCGTTCTCTTTCGTGAGAAAGTGTACAGATTCTTCTTTTTCGGCTAGTAAGTCTTTGAGTTCTGAGTTCTCGGATCGAGCTATGTTTGCAGCTTCTTTAGAAGCGGACGACTCGTTTAGAGCTTGTTTGAGAATGTCCCTGAGCTTAAAACCTTCCTCTCTGGTGATTCTTGTGGTGTTTTCTGCTGATGCTGTAGCTTCATGTAATCTATGGTTTTCGTGTTTTAATGACGCGATTTCTTCATCGGCTCGTTTTATACAGTTTATGAATCCGAGTTCTTTTGTAGTCCATGCGAGAACATGTTCTTCGGACTCCACTCTTAACCGCTCGGATGCTTCTGTTTTCAACTCGAGTTCTTTGTGTAATCGGTTAAGTTCTTTCTTCAAATTCGTCACTTGTTCTTCGGCTAACTTCAGCTTTTCGTTTGCTGTACTGCTTTCCATCGCTACTTCGCTTAAAGCCGACGCTAAATCATCCATAGCCTTCTTGCTTTTCTCCTCTGCTTCTGTCGCGAACTTCACTTCGTTTTTCAGCATTATGATCTCGTCTTTTAGGGCTTTCGTGTTCGCAGATGAATCATGATTACTCTTTCGATCCGGCACGTTTTTACCACCTTTTTCGAAGTGATCGAGCTGTTCTTGGAGCGAAATGACGTCAAGCTTTGATTCTTCCAAGTCCATTTTAGTCTGCTGGAATTGTTGCGTTTGAAGCATTAATGAATCCAGCATTTGCGACTCCGATTCCTTCGCCTTTTCCAGCTGATCCGTCAATTCTCGAATCTGCTTCTTGCATTGGTCTAACGAATCGTCCCGTTCGGCTAATTTCGCTTCGAATGCGTTGATCAGCTTTTTTGTGTTCTTCAACTCCTCTTGTAAATCACTCATTTGCTTTTGCGTCATTGCAGCCTTAACTATCCGATTCTACATATAATCATCAATTTCAAAATTGCTACCTAATTGCACGAGAATTTCACAAAAAAAAAAAAAAACAATCGGAATTTACGATTTGTCGAATAGATCAGATCGTATACCTCAGATAAACTAATGGAATGGCGATCAACGGAAATTAGGGCTTGTTTATCGACTTGTGACGCAAGGGCATCTCCTCGACAGATCTTCGATCCAGAAATGCTTCTAACGAGAAACGATGAATGCTTCTTTTGTCCAAATTCGAAATAGCCAGATCTGGAAATCAACAGGAAGTTGTGATTAATCAGAAATTACATGTAAGGAATGGATTTGGTGTGATTATAATTAATTATATACCGTGGAAGGAATGAATATACGGATAAGGAAGATGCAGAGAGAGGAGAGGGAGAGAGAGGAAGAAGTTTGTTAGTACCTGGATTTGGAACGTAACATTGTCAAAATTCAGCTATTTCTGGAAGCTGAGAAAAAATCGGGGAAAATGGCGATGAAAAACGTTGAAATTTATTACAGGGTTTGAAGGAGTCCGAGGTTGGCGGGTGCAGACTTTGAACCAACTGTTTATAAAGGAGTTGTTTATAAAGGAGTTCAGGGGAAACGGATAAATGAAAAAGGATAAAAATATAAGTAAACAATGGTATTTACATATTTATGTGTGAGGTTATTGTGACAAGTTTAATTTTGATAAGAAATAAGAAGGAATCATAGCCATTAGATCTTTAATTAAATGAAGATTTATGGCTTAAAAATTTTCTGGGTAGAATTAGAGATAAAAACTAAAGAAAACAATAGATAGAAGGATACTTTGACTTTTTATCAAATTCCCCCTATTTTTTAAACCTTCATAACTCTTAGATACGACATTAGTTTTTTAAAAAAATTACACCATAAAAACGAGCGTTTTTTATCTTTAAAACACGTACAATGTTGTTTTATATAAAATTAAAAATAAAGTACTCTTTCGATCGTATCAAAATGTTCAGATTATTGTGTCATTGTGTCATTGTGTCAAAATGATTAGATCATTGTGTCAAAATTGTTCAGAACATATGTAGATAAAAATAAAAATTAGCATTACGTGGTAAAATATGAAAATAAAAGATGATGATATAACCTTGAGATGACAGAAAAAGAATATAAGTTGAAAAAGTATGATAAAGATATTATGAGAAGCCAATAGAGTGATATATAATAACAATGACCCTAATTACTAATAACAATTTAGGTTTTTCATTAATAAATGTTAACATATTACTTGGTATTATTTAAACTATATTACAATCTTATTTAAACAGAAAAATTATAAAATTATGAGAGAAAAAAAAGTATCTCATTGGAAACTTTGATCCAGAAAACTTTCTTACAAAAATAGATTAATAATAAAGTAATATACAAATTTATTTTAATGATATTTAAAGTTGAAGAGAATAAATTATTTTGGTGGAACGGGTAAGAATTTAACTACTATTTGATGGGAACTTTCTTTTTTAAATGCTAAAAGGTATATTTGCATCAAGTCAAGAACTAACCCAAAAGGGGGTGAAACATGCACGTCCATAGGTCCACACGAACTAAGAAGAGATATGACATGAACCGAAAAATGAAATTTGAAGTAAAAAAAGTATGTGTTGGCTTTAGTTTCTTATAAGGGATGGCATGTGGTATACTTATTTGGTGTTAAACTTTAATCAGTGTCATGTCAGTGATTACTGGATTGTTAACATCATATAACATGGATGAGATATACTTCATGTTATGTGGTGTGGTGTTATGGAATATTTTATTAATTTGTTTCCCTTTTTGGTTTGGAAATAATAAATAAGACATTAAATTAAAAACTTAAATTACTTGATAAAAAAAACTACAACAACTTTAGAGAAAATTTAAAATAAAAATTACATTTACTAGAATTAGACTAAATAAGACTAACTTCTACTCAAGCTCTATTAATTCTCGTTCGTCTTCACTAAGGTGTTCAAAAAGCGCTCACAAGACAAAAAATATTTATAAAAAAAAAACTAGTTCGTTTTCGTTCAAACTTATACCATTGCGTTCAGAAAAAAAAATAAAGAAGACTTATAATTTTGTTTCCTTAAAAAAGTTAACATGTAAAAGTTATTTGAAAAAAAACAGATTTTAATTAAAATAAACATTCAATATTTTATATAATAAACAAATATGTGATGTGTCAAATGATTAGTGGAGGATGGGCATGCTCAATATCTTGTTCACGCCGACAATGAGGCGTCATATGTTTCACGGAGAATCTTAGCGTCGGTGCATCACGCATGTATGAGATGGTTTTGGCGTCGTATAACTTTGCCACCTAGATTTTTAACGCGTGATAACAAGGGTATACTGGATGGCCTAAGCCCAATTTACAAGTCGGTAAACTCGGGGGTCTAATACTCTAATTTGACAAGTGAGTGGAATTAGGTTAAGTCCTTACGTTTTATATTGCATTCTACTAGAAATGTATTGGCTAGCGAGTTTTGGTTAGTATATAAATACCAAGTTGAGTATTAGGGTTGTCTTTTGTAGTTTATAGGAATTTGAGTTTGTATTATTTCGTTCTTTGTATGTAAACTCGATCTTAATTATACTTAATAGGGAGATATCTCATAATTAAACTAATCAATCAGTGTTTGATGTTATATGGTATATTAAGGCTGTTTTAGAGAGGTGTTGTGAGACGGGTGATCGTACAAGGCTCGTTTCCTAGAGGGTTGCCAATAAAAAAAGTAGTTTAGGTATTGTATGTATCATACCGTTAGATTTAACTATGTTGCCATGATATGTATTATTAAAATTTGTTTCAAAATATGTTAGAAAAGTGTTAACATTTATTTAACTATGAAAAAGATCACTTGCTATAATAATTTTGTTATAATTTTGTTATGCTTATTGTTATCATAATTGTCATCGATCTATATATTCTTCACATAGGGAGTCTTGTTTATTAGCATGGGACACTCAAAATCTAAAAGCCAGCTCCATGATGTATATTCAATTATTCATGTTAGTTCTGTGACAAATTAACTAATTCTAAATATTTCACTAGCAAATTCGTCATTTTCGATGACAGGATTTCATAGCGACATTTGTAGACTTATATTTGCTAAAGGCTAAAGAATCAAATGAGGGGGTGATTGTGACAAGCTTGACTACTTTTGGGCCGGCCGGCCTACATTGTGTTGGTAAAATGCGACTTAGTCAGCCCGTCATAACTTTGGGCTCGGTCATCAATTTGGGTTTACGGTTAAAGAATATTTTTTCAAATTAAATAAAATAATAGAATGTTTTCTCTTTCTACAAATCCAATATTATTTAATTAAAAATGTCGTCGGTTGAAATAAGTAACATAAGAGGAAAACAACATTTGTGGTTTTTAGGTTGTTCTGGAATAAAATAAAATAAAAACAAAAAACAAAAACAAAAATAAACAAATTGGTTCGGATTTAAAAACTAGAATTCAAGAGAAAACATGACATGTGTTTAATTCAAACCTTTCACTTTACCATCACCACCACGACCTCCTACCACATTCGACGTCATCATAGTCTCTACCAACAACACCATTGCTTCAAGGACCACCGCCAGTCATATTTGTTGCAATCATAATCTCAATTTTAAAATAAATGCGACGTTATTATTAACCAAGTTTATGAGAAATTCATCTTCATAACACTTTTCATATTAAACTCGTTCGAGGGCGGCTCAAACGATTTGAGACCCAAAATAAAGCAACATTTTGGGGCTTTTCAACATTTTAAAAGTCACGGTTTAGATCTCTCTTTTATTCGGTTTGGGACCGACAATAATATTTTTCATAACTAGCAAGGTTTAATATATTTCTTATTGCATATACACAAATATGATTAAAATAACTTCATTTTTCTATCCTTATTCGATGCAAATTGTTTAATAAAACATTCGAAGTTAATTTCTTCTAACAAATCACTTTCAATAAATAAAATAGCTAAATCGTTATATCTATCTTATGATATAGATATAACGATTTAGCTACTGTCGGAGAGTAGCTCGTTTCACCTCCCGAATTTCACACTCAGTTCACTAAATCGCACCTACAATTCTAAACGTCTTCTCCCATCGATCATATCGCCGATCAATCGCCACCGCTTCCGGCCGCCGTTGGAAGCTTTAACACAATCGGATCTACTTCAATTTCCTCTAAATACGCCGTCGTAAGTTATCAAAACTGATCGTTGGTTCCTTTTACTTAACCTACTCAGCATTATTAGAAACACAATCACCACCGCTGCCAACCGCTGTTAGAAGTTTATGGTGTGGTTTTATCTCAATCGGATCTACTTCAATTAGGGTTGGTAAAGTGATTAAAGGGAACATGTACAAACGATGGGTTTAAGTGATGTGGCTTTTTATGAGATTAATAAGAATGAAAAAAAAAATACTAATCAACGCCACATCAGCGCCACGTAGGATTAAAAACTAACGGTGTTAGTTTTTTAAACGGCGGGACCATTCAAAATAATTATGTGAAAAGTTGGGACCGTTATGAGTTATATTGAAAAGTGGGATTATTCTGGCAATACCAAAAGTTGGGATTATTTAATTCCAATTTTCCTTTACAATTATATAATCCGTAAAAATTACGAAGCTTTAACCACAAGGTTGAAAGTGTCAAAAAAACGACGCCATGAACTTAACTAAATCCTTGAGCTACAAGCCGAGCTTTATGACGTTCTATTGTGCCATCGGATCGGTACTTTGTACGAAACAACCATTTGGATCCAACAATGTTTATGTTGAAAAATGCTTCCCTGGGACGTCCTGACGAGAGTGTCATAACATATAGGCCAAAACATGTTTAGTAACGTTTAAGATGTTGTTACTTACAAAATTAACACCTCCAATCTAGATTAATAACACTAAACGTGTTCCCCAAGTGCATAAGAACTCAACCCTAAAATCCTTTACTCATTTAGCCTATCCTGTTTAGGGTGACCTTCTAGGAGTTTCGGTGCGAGTACAAAGAATGAGACTCTAAATATAAACTTAATATTATATTACTATTAAAATATCATTTACATATGTTAGTGATATGTAAACACAAATATGTTAAACTAAAATATTATTTAATCTGTGTTTATAAACTGTATAAATATGCCACACCAACGTACAATGTTTCTTACCTTGTTTATCAAATATGATACATTTTAAGTCCACCCTGAGTCCCTGACTCATGTAGGAAGATACCCCTATATTGGACCCAACCAATTATGTTGGGCAACCCATGCTACCCAATTAAAATGAGCCCAAGTGAGAAGAAAGAAAGCTCTGATTTATAAGCTAATTGGTGGTGTAAATTATATATGATATGAGAACTACCGATTAGATACACATTAATAGAGACATACGAACTATGCAACTTAACGAAAAACACATATGATCAACAATGCATTAACTTTAATGTATACTGTTGAACCCCATTGCAATAGGATATAGGGTTTACATACCAAAAACAATCTCAATAATTTACACACCCAATTTCCTATCACATATGCTGCCTATGAAATATAAACCAAAGCATTATTTACTTATTTACCACTACCAGAGACCTTTACACAACTTACATCAGAAACTGCTAATAAGCCAGATACTGTATATCCATCCCTCAAACAATCTCACTCCAATTTCAAAAATAAAAAATAAAAAAGCCGGTGACAAGCCTGAGTTCTAAAATAGCATAACCTGATTTGAGAAAGGATTTACCTTCTGGTCCTAATTATAAGTTGTCAAACCGAAAACAATGTGAAACCTTTAGGCGGTTTGTTAATGCCATGATAGCTGACTGTATAACTCTCGAGTGTGGAGAGACGGGATCTGGAAGTTGAGGCAGACAAACAGGTACATAAAGATCAAGATCTGGGTTTCCGTCATGATGGTGGTAAAGTGCAAGCAGAGACCGGCAAAATATAAATCTGGAGATAAAATCCAGTTGAGCATTGTGTGATATATAAGTAGGAAAAATAAAATAATATGTTTATGAAATTCCATTCTGATGTTTTTGTTGTTTAAATGATGGCATATACCTTACTTTTGAGGTCAAGGTATTAGTTAAAACTAGAATATTGGCATGAAATGGATAAACTCTTGAGATGTTTTGATGACTAGAGGTTCACAAGAGGCCTAGATCCCGAGACATGGTCTAGTTTCGGGGAAAAAAAGTGTCAGGCTTTCAAGGAGGTGATGCAATGGTAAGCATTTGAGTCCCTATAGTAAAGGTCTCGGGTTGGAACCTAGATTCCACTAGGAAGGTCAGGTGCCCAGCACAAGCTACGTTTTAGTTGATCTGGTCATCAGGGTATTGGGCGGGTCCCCTGAGTTTTCTCGTAACGGATTCTCGGAGTTGCAAAAAAAAACCATCCTAGGCAAGGCCCATGAGTTACAATTTCAGTAGGCTTTGTGGACCTATAATCCTGGGCACAAACCTGAAATTCAAGGTTTGGTCAACCGATTCGAACCTTTTGGATTGCCTCCCTCAAAGGGTTAAAAAGAAGTTTTTTATAAAGAAAAAAAAATTATGTCATGTCTTTTTTTTATTTATTTTTTTGTCTTTTTTTCTAATATGACAAATGACATCATTATTCCCCCTTGAAAGTTGAAACAGGTTCTATTATTGTCTGGAGCCAAAAATGTCATTTAGCATATCATGAAAGATCAAACACAGACCGGGTCTAATTGGTTCTTTTATATCAGTTTGTGCCCCAACCAGCCTTTTCCGGGCCAGGTTTTGACCCTCCACAATAAAACAAGGACATGGAATTCAACAAGCGGAACAAGAGCAGGCTATTTTACGCGGTTATGAGCTGGGCCCAGGACTGGTCTTGGGCTTTGAGCTACTTGTGCATCAGGTGTTCATTGAAGAAACAAAAAGCGACCCACCCCTCACTGCCATTGCCAACTGTAATTTTGTAAAGGTAGAAGCATCAATTTGAAGAGAAAATACCTAAGAATAAGCCGACGTAACAAAGGTTCAGATAAAATTTGGGCCCACACTAGATCAAGGGTAGTTGATGTGCATAAAATCACTTCCCACTCTGAGAAGGCAGTTGAAACAATACTCTCAGCATCTTCCATGAAATCCTAGAAGCAGACAAAAAAAATAAGATGAAGTTATTATATAATTGTAATTATCTAGATGCTATTTAATTAGCTTCCAATGAACATACAACTTCATTAGAAAATGTGAGTCCAAGCATTTGGCAGCATGCTCGTAATGGAGCCGTAAGAAACAAGGTGAATTGACTTCCATTTTGGTTGACGTCACCAAACTGGTTCTTGAAAGTTGGTCTTGAAGGAGAAAGAAACAAAGCTGCTGGTTCACCCCTTTCAGCACCATGTAAAACCTGGGAAATAAATCAATAATAAATGATTTGAAAGCACATAACCTAGTTAAAATAAAAATAACATCAAAATTGTTTTACAAATCATATACAAGTTTTGACAAACCTGCCTTGAATGCATGGCTGTCGTTGCTATCGATAATAAAAAATGCAGGTCTTCTAGTGAAAGGGATTAGATCTCCTGGGTAGAGGTCGTTGAAACCTGCAAAATGCAAATGACATGAAAAGGAGGGAGTAAAAACAGAGTAATAAATAACAATTTTCGGGTGGCAATTTCAATCCATTTATCCTGATAATTTTCAGTGATGGGTCAAATGAAAGAATATCATTGGCTAAAACTGAAACAGGTTCAATGGGTAGAAAATCACCTGAAGTGTACTCTGAACATATAAAGTTCTAAAACATATTATTTCAAAATACAGATTATACAACCAGATCAACCTGCCCATTTGTCCACCTCTACATAACTTTTGGTGAATTTTTAAAAAGAAAAACAATCCCTACTTATTACCTATAGTTCTTGAAGGACCTAACCACAAAGAGTTTGCAAAGGGATGACTGGAGCTTTCCCTTTCACTAGAATTGTTTTGAGGAATCAAATTATTCCTCTCACTAACATTAGATGTCCTTGCACTTTGATACTTTTGTCTATGCTGAACACTAGTTTGACCAGAATTCCCTGCATAGGCCCCAACTGTTGGTATCAGCTACTAATAACAATTTCATCCATTTACTCATGACTAGATCTATTCTGGGTGTGGTAAATCTCTAGTGAGTAAACAGGTAGAAGAAACAAAGTTATCTAAAATAGAAACGTGTCAAAAGGGTTGAACAGATCAACCAAGTCAATTACCAAGCATAATGTGATTCTAATGTACAGAACTCCAAAAATAACTTATTCAAAAAGTTATGTTATTGTTGAATTAATTTTAACTTAAGTACCTGTTATCCGACCCCACTACTTAACCACATCTAGTTTCAACCTTGACTACAATTCAACTGGATAATAAAAAGAAAATAGGTAACCTGAGGCTGCTATGTATATAAGCATAATGCTATCTGGAGGGAGCACATCACAAATTGTAGCCATGACCTGCAAATACAGGGAGAAAAATTAATAGGAATCATCTTTCAATAAATTTTCACATAAATTGCAAGTCTTTTGGTTAATATTTCATACAATCCGGTAACATTCATTAGAATCAATAGACATTTCTCACAAATTTCTAGAAGATGATTTTATTTTTAAACCTTCCCATAATCTATAGATAAAGCAACATTAAGAATTTTATACTCACAGATACTAGTTTTGTCACAGATGGTCGATAAAGAACAGCTTTATTAGGATTTGGCGGCAAAGATGGATCCATCATATCTGCCACTATATGCATATCAATTAATCCCGAAGAAAAAGACTGACTAGTCAAACTAGCGTTCCCAAGAGACGTGACAGGTTGTTTTTGGTAAAAATGTTCATTTGGTTCCCATTCTAAGCACTGCAGCATTCTGAATGTATCTATTGTAAGCTCTCCAAACTTAACCTGAAATGATGAATAGGCAGAGAAAGATTTATCGAACCATAACATGAAACCCGGTCTAAAATACAAATAATATATCAGGTATCCACGTATACAACCTGCATCAATAAATTTCTCGTTTTGACCCTTTATGAAAACCCTCATGACGGGCCCGTTTTGCCATTACGTACCTCATTATGATGATAGCTCATCAGCAATGCATCTTGCAACTTCAGAACCTTGCTTGCATGGAAACGTGCCACATATTGCAGTGAAATTGGATAAGAATCAAATTTCAAATGGTACCGTAAAGGCCTCATGTTTGTAATGGGTGCATAGAGTTTCATAAACCGCGTCATTTCTTGCATAACTATGTTCCATTCCCGGAAGTTACTTTCCTGCAAATAAACAGTTTGTCAATTCAGGGTGCACCGGAGTCAAGGTCAATTTGCAACCAAATTAGCCACGGAAAGGAGTAAAATATTAAATAAAGTACACTTATTAGATGAAATATACCAATCAACCACACTATAGCTGAAGCAATAATTAAAGTATACAAACACCTCAACTACACAAGAAAAAAATGACAAAATTACACAAGAAAAAAAATTACAAACAAGGTAGTATTTGAATTTGAGTTCAGAACATATGAAATAATCAGAATCAAATAATATATTGTAACTCAACAAGCTGCATGAAACAGTGTTTGCATCGGTTAAGTTTTAACACTCAGATAATCATTTGTTTGTCAAATTCTAATTATTTGAGGGTTTATGCTTTTAATTAATCCAACAATCAAAAAAGTCTTGTTGTAGCTACTCTAAAAGTCTAAAACATTATAAATTAAATATCAACATGCTGAAAAGAACATCAGACTTTTCAAAAGGGACCTGCTGTACAGACACCCCTCTCCAAATTTCACACCCCAAACCGGGGCTGATTGGGCGAACAGGGCCGGTTCGAAAAAAACAAAAATATCATTTCACGTCAGAACCCAGAATACGAGGTTTAAACCGGGGCTTTTCGGGCAAACCGGCCCGGTTTGAATTTTTTTTTTTTTATGTTATTGGTATTTTTTTAATAGCCCTCATACAAAATACAAAGTTTAAATAAAAAAAAGGTCATTTTTTAAAAAATATTAACCGTTTTTACTTTTTTTTACAATATTTATTTACTCATTTTTATAGTATAACAATTTCTTTGTCAAATAATTCTATAACTTAAACGGAACTCGGTGAAATATCAGGTTAATTAAACAACTCAACCAAACCCAACTTTTTTTATAAACTAATTATAATTATATTATCAACAAAAAGGGTGAAAGGTTGTAACTTTTTTTCGTGTAATTGCCACATAAATATCACCACTCCTCATAAAATATCAGGTTTGGTAAAAAAAAAAATCAAACCGGGCCGGTTTGGCCGAACAGCCCCGGTTTGATTTTTGTCCGCATTCAAACCGGTCCGGTTTGGACGATCAGCCCCGGTTTAGGGTGTTAACTTGTATTTTTGGGGTGTCTGTATAGAACCACCGTTTCAAAAAGCAATGTCAAACACCCCCTACAGTTATAATCACCTAATGATGCTACTTTGAACCTGCAAGGCTATAATCACAATTTCTAAGCAAAATTGCAATAATCCTCAAAACATGGGAGAATATACTCATATAAAAATAGATCAACAGATATATAATTTACCCCAAAAGTAGCGTTGCTATCATCAACTAGGGCTTTAAACCGATCTAAAAGTGCCTGAACTATCTCCCACCGGTTCAAAATCAAGGAGACCTGCAAAAACCTAGCGTAAAACCTCAGCTCCTTAAACCTAAGCCCCGGATCACTCCTACCGGTAGACCGCGATCCATCAAAATAGCCTCTGTTCAATATAGCTTCATAGAAAATACACGATTCGAATAAAAACCTCGCTTCACTGGTTCTCATATACTGCAAAAAGTAAAGCTGGCCGATTCGCGATGCGATCTCGCCGATTTCCCAACGCTGGAGCCCTGACTCGATTAACTTCGAACGGTTTTGTTGCTGGTACTTCCAGAGCTTCGTGTAAGCCTTGAATACGTTCGAGAAGTAGTGGTTTGGGAGACGGACGTACGGCGGAATATCGCGAAGCTTCGCGAACTTTCTATCGGATTTCTTCACCAGTGATTTGAACGTTTTTGGAACGGCGGCGGCGGCGGCGTCCTCCATTGCCTCCGCCAGAAAACGCGTTCAATTTCTACCGGAATAAATTGGTACCGGAAAACTGCCAGCAACAACCACGTGAATGCATCGGAGAATGAAGTGGCTTGTGTCGTAGTGTGGATTTGTTGGTATAATTAATTATTTATTCAGGGGTTAGTTGGATTAGTTGGGTCCGCTGGTGGACTTCTCTCGGTCGCTATGAATTTGAGGACGATTTATATGTTATTATTATTTATTTATTATTAATTATAATTAAAATTTAAAAGGATACGTTTTGAAGTGGCAGGTTTTAATAATTGGCATTGCTAGTTCTGATTTCTGAACGTGCTTTATATTATTGATTTGTTTAAGCATGTAAAGAAAGATATCAAACGATATTTATTCCAGTAGTATAATATAAGGTGTCAGATAGAAAAACTTGTTGATTAAGAGGTTACAAGTTTGATATGTGGAGTCTTCGGGTTTATCATAGTGGGTCTTCGAACAGTTAATTTTCTCGAGATGAGTTCAATTCATGTGTTAGCTCACGAGAGAATATGACTAGGGTGTTAACACATTTTCACTAGTAGGCTTGTCTTGGGTAACCGGTCGTTAATCGTTTGTCGTCTAAAAATATAAGAAGAAAGATATTGGGTTGCTTTGTGTAGGTTATAAACGTTGGATTGTAAAAAAAAAATACACCACCGGATGTATATTTGAAAATTTATAAAAGAAAGTTACGTTGAACAACAGTAAAAACATTAAAATAAGAAACCAGAGAAAACTATAAGTAAAAATAAATAAATATATTATATTTGACTTGACTTGGTAAACAATAAATTTTTATAAAAGAAAATTGAAATACATATAAGGTTAATTGATACAAACTTTAAGCTTTAAATAGAGCATGATAAAAAGGAAAGAAAGGTTTATGTCAAACCTAGAAAGAAAAAATATTATATAATAAAAATATGAAATTAAAAAAAAAGGTGTATAAATGTTTAACCACAAATTTAAAAAGAGGGAAAAATATACTATTTATAAGTGTCGGTAAATGTTATGTGTATTTTTAATTTGTATTTTTATTTTGAACTTTTATAATATATAACCATAGAATTTAATAGTTTAATACTATTCCAATCTATTTTTACTTTTATGTCATCGTAGTTATCACATACTCCACTACGGTATAAACACACACAAATTGTTTGTGAGCTACTTTACTAAGCAATTAGAGTTTAAATGAGTTCGTGTCTAAAAATAGATTCGTTTAATAGACTAGTCGAACTTTGTCTATCAAGCCTGGGTAGAAATGCAAGCCCTAAAAAAAGTTTATTATTAAAGGTGAACCACAGTAGAATAATTATTATGTAATTGCATATCTGCCCTCGGAAATTTCTAAAGGGGTTATTAAGCTTTCTATCGATCATGGGCCATGTGCGATCGCATATCCTACATACTTTCAAAACCGACCTTTTAGTTATGAGACACACTACTTAACTACCCTGGATAACCCGTGGTTCACCTTTTGTATAAAACACCCAACCTTTTTTTTCTTGTTTCTTGTTTAGCGTCCTATAACCTACTTCGTAATGGCGTTTGGGGCGTTATAAACCCACCCAACCCACCCCCCCACCCCATCCCACCCCACCCCCCACCACCCCACCCCCGCTACGCATAGTTTAAACGAAAACACGCCCTCTACTCCGCTATAGAGTGAGTGGCCTATCTCCGGTGGATGAGCTTGACTTGTCTCATTTAAGAAGGGTGGGATCCAATGTGGGAAGTCGCACGGAATGGCTGAATCATAAAGCGATGGCCATTATTGACTCCATAAAAGCATTTTGTAAATTGGGTCCCTTCACCCCTTGACAACCAAATCCTAATCGTGAGTTCTGAGTGTGTGCAACCTGGGGCCATGCGACAAATATTAGTTTGTTGTATTTTTCTTTTTTAATTTTAAACGACTAAAAAGAATAATGACAATAGTTATATTTAAGAATACATCATTGAGTTATGAGTTTGTTTTTTATATAAGATTTATGTTTGAATCTGAATACCAAGATTTATGTCTGAATCTGAATAATATCACTTTTAAATGTTAAGAGGTGATTCAAGTGTTTGAAATCTGAATCATTATGATGAAAATCGTTGAATGTAGTGTTTAGAAGAAGATGTCCAATTGGGTGAGGAGATCTTAGCATGTTACATTAGTTTTTCATTTATTCTTTCTAAAATCTTATTTTACTTTTAACACTATCATACCCGTCATTCCCACATGCAACCTCTTTTATACCCATTTGGCCATTTATGTGAGAGGAAAAAGAACAAAGGAAGACACATGTAGCTTACATGTGTAGTGTTGGGGCTCACATACTTCAACATCGCATCTCAACACGGTTATCACCATTATGTAAACCATATATGAGGGTTTCATCTATAATAACACTATCGATTTTATAGTGTAACTTTAGAAAAAACCATATAAATCATATGTTTTTTTTAAGTTAACGAATGTATGTTTAAATAATTAAAACACAAATAACATATGTTACTATTTTTTTTTTATTTTTCAATCATCTTTAACTTCGTATTATTTTGATATTGTTAATACATTGATCTTAATGTTAAAAACCCATGATCAGTGGCACGATCACTTTATAGACTTCGTATGGTAATGTCTTTTCATTTTAATGAACTATATTATATCGTTTTTTATAAAACTACAAAAGATTACACCATATTAATATTTAAATTGATATAAAATTCAATCAACTATCCAACAAATGCCTCAACTAATACTTCAAATCTTGTGAAACCGTAATTAATTAGTGAGTTTGTGTTATCATTTATGTCTATTATATTTTATTCTTAGATTTTGTGAGTTGGAACTCTTACAACTTGAAATTTTGCACGTATTATTGATGTTGCGCAATTTCATAAGATGTCCTTAAACCCTTTCGCTCTCAATGTGACTTCCTATTATTATGACTATGTATAAAGCAACATCTTAGATGAACGATAGGAAATACTATGGAAGTAGATGGCACACCGTCTAGTTTCTAAAACATTCAATTAGAATCCTAAATAACAATAAACGATCAATAAGTTGTAAAGAGTAAAGACTTGTTTTCTACCTAACCAATAGCATAAGCAACAAGTATATGTTCCATTGTTATGGTCCAATCCAACCACCTTGCCTAGAGTAAGTGTCATTCATAAATGTATCATCTAAATCAGCAACTCCACTTTAACAAGCTGTCATTCCTAAAAAACAACTAAACATATCTAAACTCTTTGAAAACAATGGTTGGTGAATCCGGACAAGGCCGTCTTCAAGATTTTAGTTGCTAGTGTGATCACTAAAAAAACGAGCCTTTATACATGGACCAAATATTTATTAAAATTGTATTTTTACTCGAGATAAAACGTCCACGAGGGTCCCCTCACTTTTCATATGGATTTGTCATTATTCTACACATGATTATTTGATATACTTTTTAACATTTTAATTAGTTTTTACTTGTTGGACTTACTATAATACATTACAATAACAACAACATACTCATCCAGTAAAAATCTCACTCAAAGGGTAAGAAAAGAACAAACCTTACATTTATCCTAATGGATAAAAAGACTGCATCCAAAAAGACCACTCATACCAGAAACAACAAGCCACAAATATTTGTGCTTAATTTAGACAAAACACATGACCGAGTACGACTAAAGATGCGAACCCTAAGACGATATGAACAACATACCACAGTGTAGCTAAGTGAAGTTTATAAGACGTGAACAAAAATAAAACACACATTAATGAAAACGAGTAGACAAGCCCAAAAACAATCCTAAAAATCCGTAGCCTTTATTCTACGCCTCTATATTCTTTTATAATTGATCACGTCTTCAGAGATGTGCAAATCCACCAAATCATCTACTATAATACATGTAATTATTCTTTTTTTTTAATGTATGTTAATTGATCTATAGTTGATCAGTTTTGAAAATATTGTAACTGATCAACTGTGTATACCCTCGAAACTAACCCTTATACCTTATTAAATTACTTGTAAATTACAAATTTTGTCTTATAGGTTTGCACGTTTTGTAAGTTTTGTCCTTTAAACTTCATAAAGTTTCAATTAGTGTCATTTGTTTCAATTTTGTTCGTTACGTCAAAGGACACTCAATGTAACTTTTGTAAAATATAAAGGACACTCGGTGTAAGGTTTGTTAAGCCAAAGAACTACACTGAGTGAAACTTTACACAGTTTAAAGGACATTCGGTGTTATTAATAAAGGTAAGAAAACAAAATTTATAAAATATACAAAGCTAAAGAACAAAAATTGTAACTCACTCTAAAGTTAATTATCAAAATAAATATTGTAAAGTCTACCAAAAGAAAACTAGAAGGCCGTTAAAAATATGGAGTTGGTGTTCGATCCATGGTTTCCACTTCCCCGGTCGTTGTTAAAAACTTAAAAGCCCAAAGGCCCAAATAAACAAATCACCTTCCGGATATATATAATCCCAACAAACTGACGTTCGAAAACCCTAATTCATCAACGAGGCATTTCTAATCCTCTTCGCGGCGGCTTACTGCGTGTCTGAAGATGAAGGTATTCATCTCTATAATCCTACTTTCATCAAATTCACAATCATGTGTTCGTAAATTTATTGTTCTCTCTGTGATATCTGTAGTTCAACATCGCAAATCCGACAACTGGATGCCAGAAAAAGCTCGAAATCGACGATGACCAAAAGCTGTAAGATCTTGATTCCGTTCTTAGTTTTTTATTTGTGATTTGTGGTTTATTTCAAGTTTTCCGTCTGCAATGTTCAAATTTTTATTCATTGGCTTCTATTTGTATGGTTATGTCCTTTTTCAGCTAACATTTCTGTGCTGTTTAATGCTGTTCGTTTTGTTACTAGATGTTGTAGTGAACTTGATTCGATTCGAAGCTTTAGACATAGATAGATGCTTTTTTGAGCGTGCTACTGAATTTCATAGACATATTTAGCAATTAGCAGTCATTGATTTAAACACGAGTTTTTTCCGACTCTCTGCAATAAATTAAATTAGGAAAACACATTGTTTTGGACGATTCACGATGAGTATTTATGCTGCCTTTAACAATTTGTTATTTATGAGATAAAAAACCTGTGCTCTGCCATAGCTACTGTAGTTAATGAGTACATTGTTCTCTGCCATACCTAAAACTTGTCCTTGCTTCTACTCTGCAAAAAAAATATACTGTCGTTTTATCTAGTTGTGAGCATCTCGGAGGATGGCTCTAGATAGCTGATGATCTGACTTGAACCGGATCGAGACTGGCCTATACGGAACAGAACTGGTTCTGCACTTAATCCTGGGATGGGCCTGTTGAGGTTCAGAGCTCCTCGTCCCATGATCACTGTAGAGGCCCAAATATGACCAGTCCTGAAACCATCCCTAATCAGACAAAGATTTGGTTAACGGTCCTTGTTTTCACCTTACTTGGTCCTAGGCTTCTTCTATCCGGGTTGGTACGGGCCTTGAACTATTCTCACCCCTATCTATTGCAAAAGTATTTGTTTACAAGCTATATTGTGATTAAAGTTACTTCTGGATCTTTTGTCCAATTTAATAGTCTCATGAAATTCTAAAAATGTATGATTATTTTTTGTTATCAAGCAGAATCTAAATCCATTGCAGTTTTGATCCTAGATGACACATATCATAGGATTTTTTTTATATGCTAGTTTACTTGTTGACGTTTTGTACAATTTGATTTAGTGGCTTTATTATTTCTGATGGAATATTTCTGAGTTGTAGGCTTACCTGTTTTTTTTTAGTAAGTGTCATTTTTATCTTGGTAACTGTATGTATTTTGTTGTTTGTTCATTCTTACCAAGTGTTGAGATGCAGAGCCTACTAGAAAGCTAACCATTTATTGTCACATAATCTGTACAGCCGGGCTTTTTATGACAAGAGGATTTCTCAGGAAGTCAGTGGAGATGCACTTGGAGAGGTATTTTTCACATCATCATTCCCTTTAATTCTTTAAAAAGGACATTCTTAGAAATGATTTTGTTTTGATATCAGGAGTTCAAAGGATACGTCTTCAAGATCATGGGAGGGTGTGATAAGCAAGGCTTTCCAATGAAGCAGGGGGTGTTGACTCCTGGACGTGTTCGTCTCTTACTTGTTCGAGGTTGGCGAACTGTTAATTACAATTTACAACCCATACTTGGTAACCATACTTTACAAGGTCGAATCTTTATGTTTTTTATAATTTTATTCCTCAGGTACTCCATGCTTCAGAGGATATGGAAGGCGTAATGGAGAGCGCAGGAGGAAGTCTGTTCGTGGATGCATTGTGAGCCAAGACCTTTCTGTCCTGAACTTAGTCATAGTCAAGAAGGGTGAAAATGACCTCCCAGGGTTAACTGATGTTGAGAAACCAAGAATGAGAGGTCCCAAGAGAGCTTCAAAGATCCGCAAGCTTTTCAACCTATCCAAGGAAGATGATGTCAGGAAGTATGTGAATACCTACAGGCGCACATTCACAAACAAAGCTGGTTAGTGTTTCATCTTGTAAGGGTATATTAATAGCTGAGCCCAAGCTTGCCTAAAGCTCAAGCTCTCATAGCCTGACCTGGTTTTGGCTTGTTCACTATTATAAGTATTTATGATTAAGATTTTACACATAATACACATTATTTTGCTATTTGTATCATAAAATTTGTATATAATAGTAACATTTTAAATACTAATATAATATATCAAGTAGAAAAATTTAGCTTGTTAATCGACAAGCTACAATATATAGTCTCTTTTTTTTTTGTTGCTTAATTCGGTTTTAATGGGCTGATCTTGTTGGCCAGGTGATTGGGTTTGAAGTGGATCATTTTAACTAACTTGTGAATTTGGAACCTGTCAATGCAGGTAAGGAAGTGAGCAAAGCTCCTAAGATCCAGAGGTTGGTTACACCACTAACTCTGCAAAGGAAGAGGGCTAGAATTGCTGACAAGAAGAAGAGGATTGCAAAGGCTAAATCCGAGGCTGCAGAGTACCAGAAGCTTCTTGCTTCAAGGTTGAAGGAGCAAAGAGAGAAGCGTAGTGAGAGCTTGGCAAAGAAGAGGTCCAGACTGTCGACTGCTTCTAAGCCGTCTATTGCTGCTTAGGCTGCTGCTAGAGTTATCAACTCTGTTTCAGGGTGTTAGTCTTAATGATATGTGCTGGAAAAAGAGTGAGACCTTGGTTTTGATACTTTTTTTGTTATAAGTTTATTTGACTGATTACTGTGCACTAAAGTTTTTGGGATTATGATTATCTGCTATCTGCAATATTTTTCTTTTATGTTTAACATTCTTTGATCTTAATTCTTTTAATTCATATCTGAAATATACTAGGTTGCACGAAAAGTCGTTTTTCTATCAATCTAAAGTCAGAAAGGGTTTTATAAGATCCAAAAGGTCCGTTGAGCGCCTCATGGCTATGTCATAATAGATCCGAACACTTGCCCCGGATCGACTTCCAGATCATAATTGCTCTAGTGAATAACTAAAGAAAATAGATAGATGGGAGATAGAAAACTAGAAGAGAAATAAACTAATTTTTATCACCCATATTTTTTAACAACAATTTTACATCGAAACAATGTTCTTGTAATACAAACTGAAGCAATGGATGTGGTGTTGTTGAAGTTCTTGAAAGCCTGAAACTCTAAAAGGGAACATTGGTGGTGAAGGTCTACTTTACCAATTATGCAAGGTATATGAGTATCACTGTCTTTAACCATGTTTCAAAAGCATCATTAAAGTTGTAATCTAAAAATATAGTTATATAACTCAAATCCTACTGCCCAAAATAGGCTTTAGTAACCGAAAACTACTTGCTACTCATGAGTCAAGACATCAACTGACCAATCAACCCCTTTCAAGCAAACTCACTCTCCGTATTTATCTGTGAGAATTGCTCTTTCACTTCTCCATTCGGTGTCTATAACTATTTTTTTTCGCTCCACTCTATTTAACCACAGTTATGGACTACTGATGTATATGCCATTGTGATAACAACTAGAATCGGAGATTCCAAAAAGCGATAAACAACGAATAGAACCGAGATACAAATTCACTACTCAAATCAACCCGGAGATCTCCCTCAACGGAATTTCTGATACAAAAACTCACCATTGAAACTCGAGTACAGGTTTCAAAGAATACCACCCAAGTTGTTACATTGGATTAGCAATGAAAAAATGTAATTCCTTGATACCAAAGAAATCATAGAAAGTTTTAGACTCAAAATTCACCACCTTCATTCATCCGAATGTAAAGATACAAATAGCAAAAAACCCATGATGACCACTGTCCCCCGTTCTATTTCCTAGATAACTTGCAACTAAGGTATGAAGAGAACAAAAATCACCGGACCTGGATAAAGGATGAATATTGATCTCTTAGGGCTTTTCAAGTGAATCAACTATGATTTAGTGATGGAAAAACCTGCATACTAGAACAACGCGTTAAGGGGTTACAGGGTGAGCCGGAGAGGGACCCCTATACCGGCCCTCCGACGTGAGAGTAAGTGATCGGTATGAGAGAAACTGAGTATTAAGAGAGTTAGAGTGAGGGAGATCATGTACCTTTGATGATGATCTACAGTCCACTATTTATAGCCTCACCATTTGGGTTTCTTGAGAGGTAAATGACATCAGCGCGTGCGGAACACGACGCGTGAAGGAATAATTCAGGTGTTTCTCTGTTACGCGTGTCACTTTCTTATTGGTCTAGGTCCACATGCAGAATGTGAGTTTGTTGTGGTGGGACCCATTTCCCGGTGAGGAATTTAATGCCCAACGGTCTGTGCATGGGGGCGCGTGTCCCGTACGCGCGCATGTGCTTTAACCTCTATTTTTCATAAGTTTAGGATGAACTTGTGGGCTGGTTCGATTGTTATTTCTTTACCAGGCTTTGAAGCCTGTTAGGCTTAGGCCCAAAATGATAGATTTGATATCTATCATCTTCAAGGTATTAACTATTATACAGAGAATACAAACTAGAGAAGCATCAAACTAGAGAAGCATGAGAAACTAAACTTCTATGACCAAATTCAAACAAATAGCAAATGAAATTGAGATTGTGATGTACCGACGTGGGTGCATGGGTTGGAATGAGATCCTTCAATAGGGGCGAAGCTTGAGCCGAAATGGGGATAGGGCCGGACTAGGTATATAATATTTTTTTTGAACTGAACGAGTATAAATTTACACTACGGAGCGAACAAACGGACTGGGCTAGGGCCCGGTCTATCCCCTTAAAAGCTTCCTCCTTATCCTTCAACCTCCTTATCGGACTCCATCGCATTAGCTAAGGACCCGGAAATGTTGATCCATTCGATACCTCAGGCGTGTATCCGTTTATTGTCTCATACCCGCAAGAAACAACGGCTAAATTGCTCAAAAGTCCAATGGTCCTTTACCCAAAAAAAAAAAAAAAAAGGTCCAATGGTTATTTCGTACGTAGGTTTATCACTAACAACTACTCTACCACTTGAGATTTTTTAATCAAGAATTAAAATTTTTAACTTTTAAATATATTACATAACAAATAAAAAGCGAAAGTAAAATATAAGGTAGACCAAAATATATATACATAAGTCGTGTCCGAAAATTATACAAAGAGCGCTACGAGAATAAAAAGTACTTTTAACAAAAACAATACCGTTCTGAATGTGAAATGATTAGGATGGGCGGTATACATGTTTTTGGCCCTCGGCATGGGGCGGCATACAAGATGCCGAGCTCGGCATGTATACCGAGCAACAAACCAACGGCGGCATCGGCATAAAAATCGCCCCCCAACGGCATTCTTTCGCCGATTGATGCCGAGTATTTTTGCCCGTTAAATTCGACCGTTGCACATGCAACGGCTACAAACCTTTTTTTTTTAATCAATCAAATACCAAATACCACTATAAAACCCCCATAAAACACCAATTTTTTTCTACACCTCTACTCCTCTCTCAAACACAAAACCTAAAAACACAAGAATCACTCTCAATCACCATGGATTCATCAAGGAAGAACAAGTCACCCGCCACCGGAGGAAAAAAATTTCGACCGAAAGTCCGGAAAGATCAAGCTCAATCCTCCAACGTTCCTCAACAACACTCGCAACCACCACCAAACCAACCACCCGTTTTCTACTCACAACCACCACCTCCGCCACCATCACAACCCGGTTTTTATCAACAACAATCGTTTGTTGATTTAGTGGGTGGTGTGTATGGACCGCAACCACCTTTTTATACGCCGCATTCGTCGCAAATTCAACAACACCAATCGATGTATCATAACACCCAATATCGTGAACCTCGACGTGTTGATGTTGACTCCGAATCGGAGGAAGTTGATGAAGAAATTGAGGTGCAAGAAGCGGAGGAAGAAGAAGAACAAGATGCCGCTATGCAAGACGATGCCGAAGAGGAAGAAGACGAGGAACCTACACAACCGATGAAAGGTGGCAAGAAGAAGAGGAAGAAGACGAGGAACCACCCGTTTTCTACTCACAACCACCACCTCCGCCACCATCACAACCCGGTTTCTATCAACAACAATCGTTTGTTGATTTAGTGGGTGGTGTGTATGGACCGCAACCACCTTTTTATACGCCGCATTCGTCGCAAATTCAACAACACCAATCGATGTATCATAACACCCAATATCGTGAACCTCGACGTGTTGATGTTGACTCCGAATCGGAGGAAGTTGATGAAGAAATTGAGGTGCAAGAAGCGGAGGAAGAAGAAGAACAAGATGCCGCTATGCAAGACGATGCCGAAGAGGAAGAAGACGAGGAACCTACACAACCGATGAAAGGTGGCAAGAAGAAGAGGACCTATTGGTCGCCCGCGAAGGAAGCGGTTTTGGCGCAATCCTACATCTACATCACCGAAGACGCGAGAGTTGGTGATCAACAATCACGTGAATCGTTTTGGCAACGGGTCCTCGATCACTTTAACGGTTTGAGTGGACGTGATACCGGTCGAACCGTTCACATGGTTAACACCAAATGGAACAACTTGAACAAGGCGATGTCGAGGTTCAACGGGTTGTACATCCAAAATGTAAGTATTTTTTATAAAATTTATTTCTTTAAAAAAATAATTTTTAAAAATATATTTAATTTATTTTTTTTAATCGTAGACACGTGCGCGGGCTAGTGGTGCGAGTGATGTTGACGTTCGTGAGAATACGATGCGGGATTATCAACAAATGTATGAGAGGAAAGGTTTCACGCACGTCGAAGCTTGGAAGGTGGTGAAGGATCACCCAAAGTGGCTTGCACCACAACAAAAGGTTGGTGGTGTTACCGAGTCATCAAAAAGGACCAAGGTATCGGCATCGGGCGAGTACACAACGTCAAACGATGCCGACTCGGCATAATTGCCGAGTCATCTGCCTGACTTGAATGAGAACTCGATGCCGAGTCACCCGCCACGAAGAAAAGGTTCAAGCAAGAAGTCAGGTGGTGACTCGTCGACAAAAGGATCGGCGAATGCTTTGGAGGTGATGGAGAGGTTTGAGTTGAAATGGGAAGATGAAAAGGTCGACAAGCGGACTGTTTGACATGAAACCGCTCAAAAGAAGAGGAAAATGTACGAGAAGGTTGGGAGGACGATGGATCGACAACGGGAGACGATGGACGAAGAACAACAGGCTCGTGACCTCAAGTTGTATTTGAGGCCTCACGAAAAGGTGCCCGAATCACTCCTCCCGGTACTTTTGGAGGAAAAACATCGAGTTGCGGCTAGATACGGATGGCCGTGTGATTTTTAGATAGTGGACTTTGTACTCTTTTTTTTAGGACTTGGTAATTTTTTTTTAGGAGTTGGTAATTTTATATTTTTAGGACTTGGTAAAATTTTTTATTTTTAAGACTTTGTAATTTTTTTTAATCTAATGAATTGTTTTTTTTTATTTTATATTAAATATGTTAGTTTAATTATATTTGTTTTAGATTAAAAAGAAAATGAAAAAAAAATATTTAATCCATGCCTAAACAATGACTAAATGAACATACCCCCTACAAAATCATCATTCTACATCAATTATACATCAATTTTTCTCTCATGTTGGCATCATCCTATTGGTCCAATTTTATGCCTAATACATCAATAAAATGAGCATACCTCCCACCCTTAGAAAAGTTTCATAACATATCTTGTATTTTGATTTTTTTTAAAATTAACAAATACAAATAGAAATTAAATAAACTATATACATAATGCAACTCTGCCATCTAAAACGCCCATCAATATAAACAAACATCTGACAAATAATATAGTTGGGAAAATACCAATGGTATCATCATGAATTCATGTTATGTTCTCTGCATTAACCATACAAGTACAACAATGGAAGAATCTGGACAAAAATACCAGCACCACCCAGTAACAAAAAAGGGAAAATCATCTTCATAACAATAAGATACCTCCATATATCTATGTAAATATTTCTTCTTATGATCTACAGCACATCTTATTTTCTGGAATCACTTGTGCAGGACCAGGGACAACAATCTTCTTGCCTGCCAAAGAACCCGGGTTCTCATTTTGTTCCTCACCCGCAGTCAAACTTTTCTTGTTGACTATTCTGAAGATTTCAGTCAAAACAGTCAAGAATGCATCTTCTACATTCGTCGACTGGAGTGCTGACGTTTCTAGAAAGAATAACCCTTCCTTTTCAGCAAACTCCTTGGCGTCCTCTGTGGGGATCGCCCTTTGGTCTTCCAGATCACATTTGTTTCCAATTAGAATGATTACGATGTTTTTGTCTGCATGGTTTCGTAACTCTTCTAACCACCTTGGTATGTGGTCGAACGTTTGGCGTTTGGTTATGTCATAGACCAACATGGCTCCTACTGCGCCCCTGTAGTATGCACTTGTCACTGCTCTGTACCTGCTCATACCAAAGTGTCAACATATAGGCTAGAGATATAATGACCATAATAAAATGTTTTCAGAAACTTTCATAAGGCTATGTGTAGGGTGTGTGATGGTTTTAGGTGGTATTTTTTGTGGGTTTGGCCACCTCACTTTTCTTTTTTTGTTATTGTGGGAGTCGGTATTGTGTTCTGGTTTTGAGCATCTGTTCGACTAAAATCAATGGAATGATGGATGGGGGTGGGGGTTTAGGTAACTATATAAAAAGGGACCTACTATTCACACACACCTCTACCAAAATTCACACCCCGAACAGGGGCGGTTTGGGCAAACCGGTCCTGTTCAAATAAAACAAAACCGGCATTCTATTTCAGAACCCGGAATACGAGGTTTGACTGGCTCAAACCGGGGCGGTTTAGTTTTTTTTTTTTTTAATTTTTTTTCTTTTTTTCTTCTGAATTGTTATTATATGTTACAATGTTAACTCAACTTAGCTTCCATCTTACTAGGACCTCATGAAAAATAGTTATAAAAGGCATTATTGGTATTTTTTCTTCTGAATTGTTATTATATATTACAATGTTTTTTTATAAAAAATAAATATATTACTTATATTATTTCTGTGTTATATTATATTTTAACTAATATGGATTAGTTAAAATCTCAAGTTAAAAAAAAAAAAGCAAACAAGACAAATGGTTCCATTTGAAAAAGAGTAAAGCAAACGATGAACTAACAAGTCGTCATTCATATTTCATAATCGTACACACTTAATTTTAATTTCATTTCATTTTGTGATCAAAAATTAAAAAAAAAAAAAAGTTAAACCGGGACGGTTTGATCAAACCGGGGCGGTTTGGGTTTGTCTTTATTCAAACCGGGGCGGTTAGATCAAACGCGGGCGGTTTGGGGTGTCAAAATAAAATTTTGAGGTGTCTGAATAGAATCTGCGTAAACCAAAATTTTATACTGACGTATTTAAAAGGTGGTGATGATGTGGTAACGTTATTCCCTTTCTTATTGGGTGGGTTTCGGGCGTTTCTTAAGAATATTTTTTTCTGATGTGAGTAATGTGTTCACATACCCTACTTGTCTAAATGTTTAATTCCAAAATCAAAAGTTCAACTAGGCAGTGCCGGATCTTGAACATTTTAATGTGTGTGTTGGTAAGCCCAACACACACGGTCTAATCCTAAAATCCATCCATTGCCCATATTGTAGGACTAACTTAGGTGACGAACCGACAATAAATACCGGGTACAATAACAAACATATCAAGTATAATCTCACGCCTTGAAGAGCTATTTGTATGGAAATTTAAAAAAAAAACAAAAATTGTTATTTTTATTTTTTTTGAACATGATGTGTAAACTCAGAAAAGGCATGTAGTTGAAGTGATCAAATATGACTTCTATACGAGACAAAACAAAGTTCAACTCAAAGACTATTATGATCAACTACTTAACAGCTTGGTCGAAAACAGAAATCGATTAATTGCTTTGGTCCCTATTTCCCTTTGGGAGCTAGTTACAATTAGCTATCCACCTTATTAGCCCACAAATGGGAATACATTCAGACAAGCAGACAGATACAAGATATTGATGCATACAAATCGAAAATATCTTCATACAAATCAAACTAGAGATCTAGATCAACAAAACTACACATAAATCTCAACAACAATGCTTAATCAATCTACTACTATAAACTTATCCATTCAAACCCTAGCTATAACCGCAAACCAAACTACGAATCAACAACGAATCAAGCTGCAAAGCTCGAATCCGTTACACGAAGACAAACAATCAGTAACAGAAGTAAAACGTTACCGTTCCTGGCCGGCGGTATCCCAGATCTGAGCTTTGACGGACTTATGCTGGATAACGAGAGTTCGCGTCTGAAACTCGACACCGATGGTAGCTTTGGAGTCTAAGCTGAACTCGTTTCTGGCGAATCGAGCAAGTATCTGTGATTTACCGACGGCGGAGTCGCCGATTAGCACCACCTTGAACACATAGTCGATTTTCTGGCTCGGATCGCTGTATCCACCGCCGCTAGCCATTGATTGATCTGTATCTCTATCGGAAAATGGAGAGAAGGATGCAGATATTGGTGAATCGGAACTGGTTTGGGGGTGATTTTAGGAAGACGACGATTGAAGGAGTGATTGATGAGCGATGAGTGAGATGAATAAATATCCTGGGGATGTTGACATGGGGATGTTGGCTTGTTCCTCGGGAGATGATCCATTAGATTTTGTAATCTTTTGAAAATTATATTTTTGTTAATTTATTTGTTTAGCGACAGAAAATATTTTTGTTAAAAAGGTTAGATCTTATTAATAATTTAAAATTTAAAATATGTCTGATCACCTTTTTTTAATAACAAATTTATTATTCCAATACCACCAACATTGTATTCATAGGGATTAAACCCTCATCGTTTTTATAGTAGGACAAACACAATATTACTAGGCTGGAAAGCCATTAATGTTTCTTGGAGAGGATCGGTAACGATAGTAAAGATAGATATTCAGCTTGCCAAAGAATCTAATTCGTCATAGCTGAACCTCAATAAGCCAAATGAGCAACTACCTTCTAATGTTTCTTGGAGAGGATCAGGAACAATGGTTAGAGGACCAATCCCCTAGAATTTGCTTCATGGTCAATGAAAAGTACAAATACACTAACGAAGCATTAAACTTCTTTCTGTTCCTCCTAAACAACAACAAAACAAATGATAAAGAAGCATCAGATCTAATCATCGCAGAAATTACAAATTTACGTAGTGAGAGAGCTCTTTTCAGAACTCTTATTCAAGAATGTAGCAAACCATACAAATTCAAGATCAATAGCCTAACTGGTCGAGCTACATTTGACGAAGAATTGTAAAATAATTTATGTTGATCAATGAAACTAATATTTTCTCTTTTATTTAATTTCTTCAAATACTTAAGGGGGGTTGTTAGTACACTCATATGTAATAGATTAAGTCAGGTATTATAAGAAACACTAAAACCATCATATAAAGAGAAAGGACAAAAAATATGATAAAATTACTGATTCTGTGATTTTATAAATCAACTACAGACATTCTGTTGTTCATTTGTGAAACATGTTTTTCACATAATTCCCCTTTTTTATGAAAGGCTTCTAATGGGAAGCAACCCAAAGTCTTCAACAAAATAATCTTGAAAGAGTTCAAGATTATCAGGAGATAAAGATTACGAAAAGTAAAGAAGTTATGAGTGAAGACCAAGTAAAAAAAAGACCCACCTGACATTACATGCAAATATAACTGAAGTTGGTTGAAAATGGATAAATTGAATACCCTCAATTATCTATATATACTCTGCCACACTGTAAATCCAACCGACCTCAACCACTTTATTCCTCTACATCTTGCTATAAAGCATTCTTCACCAAAATAACCAAGACATTCACTCACAAATCACAAGCTTCTCAAGTGCTAAACACATACTCTTATAGAAAAGTTTCTTTCTGTTGGTTCACATATATAATATAAACTCGTGTAAACAATTATTTACATTTGAGATATATTGAAAAAACTTTTTTATGAAATGTGATCTTCCAGTTTGATTTACTATTTCCGCAACATTATTATTTATTTAAATCAAGTTGTACCTATATTGTTAAATAACTCTTATGAGACCCAACATCATCCATATCTTTAATCCTAAGAAAACACTAAAATAATTGTTACATGCCTCATTTCTAAGGGGGTCCACATTGATACTGTCACATTAGAAAATCACATTCAATTATCTTATTTATCAAATTACCAATTTTGACCCAACTAAATTTTTATTTAAAAAAATTAGCAAACTTAATGTAGAGTTGATAATTTTACTCAATAATTTGGGTATTTTTAAGGAAACTAATCAACAATGTATCAAACATAATAATTTTTCAATGCATTAAATTATCAATTAATGTTTTATAATGAATTACATCATTTATAATTTTTAAGTCTCTTAAATTTTTTTTGTAGCTATCTAATATTATGACTGTAAATTCAACCTGTACAATACTCGGGTTACTAACCTAGTAATTTAATATAAAATTAAAAGGAAAATTGGATTTTAATAATACAAATTTTACCTAGTTGGCGGATAATAATACGAGTTTCAAAATTTTCTCACAATAATACCAATTTTATAGGTATTGGATTATAATGATACACCGTTAGTTTTTTACTAACGGTGTTAGTCTTTTGATGACGTGACATACTATATGTTTCGTTTAACAAAGTAACTAAAATGGAGGGACTATTAATGTAACTTTCTATACATTAATAAAAAAAGTTTTAAAAAATTGAATAAAAGAAAAGAACGGAGGGGAGAAAGCCGGACTCCGTAGCTCCTTTCGACCCATCCGGCGACCATCCGGCGGTGTTGCTGTTGTGTTTGTGTGCTCCGGCGAGAGCAACCTCCGGCCAAAACCACCCGCTCCCGTTCTCCACTTCTACTGCCGCCGCCACCCACTCCCGGTCAGCTCGTCTCTCGAAATCGCCGTTGGTGGCGGCTGTTCCACCAAAATAACCACCAGCGCAACCTGTCCGGACCACCACCAGCTCATCCCTACCTCGAGTCGTCAATGTTTACTCACCGGAACCCTAATCGGGTTTCTTGAAGTCGCTACCATTGAGAAGATAAGGTAAAAACGGGGCTGAGCTCGATCATAAGGGAAGAAAGGAGGAGGAGAGCATGTAAGTCGACAGGGGATCCTTCGCCAGAGGGTGCTCGAGTCGTCGAAGACGGCGCCGGAGCTCGTGGTTCCTCCGGTAACGAACGGTTGGAAGGGATGAATGAGAAGGGATAAGGTTTTTTTGGGTTTTTTTTAAACCCAAATCTTTAAAGAAATTACAAACTAGTCCCTGTTGTTTAATAACTTAATTAAAAAGGCTACATAGCATGCCAAGTCAGCAAGAAACTAACACCGTTAGTAAAAAACTAACGGTGTATTGTTATAATCCAATACCTATAAAATTGGTATTATTATGAGGAAATTTTAAAACTCGTATTATTATCCGCCAACTAGGTAAAACTTGTATTATTAAAATCCAATTTTCCAAATTAAAATAATTCTTTATATTTGATGATTACTATTTATCTTTACATCAATTATGTTATGTGTGAGTGATAGAAAGAGAAAAAATAGTAAAAATATTTTTTAATTTAATAAAGGATATAGGAAATGAATGTAGAGATTTTTAATTAAAGATAGATAAATTTAAAAAGTAATATTTTAGTTACATTATATGGTTGATAAAAAAAATGTAAATAATTTTTATTATTTCATTACCTTAAAGAACCTAAAATAGTATAAAAAGTGTAATTTGCTCACATATATTTTAAAATTTAACTTGATACATAGTATATTGGTTATATTTAATTAGTATTCTATTGGTAAGCTTTTACTAAAATAAAATCTCGTATAATAGGGAATTAGGGAATTATATTGGGGTAAGTTTATAAAATGGTAATCAAGTTTTTAAAGTATTTTATTAGAATAATTTATAAAAAATTGTCTATTTTATCATCAATGATTCGTAGCCCAATTGGCTAAGGTAAGGTAGCCAAAGACATTATAAAATGAGAAGTTTGGGTTTAAGTTTCACCTATAACGGAAAAAATGAGTGTTCTAGGTTGGGCCATGGGTTTTCTCACATATATTGAGTTTTCTCGTGATATGGAAAAACATGAGTGTTCTAGGTCGGCCCACGCATAATTTTTCTTGAAGCTTCGCCCATGGTCAGTGGCCCTTAAGTGATCCAAAATTATCGTTAAAGAAAATGATGTTTGATTACATTAGAAGGGATGTGATAAAGAAACAGAACTTTATGATTTCTACACAGGATACACACGATCGTGTGTATCCAAACAGTCGTTTGTAATTTTTTTCTTTTTATTATTATAAATTTTTTAAATTATTTAACTTTTATAAACATTAAAAAGGTTTATTTACCATATATGATAAAAAGGATTTTAAACGGACACAATAGTGACTAAAAATAATGAATTTTGAGACTCGGAATCTTTGTCGGTACCGTCTCGATGACTTCTCAACAAGGCTTTTCCGGTGTTGGGTCCACACGTCCCCTAATAAACTTAGTGACTTATTCTCGACAAACGTTTTGAAAAATTTTTGAAAATAAAAAAACCATGGGCCGTGGGGACCCAAATCGGAAAAGACTTATCGAGAAGCCAACGAGACGGTACCGACAAAGACTCTGAGTCTCAAATTTTAGTATTTTAAGTCAGTATTGTGTTCGTTTAATTACTTTTTAGTTTTTATGAGATATGGTAAATAAATTTTTTAATGTTTATAAAAGGTAAATAATTTAAAACATTTAAAAAATAAAAAAGAAAAAAAAATTACAAACGGCCGTTTGGATACACACGATCGTGTGTAGCTTATGTAGAAATCATAAACTTTTACGTAGAAATCATAAACTTCTGTTTCTTTATCCTTACCGTATTAGAATTGAAATCAACTTAAATAAGAGTAAATTACGGATTTCATCCATGTGGTTTGTCAAAATTTCACCTAATGTCCTAAGTTTTCAAAAATTACGGATTTCGTCCCAACCGTTTGCAAAAACGTTACGGATTTCGTCCATGAAGTGGATGTCCGTTAAAAATTTCCGTTAAGTGGATATAAATTGACCATTATACCCCTTTCTTTAATATTATTAATAAAATCTAAACCTAAAAAAATTTAAAAAAAGAAAAAAAGAAAATAAAAGCATGCGTTTGTTCTCATCACCACCACCATCTACGTTGTCCTACAGAAACCACCACCGTCTACGCCATCTCTGGTGATCGGCCAACGCACCACCACAAACACCACCACCACGAACCCGCCACCATCTACGCCATCTCCGGTGACCACCGGCCAACGCAGTAACGCACCACAAGCATCCGGTCAGCAACCCTCGTAACCTGCTAGCGACCTCCGGCGAGCATCCGGGCAGCCTTCTGCCATGGCATGCGATATTTCTCCTCCACCCGTATGTCCCGATCTACAATCTCTTTTTCTTGATTTCTGACACAGCCTCGTTTCTTCCCCGATCTACAATCTCTTTTTCACGATTCTGACATCTTCAGGCGCCGCTGCTGTCTACATCCCTTCTGGGTCCTCCTGGGTCATGACTTAGTTCGAATCGGAGAGGAAGGAGGCTCATTCGAGCTGGGTTTATCGCCACTCGAAAAGGATCTCCGGTGGTTGGGTTCAAACAGGAAGCAGGGCTGGGTTTTATCGGAAAAACGAAGGTGAAGGGGAAGCCCGTGTTCACCGGAGGGTCAGAGAAGAGGAGGTTCGCCGGAGAAGGGATGGTTCGTGAAGGTTGTCAGGGGAGGGCGGCGAGTTGAGGTTCTTGTGGTCGCCGACAACCCTTTTGGAAAGGGAATAAGGGTCTGCCACAAATCTTCAAGTTAGCCTTCAATTAAAAAAAAATTAAGTTATTATAAAGAGAAGGGTATAATTGTCTTCTAACACTCACTAAACGGAAAATTTTAACGGACATCCACATTAAGAACATAATCCGTAACGTATTTGCAAACATTAAGGACGAAATCCGTAATTTTTAAAAACTTAGAACGATAAGTGAAATTTTGACAAACTACAGGGACAAAACCCGTAATTTACTCATTAAAAAAAATATAGGTGTGAAAGTGAATGCGTGTCCTCTTTATGCCCATTAAATGATAGTGGCTATGAAACCGACTAAACGCACCAAAGTACCAAAACTGTACTAGTCTTTTGTGGACTTATGAAATTAAGATTTTTAGGTTTATATGATTAAACAGTGGATTACGATTTACGCGGGTGCTACATATAAATTAAACTATTAAAGCTAAAACATTAAAATAAACAAAAACATAAAAAGGTTCGGTTGTGTGCAACGGAAATCCATAAAAAATAAAAAGTATATAATCATACGGAGGTGGCTCTCGACATTGCGAAGTCCAAAGTGTGTAATCAAAGAGTTACATTGCATCTAGCCATCACCGACGCCACATGCACGCTTGGGTGTCACTGATGTTAAGTGTCACTTCAAGTTCCATCCCACCACTAATCTGAGATACGTTTTCACACTTTACTTAGACTTTTTATTTTAATTTTACAGCTTTTAACAACTTTGAACATCAAAATCTCATTATCTTAGCTTCATTTTGTATGTCGGTGGATGCGTTGGAAAGCTTTCACAACGTTGGATACATTGGAAAGCCTTCGACATATAACACAAACCCAAAATAACTTATTTTTATCTAAAGTTGGTGAAAAAAGAAAAAAAAAACTCATTTTCACAAGTTAGTGAAAAAACACATCTTTTATTATTTTCTCCCCGATAATTCCGATGAATTTCAAACAAACACGCACTTTTGTTTGGATGTTACATACAATCTCAGATGACACTAAAATATCCAACAAACCTCCCCATACATAATATGTATGTATATTAGAAAAGATATATGAGATTCAATTTTAAATCTAATCTTGTTGCATCTATATATATATAAAAGTTAAGCAATGACACTATTTTGCACCTTCATAAATGTGAAATCATAAATGTCATGTACAACAAAAAAAACATAATGTATTGCATGGTTAAGCATGGTGTCATAAATACAAATAAACAATATTAATAATAAGCTAAATCCGTAAATAAATTACATAGAGAATCATTAACACACCGCTAGCCCTTCAAATTCTTCCAACTTCTTCACTAATAACTCTACAATAAAGCATCATAATAATCATAATAAATAGGTTAATAACAATAGCCTTCTGGATTTCTAGGCAATAAACATGGCAATAAACATGGCAATAAATATAACCCTTTCAAGTTCTTTTAACATCATTTCAATTAATTCATGACATTTCTATGATCATATATAAAGGCATGGAGACCTCATTTGTTCACCCCCCCCTACCGCCATCTCCTACACCGTGTAAGTCATGAAAATTTTTAATTTTCTGTCATCTTTGTCGACAACCCCCTCTTTGAGTCCGGCGGGAAGAAAATGTACCGCCGGAACGATTGACTTTTCTCTTTGAGTCAGGCGAGAAGAAAATGTACCGCCGGAACGATTGACTTTTGTTGCTTTCGCCGACGTGAATAAAATGTAACGTCGGCGGCAAACGAGGTTTTTTTTTAATTCGACTCTTTTGTTATTCTACTCTACTAAATGTTCTTCATTTTGCATTTGCAGGTTATTAATTCGTACCCGATACCAATATCGTTGGATATTGTTCGTTGCATGGTTGGAGAAGTGGAGTGCTATGTCTTCGTTTACACAACTGATGCGGGTGCATTGGTGCTTAGCATCAATTATTATGTCAGTCCAAAATTATACGATGAAATTAACATAACCTCATTTTAAGCAACATTCAAATATGGAAGTAAAAATAGAAAGGAAAAACTCATAATTTAAATAAATAGAGGAGAAACACTAATAAGAAAAAAAAACTAACTTGAATCCAAACACAGACAACATTAGCTAGAAAAAAAGATAGAAAAAAACTCTACCTTGGATCCAAACCTTGGATAACGGTGTTGGCAGAGGCGGAACTACAGGGGGCAGGAGGGTCCTTCAACCCTCCGGCCGGCTATATTGCAATAAGTATGGTAAACCGTCGTGAAACTGTTTTTTGAAACTTGACCCCTCAAATTGGTAGTTAGAATAGTTGATGTGAAGAAATAAAGTGAAAGATGAAGATAATTTATTCAAATTTTTCCGAACGACGCCGGCGGTAGCCTTTACGGCGCTGCTAGAGTTGTTTTTTAGGGAACCCTAAATGGGAAGAAAAGGAAAATAGAATATAGGATGGAGTGCTGGGTACCTAGGTCTATTCACGTGGGCTTTTTAAGAGTAGCCCATTTTCTGATAAATTAATTTCTTTTGTGTAATTTTTTATATTTTAACCTCTGTTAAAACTGATTTCATTTTCAATTTCTGGTCAATTCATATATCAGCATCGGATATTTTATATTAACCTGACTTTTTTTAATTCAGTATATTAACCTATAAAACATAGGAGAGTGAGAATGTGCAATAGACGTTTGTACTGTACTTACTTATGAAGCATTGGGGGAGCATATATTAATGGATTATACAATCACCGGTATGTGTTTGTTTGGTGGGCAGGCATTATAAGAAGATTATACGTATGTGGGTTTTGAATGGGATCCAGGTGTCATGTTGCAACTAAAGTTGATGCCACCGATCTTTTTTGGGGGAGCTTATTAACGGGATGTACGATCGTTGGTATGTATTTTCTTGGTGGGCAAGCATTATACGAAGATAATAGGTTATAAATATGTGGGTTTTTAATGGATTCCAGATGTCATCTTGCAACTGAATTTCATGCCACTAATCGTTCATCAGGGTAATATAAATTCTATGGATGCCTTCCGTTTTCAGTTTTCCTACCAAAGAAACAATTGTTTGGATAGCGAGGTACGTAATTACGTTATATCTGCTTCCAATTTTGTGATTATTGGGCTGAATTGAAGTGAAATTGACCTTAGATTGGTACTACAATGTGTAGACTATAGCGTTTTTGTAATGTGCGTTCCGGTTCCATCTAATAATCGGTTTTCCCTTTTTTTGGGCTTTTTTGGGCTTTTTTTTGCTTTGTTTTGTTTATGATTTTGTGAATGGGAACTGAAATTGAGTTCGATTAGTGTATGTGATTTGTAATGTATCTATCTCTTCGATACATCAAGTGGCTTTTTACCTTTTTGTTGGCAATGTCGTTTTTTTTTAGGCGAATGATGAAGTGTGGGAATGAAATTTGTTCTATGATGTATAAAAAAAAGTAATGAAGATTCAGGTGTCTTTTTTTTGTTGTTGATGTTTTTGGTTTATAGTTGTGTGTTTTTTGTTCAATTGTGGTGCAGATCCTATCCTGTTGGTGTTGTTCTTTATTATTGATTTTTTTATAAAGCTTGAGACAACTACCATGTTTAAGAAATCAACAATTTTCTATAGTTCTTCTTTATTATTAAACATGTACTAGCAGGAAATTTCGTTAATTTAATTTCACTTTCTTCTCTTCGACTGATTTACAAATGTAAATTACCTGTTAGGAGATTTTTTTTTGTTTATGAGAAGTAAAAAGCAAAATTCCTTTATGTCCTTTAATTTTATATAGGTTCAGTAGTATAGTGGAGAAGAGGTTTAAAAGCAATTGTTTCATTTTATTTTTAGACATAACTCTATTGATCATCTCTTCATGCTTTCATACTACATTAACAACAACTAAACTGCATTTAACTAGAGTCATTGATTTTCGTTTTTTGGTCATAACAACTTGAAACAACTGTCATCTTTGAAATTTATTTTTAGACATAACTCTATTGATCATCTCTTCATGCTTTCATACTACATTAACAACAACTAAACTGCATTTAACTAGAGTCATTGATTTTCGTTTTTTGGTCATAACAACTTGAAACAACTGTCATCTTTGAAATTTATTGTGATAAAAACCTGAAACAACTAGCCTATTTGATGAAAATTAAGAGATTTTACAAGTGGAACTTACATATGTTTATAACTGGTAAAGGTTCTAAGGGCAGAAACAGAATTGAAGGTAGCCTGTCATTGTTTTTTGTTGTACATGATTGTGATATTTTCCGCTGCTTTACTTCTGATTCGGTTTTTATAATGTTTTGTTTAAGACAAATTTTGTTTGAAGGTGTGCTAATGTTCATAAAAGTAGAAATAAGGTTTGGTTTATGTTGTTTTTGATCCTATCAATGATTTTCTTTGTCATGATTGTCATGTTTTCGGGTGCTTTACAACCCATTGTGTGTTTTTGGTTGTTGATGTTCATAGAAGGTGTATTTATTCTTTTTTTCCCTGTTAATATTGTTTTAATCAAAGCAGGAATTACCAATAAAAGAAGGATATTAGGTGGAGGTCTCTTCGAGTGAACGCAATAGCAACTGCTAACTAACAAATAATTATCTCATGTAACACAATGTTGCTGTGAAAAGGACTAAACAGGAAACAGGTGCTAAATTACAACTATATAAACAAAAACATAAAGGTAGCAACTACTAATATTAGTTCAAATTTGTAACAGAGGTGGAAGAGGCTTGCAGCATAATGGGAAAAGGTAAAGGCGTGTTATAAAGCAATGGACATCTACGAAACTTCATCTTTAGGTCGTAAGTATAATGGTCTTCTGGTCGTAAGTATAATGGGCAAAGATAAAGGCATGTAGTGAAGCAATGGACATCTAGGAAGCTGCATCATTTAGTCTTAATCTACGTAGTTTAAGGTTGGTATGTTTTTGTGAAGGTGTAAGTAAGTAAGCTACATTAACAATCAGAAACTCTTATTTTGGGCTGCCTCTGTACATACCTTACCCAAATATATTTCTTGGGAAGGTTATCAAATATGGTGTAAATAGTTGAAAACTGTCAATTTCGTCTTATATTTCTTCTCTTTAAATCGTTAATTTTATGCTTCTTCTTTTTAATTTTATACATAAAATATAGAGCAACCATTCACATGGATCAAGAGCTTTGTTGAAAAAGAGGTAAAGCCTCAATGGGCATGAACCGCATGGTCGGTGTGAAATCACGAAGGTATGTAAAAGACAATCAAATTCAAGTCAGAAATTGTGATAATAGAAAGAGTATGATGCGATTCAACAACAAAACTAGCAACATAGATGGAGATGGGTCCAGAATCGTAGAAAAAAACACAGATTAGGGTTGGAGGATTACGAGTGGATGGAGATCGTACCTTGATGAAGGATGGCGAGAGGACTGGTGGAAGACGGCGACTGGATTGGTGGACGATAGTGGCCGGACTGGTGGAGGAGATCGACGTCTGGAATGGAGGTGTAGAGAGTCGTCGATGTTTGAGGGTGGGCAGAGAAGGAGCGGCGTTTATTTTTTGGTTCAGATATGGTATTTTAACTGACCGATTCAGAGGCTAATAAGATCACTTAACGATTAAAAGGAGGTCAAAATGTGTGAAACAAACGGTATATATCTGGATGATTAAGATGTTGAATCATTAAGAGCCCATTAAGACCCAAACAAACACCCCCTAAAAGAAATTACCTCTACAAAGCACAAATGAGTAAAATATAAGTTTACTATCAACAAAAGTAAAAAAATAACGTAGAAAAAATGTGTGTTTTACTCTAAAGTCTCCAGAGAGTCAAGCTTATAAAAGCGGACACTAAATCATTAAGATAAAACCAAATTTGTGCAAATATGTCACCTACCCAAAACATAGAGCATGCATTTGCTAAATTTACAGCGACCGTTTGTTGTAGACCTGTTGCTAAACAAATATTGATGTTTTCCCAAGCAGTGAGGTACCATTAAGACTGTACAACCTTCAGCCTGGTCGCTGAATATATTAAAAGCATTCAAGAATCAAGATACACTCAGTATCATACGTATTAGGGGTGTTACTCATGTATTATACCTACTCAGATGAAACTTACCACTTATCCTTCCATTCACTGTGGTCCTTCCTCAATGACAAACCTCAAGCTCATCCTTCCATTCACTGTTGTCACCATGCTTTCTTGAAATGAGCGAAACAATAAGTACGAAGTAGTGTTGACATCGGAGCTACAACACAAAAATACGACTCTGGTTATAACTTTTAGAGTTTGGACACTCAAAACCTGTTTAAAAATGATTAAACGAACTGTCACAGTTTCTAGGGGCATGAAACAAACTCTCAAAATGGCCCCAGTTATCTTCACTAACAATTGTCAAACCACATTTGGCACATATATTCATGTAAATTTATACAGCTTCCACAAATTGTATTGTAGCAAATCAAAATCCTCAAAATTAGCCAACAATAATAAACAATAATAATACCATATAATTTACATGTTTCTATATATATACTAATGATATTTTAAGTTTTTAACACTGAAAGTTTCAAAATTAGGGAGGGATTCACACATCGCAATCCAAACACGTAACCATAACATCAAAATACAGAAGAATATTGAAATTACCTATGAAGATGGAATGAAGAACAAAGCATGAGTCGAAAATTGAAGGAGATGTTGAT
>JBCNJP010000019.1:21984372-22111058 GCA_039602395.1 Deinandra increscens subsp. villosa
ACTTTGACTTTTCTACAAGTTCAAAAGTTGACGAGTTTGAGTGTCTTAAATGTAAGAAATTGCTTCAGACGGTTGCGAGTTTTGAACAACGTTGTCAATTATCAACTGAAGAGATTGTGGTGCTCAAGAAAGAGATAGAAGATTTTCAAAAGAAGTATTATGAGTTAGTTCATGTTCATGAGGATATTTTGAAGGAAAAGTCTAAATTGGCTGAAGAATGTGAAAAAGCTAAAGCTGAAGCTTTAGATGTAGTTCAAGATTTTGAGAATTTGTTTGAGAAAAGTTATCCAGTCCAGTAAAAGTATGAGGAAGCTACTGCTCTTATTGCTACAACTACTGCTACTGTTGAAAAGCTTCAAAATAAAATCTCTATGCTTCAAGATGAGAATGTTTTGTACAGAGACAAGAATGAAGTATTATCTAAGGATGTTGAGATATATAAGCTGAAGCGAGAAAGTGTTCTTCAAGAATTGTTTGCCGAATGTGAGATCAGAAAGTTACAAACTTATGAGTATGATGATCTCAATGCAAAATTTATCAAGTCACAACAGGAGGTGTTTGAGGGACAACAGAAGATTAATGATTTAAAATTGGAGATTTTGGAGTTAAATAGGCAAGTAAAGAATTGCAATTTGTCTCCGACATTGCTAAATTTCTTATACAAACAGGATCAGAGTTCAGAAAGTTCTCAAAAAGGGGATATTCACTTGGTTCCTCAACCAGTGGATTTAATTGAAGTTACTTCTACCCCGCTTGATCCTAAGGCTGAAGGGCATGATTATTCAAAATTTGCTACTCCACCCAAGAAGAACAAGTCCAAATCTGCCAATGAGCTCTTGTCCTGGTGGTCAAGGGGGAGGTGGTAAGGTTTAGTCTTACCTGGAGGTCATGGGTTCAATCCCTGACAAAGCTGTTCAAAAAAAAAAAAAAGAATAAGTCCAAATCTAATAAGACAGCGAAGCCTTTGGGTGAAGCTCCAAAATTTGTTTCGAAGTCTGTGTTTCTGGAAAATGAAATGGTGTTTTATAAGGTTGCTTCAAGTTCTTCATCCGCAACTGAAGAAGAAAAAGGGTTAATTGATAAGAACAAGCTGAAAGATATCAAAGCTAAATTTACTAGTGACGCTAAGTCAAGAGTTGTTTCAGGTTCTTCTTCCACTTCTTCAAAGAATCAGGGATCTAAACACAAAGGTTTGGGTTACAATGTGAAGGAAGAACCTGTTCAAATAACGAAACCAGTGAAGGCTGTGAAGGTCCCTAAAACAAAGGTTACCAAGAAATCACTATCTCAGAAAGCATTTTCTTATTCTTCTGGAAGATCGTCATCTTCAAGGAGTATATCTCCTAGGTATGATTCTTCTGATGGTTTCTTTGATAATTTTGATTTTGAGTATTCTTCTGGTTTTTCAAAAACAAACCAATTTTCAAACAATTTTAGAGAAAGAATTTGTTATGTATGTCGTCTACCGGGACATCTTGCTGATGATTGTCCGACGACTGCATATATCCACAAAACTGCCAAATATGTGGATAACAAAGGTCAAATTTTTGATGAACCGTGGTCCCCAAATGCCAAATCAACTCGTAAATCATCTTGGTCTAAATCGAGTACGTCGGTTGAATCTGATTCAGGTTCTGATCAGAAATTGAAATCATTGAAAATCTGGAAAACAAAAGTTGTTTCCAAGGCCAACACTGACTTTGTGGAAGACATCGGGCGACCCGACGCTGTTGACTCGGGTCGATCCCAAAGCAACTAATGATTTATTTGGTGTCCAGCAGGTATTTCAGGAAGACCTTTTGGTGATTGCTGAATTACTAATTGTGAAATATCTGTTCTAATTAAATTGAATTTCAAACTCATTTTTGTTTTCAAAAGCTTAAGCTGCTAGTATTCGTGTTGGTTGATCAAGTTTTCTTGGTTTTTACTTCGTGTCATTCTGAGAGGGAGTTTCTTTTTGCAAAAGTACAAAAATAGTGTGTTGTATTTTAAATCGTAAAAATGAAAATCTATAAATAGAGTTGTCATTTTTAGGGGGAGAAATTTGAAAAAGACAAAAACATTGAAAAATGCAAAAAGCCAAAAACATTGAAAAATGAGGAATTGTATCTGACATGATTGGGAAATGATGGTACATTGGCTGACATTATCTGACTCATGGATAAAGTAGATGAAAAAGCCATAAGACCATTTGATCAATGTGTAAGGTAGGCTCGGCAAATCAGAAAGTATATAAATGTGATATACACTAAATCTGATGCTTGACCTAGTGGACAACATCTTGATGCATATCTCATGATATATCAAGATAAAGATATGTGAAGAGAAAAATGAGAAGTCACTGTGTATACATGTGTTCATTTTGCAAAGATTTCAACTTATTTGATTTTCTTTATTTTGTCAAACGATCGGGACTTTCTCTGCGTATCGAAAGATCGACCTGATCGTTGTTCGTTTGACATTCTACTTTATTTTCTTTGGTGTTTCGTATAACTCCTCGAACTTTCTCTGCGTGTACGGGAGTACCGACCTGATTGTTGTTGAGTTATACAACTTCAACTTGTTTTATTTTCTTTTTTTGTTAAATCCGAGGCCTTATCTGCGTATCGAAAGATCGACTTTAAGGTAGACGATTTAACGTTCTTATTTCTTTTTGCATGGCACACAATTGACTATATCATTAATACAATCATTATGTGATTAAAATCACAAATGAAATCACAAAATGTGATAAGCAAAAGCATATCTGAGTATGTTTGATAGTGTGGGGTACACTGGTCAATGCAAATTTAATCAATACTTTAACATATCAAGATGTTATGAGTATGTTTTGCCAGAGTTTAAATTTGGACAAATTATATCTGCATTCAGCATGACTTATGTGCGTCAATAATTGAAATTGAAATGTAGTTTAGCATGTTATGACCATTATGATCCCAAGTTATGATCTTTCTCACAAAAGACAAAAATAGTGTCTGATTCTGTATTGCATTTATTTTTCTTATCAGAAAATACCAAAAAGATTTTAGGTGTGTTTTGATATAAAATTTCTTAAAGCCAAAAAGGTTTTGTTTCTTATTTGTTTTCGGTTGATCAACGCTAAATACAAAATCAATTTCCAAAATCAAAATATCTTGGAATCTCGAAGAGATATTTTGCACCAAGATTATTTATGTTGGCAGGTTTCTAAGTGGGAAGAGAACATCACAACTTCAAGTCTTCTGAAGATTGTTGATAAAGAGATTATACACGATGCAATATCAAGTATTCAAGATTGAACTCATCGTCAAGATTGAGGAAGAGTTTGATTGAAGATATAAGATACAAGTTTAATGGAGGAGATGATACTGCACATGCCGAGGGGGAGTTTGTTGATACATGGTCCTGATCGTCATGTGAAGTATCGAATACAAGACGAATCACACAAGATTGCTGAGGTCCAAACTTAGGCCGAACCTGGAGTTCGGACATGGCCGAACGTTGGGCCGAACCTGAGGTTCGGACCAGCATAGTTCAGCTTGTATAAATAGGATGTCTTGTATAGAATTCATAAGCTTCCGAGTCATATCTTCTCTGTGTACTTTGTGGTTATCTCTCTGGTTTATACAAGTCATTTGTATTTACTCTTTGTGTTTTACTCATCCACATTGATTTCTTCACGACTAAGTAGAAGATCCACACGCTCAGGCAATTTCAAAGATGAATGGCCTGTACTGGTCGTTATAATCTCAAATATCCGGGCATTCTCGACGGGAATTCTGATTTATTGGCAAAGAGGCGGCCTAACGGCTAGTACCTTCATATACAATTTCAACTTGTTTATATTTTCTTATTTTGTTAAATCTGAGGCCTTATCTACGTATCGAAAGATCAACCTTAAGGTAGACGATTTAACGTTCTTATTCCTTTTTGCGTGGAACACAGTTGACTATATCTTGAATGCAATCACTATGTGTTAAATCACAAGTGACATCACAAAGTGTGATATAAAAGCATATCCGAGTATGTCTGATAGTGTGGGGTACATTGGTCAAAGCAAATCTAATCAATACCTTAACATATCCTGATGTTATGAGTATGGTTGTGCCTGAGTTTAAATTTGGAAAAACTATAACTGCAATCGACATGCTTATGTGCTATAATAATTGAAATTGAAATGTAGATCAGAATGTTATGACCAATATGATCCCAAGTCGTGATCTTTCTCGCAAAAGACAAAAAATGGTGTCTAATTTTGTACTACATTTACTTTTCTTATCAGAAAATATTAATAAGATTTTAGGTGTGTTTTGATATAAAGTTTAGAAAAGCCAATTTTTTTTATTTCTTATTTGTTTTAGTTTAATAAACACGTGACACGAATCAAATTTCAATTTCTGAATATCTTGGAGTCTCAAAGAGACGTTTTGCGCCAAGATTATTTATGTTGGTAGACACTTAGTGGAAAAGAAAATATCACAACTTCAAGTCTTCTGAAGCTGATGATAAAGAGAGATTATGCGCTGCAATGTCAAGGTATTCAAGATCAGACTAACCGTCAAGTTAAGGGGGAGTTTTATTGAAAATACGATTTTATGTGAAGAACAATTATTGCACAGATACTGCACACATCGAGGGAGAGTTTTTTAGAGCATGATTATATTCGTGGTGTGAAGTATCAAGTACAAAACAAAGCTTCAAGGATGGTTGTTCACGAACTGACCCGAAGTGGCAGTTTGTGACCATCCGAAGTGGACATGAAGTCATACTTCATTCCAGTTCGTGTGACTTCGGATGAAGTCCAGTTCAGATAGTAGTTACATAGTATAAATAGTTTTTGTCTTGCTGGAAGAGGGGCTTAGAAGTTCAGGTCAATATTAACTGTGTGAAATTGTGTGTTTCTCTGTTGTCTAAGCAATACAAATCTTATTTGTATTTACCTCATCATGTCGATTTCTATACTTGAATTACATTTATTACATGATGATCGAGTAGATGATCTGCTACTCACACACTTAGAAAAAATTTGGTTTTAACGATGTGAAAAATGAAGTCAATTAACGTCACGAACTGGTTAACGAATTGGCACTTCGTTGGTTTAACGAAGTCAACAACAAACAACAAACTAACCAACGAAGTCAACAACGAAGTTGACTCTTTAACCTGACTAACTAGGTTACGAACTCGTTAATGAAGTGGTCACAAAATGATTAACGAACCTGCACTTCGTAGTATCGTAGTGACAGTTCATCACTATCGAGCAACCGAAAGGTTGTTCGATCCAAAAATCATGAACTTGGTATTGTTTTTTGGAAAAATTTGTACCATTACACTCGTCTTAATGAACCGAACACAATTGTAACAATTTTAACACCTAAACACAAGTTTTAATCAGTTAATCGATGACCGGAGATGAGTTCGCGAACCCGATTGGCTTTTTCAAAAAAATCAGGGTGAAAACATGGTAAAAAATCACAAATAAATACACCATTGTGGTCGGAATTCAATTTACTACCTGTTTTCAAACAAAATCCGTCTGAAATGATATAGAATTTGAAAAATTGAACGAAACGAAGTGGATAGTCGGCTAGGGTTACGAAGTATGAGTTCTGTGAAAAGTGAGTTAACGAAGTTGTACTTCGTGTATTTATACCACCCAACTTCGTTGACGTGAAGTGGGACTTCGTTTGTCACCAACTGAACAGTTTGCATCTGATTGACTCTCACTTCGTACCCACGAACTCATCAGTTCGTTTTTCACGAATTGGCACTTCATTTGTAACGAACCCTTAGTTCGTTCAATAATTTTCAAATTTACCCATGAACTTTGTGATTTTATCAATTTTGATAAAAAATTCTAAAATTTTAAATTTCTTAAAAACTTTTAATCTCACACTGACGACCTTTGGTAATTTCAAGACAGTTTGGTTTTTCCCGGCATAAATTATGAATTACCATCAGTTGATCGAAAATAAATCAGAAACAAAATATATTTTGATTTTTCAAAAATAAGCAAACTCACCAATTTATTTTTTTGGATTTTTCTATTATCAATCAACAATGCTGGAATGCAATTTGATGCACACGAGTATATATAAATAAATATGTGAATATGACCATTAAATTTTATATCATCTTGTAACTACACATGCACATATAAAAAAGTGGACTTATCGTATGGTAGCATTAAGAGCAACTCAGGGTCAACCTAAGGAAGCAATGGTGTAATCATACTAAACCTAATTATCATCATTAGGATTCTATCATAATTCCTAATAATTGTTAGAAAGCAAATAAGAAAGCAAATTGATAGAAATAATGAAATAGATATAATATTAGAATAAAGAAACAAATATCATCTAAGACTGATCACTATTCATGCATTACCTAGACCTGACATTGACATTTGCTCGTCCAAAGTAAGGGCTCCAGAATAGCCTCCCTCAGAAGCGGGAGTGTATGTGGGACTGGGAGGTTGCTGTACCTGATCGTTCTGTTGTCCCTGTGCTGCCTCCTCCTGATCCATGGGAAGTGGGTCCCAAACCCGACCGTCACTATCAATGAGTCGCCATGGCCGAACAGCCATCACCATCTCCATTTTCCTACACATAGTTAGATCAACCTCCTTGACCCCAACTGACTTCGTACATCCTCGCGATCTGACTCCAAAGTGTTTTGCCAGAATGCTGATTATTGGACCTCCCACTAACCAACTCTTGGGCCTACTACCACTGCAACGGGTAAACAAATGAAGGAGACAATGTGCTATGTTGCAGTTGGTACCTGTATGAATGCAGTACAGAAGGAATAGGTCCTTCAGAGACACAGCCCCACAATCGTGCCTAGCAGTGACGGTGCCGACGATACACCTGTGCAGATAGCGGTAAAGGGGGTCACGAATTTGAGTACTTTTCGTGTTATGCACATCATACTGATCGTCTCCAATCTGTCGCCAGAAATCAAGATGGGCTTGTGATGTGTGAAACTCATATAACCCCCCCGTGAAAGCTGCAGTGGGGAGTTCTTCCTCAGTGTAGAGTGTTGTGGCTACCTCAAACTGAGCCACTGACATGCTTCTCCAGATCCCACCTAAACGAAATTTCACCGTGTTTGCCGCAAACAAGTCCGGGCACGGGTAAGAGAATGTGAAACTAGAGAAGAACTCGACCACCATCTCTCTATACTGGCTCCTCTTGATATCAAAAAGTTTCCGCCAACGATCGTTAACCAAATCCAGAGCACGTTCCCTTTGTCCAAAAGTCTCTAAAAGCGTCCAGCTGATGACTCGTAGCTCGAGTAACGGGCGGTCTTTGTGTTTTTCCAGCTTCTCAACACACCTTCTTTCTCAGGAATCAGCATTGTTGAACTGCAAGTAATGATGAGCTTAGGCCATGGCTACATAATGAAAGTGAAAACGAAAAAGAACGAGCCAAAAATCATGATAATCGACTGACCAAATCGAAAAACTGTAAAATAGAGTTCAGAGGTCTCAGGCGGGTCAAAGAAGTGTAAAAATTTGGTCGAAATACCCGCGAGACCCCCAAAACGGAAAAATAAAAATCTGGCCAGGGGGCTGTCACGGCCTGGGTCTGGCCGTGAGAGGCTGTGTCACGGTTTGGGCCGACCAGGCCAAGCCGTGAGGGGCTTGGTTCTCGATGACTGGGCTGGTCGCAAGCCTCACGACTTGGGCGTGGCCGTGAAAGACTGCTTCACGGTGTGCAGGCCGTGAAAACCATCAGGTTTGAAATTTTTTTGCAGGTTACGTGTTTCTTAACCAAATCAAGCATGGTTTTCACCATTATGCTCGGATTGACCCCAGGAAACATCCCATACATAGTTGTTCGAAAAGGGGTCAGAGAAAAACGATGGGGATGGAGATTTAAGTCTAAAATTTTGGGGGTTTTGGTTGAGATTCCTCAAAAACGTCAATGGGATGTTGGTTGCGGCCTAGCAAGGTGCGATTACAGTTCGAAGTCGACCTCCCCATACCTGATTACTAGCAGCAGTTGTAAAAAAAATCGAATCGGGCTGTGGGTCGACTCGCAGAGATGATGTAAACCTTGGATGAGAGTAGAGTTCTTACCTTTATGACGTGAGGATGACGGTGCCGGTGACGTGAGCGTGGTGGCCGGGAGGGGCAGTGTGCGTGGGGGAAGGGTCGCTGTCGGCTGGAGGGTGTGCAGGTAGGGTTTGAGAGTCTTGGCTGTTTTATAAGAAGGGGACCAGAATCAAGTCCAAAAATAAGTCACGGCTTGCAGTCCGTGAAGGGCTCCCTCACGGCCTAAACCAAGCCGTGAAGGGCCTGGTTTGTGTTTGTCTCGGTGACCGACTACTTTTCCCGGCCTTGGTGGCTGTGACGCGACTCTCACGGCCTGGCAAGCCATGAGAGGTTATTTTTCGGATTTTTTTTGTATATTATACATATCTATAATACCTTATAATGCATATATGAGAGAGATGGTTGAAAATTAAGATGGACAAGTTTTCATGCATGGTGTACAATTTTCTAAAGCAATATCTTTAAGAGGTACAAGAGGAGAAACATTGTGTACAACTATTCAAAGCCCAAATGTCTTAAATTCATGACCGGGTCCTCAATGTGGGTATTCTCATTCAAATCGGGTTCCTTGGGAGCGTGCTTTGTGCGTTTCCTTTTCAGACCTAGAAACAAAAACGATGGCAGCCTTTGCAGCGATTGCAGAAGCAAACAAACAAAAACGATTCACCAAATCTCCATTCTGAGAAGAAAGTTCAGTTTGCTTTGCGTAATTGAAGAAACTGCAGACCTATTCTTGGAAACAAGTCATGGGAGATTTCAATTCGGTACTTCTTTAATCTTTAACCTGATTCTTGAGACAGCTGCTTCTTCTTCTTCTTCATTTCTTGGCGGTCAATTGAAATTCAAATGAAGAGTTTGAAATCCCTGAGGTGAGTTTGTTCCTATAAATACACACAATCCACACCTCCGATTCTTGTCACGCATCGTTCGTAAATCCCTGAGGTGAGGTCAGTTTCTTGTCACGCATTAGGGGTTAGGGTTTCGTTTAGTTTATCTTACCAAGTTCGTGCTTAATTCGTTTCTTTTATGTTCCGATTCTACAAATCCAGGTACGATTCTTTCAAGTTCCGATTCTACAAATCAAAGTTTGTTTCTTTCAAGTTCTGATTCTACAAATCCAGGTACGGTTCCGATTTTAAGTTTGTGTGTTCAGACCTGGTTTATTTCAAGTACTACAGTTGCATATTGGTAGTGATTCAAGCTTTGGTTTAAATCTGATTTCAAGTACTACAGAAAATATACATGTTGGTAGTGATTCAAGCTTTGGTTTAAAAGGGTTGGAGTCTTTAGAAGATCTAAATCAATATTTCTATCTCTAATCTTGTATTTATATTGATATTAATTTTCATGTATACTTTATAATAATTCTATCTCTAATCTTGTATTTATATTCTTCTTCATGTGCAAAGGTTGTTACGTTCAAGTTGTAATTCTTATGTAACCGATTTAACAGGTCAATTTCAGGTTTCATTTCTTTGCTAACGGGTCATAGGTCAGATTGTCGTCAGACTAGACATTCGGGCAGTTTAAAGGTTTGTACTCCTTTGTTTGTAAGTCCTCCTTCAAGTCAGTGATGAAGCTGGAGGTGAGTATGCAAAAGCCAATGCTGGTCAGGTACTCCTTTGTTTGTAAGTCTTCGTTTACAATCTTTTATTTTAAAAAATAGTTGGTATCTTTGTTTCTAAGTCTACTCTAGCAGCCATAGTCATCCATCTAATGAACATATTCATATTTGAGGGGGTGCTTGGTTAGTGAGTAGAGTCACTAGACATCAATTTTCACACTCGAAGTAACTGTTCTCTTATATATTGACTTTGATTGATGACTTTAATTTTTTCTCACGACTTCTGTTGCATTACAACTTGCTCCTCATTTGGAACAGTTACTAAGAACAAGGAAACAAGAGAGAACACAAACATCACTGACTTTTGGCAGCAATCTCATGAATATTAATGAATGTAATTTGGAGTATAAATTCACAGCACCCTCTTGGGACGGATTCTTAAAACAAGCCACAAATTTCTTCCGATTCCTTGGTCGAAGATTCATGAGGCCAGTTTCTTCCGATTTGTGTTTCTTTAATTCGTTTCTGATTTGTGTTTTCTTAATTCGTAACTATAGAAATCGTTCCTGATTTGTGTTTCTTGTCAGATTGAGTACGCTACTAAAGCTTGATTCCTCATTTGTGTTTCTTGTCAGATTGTAAGAATGGGTCTTAATATTGCATTATATATTTGCAGTTGTGTCCAATTTTGTAAGCGTTGAGAGATATGACTATTAAGTTTTGGCCTTCATGTGTTTTCAATTTAAAAATGTTAAATGTTATTGGATCATAAAACATCATCTGATGATTCTAAGAGTTAGATGTTGATATATGTTTCTATAGTTTGACCCAAATTATATTCATCATTTCATATCTACTAATCTGAATCCATTGAGTTTAACCCAAATTGAACTTCTTATGTATACTTGTTGAAGGCTATTAGATGTGATCCTGCTAAAATGATTAACGATTTCTTAATGACCCAAATTAAGCTGATGTTAATCTGTTGTGTTATCATTTTTGTTGGATTGATGAAGGATTTAGGTGGAATTTCAGCCCAAGAACCTATGGGATTTTGTTTGTCTGGTTATATCCTTCTTACAAGCCAATCCTCTAAAATGGCATATCACATTTGGCAGACACATCAGAGGTAAATTTACAAACAATGTACTTAGATGAAAGCATTATCTTGTATTGGAATTCGATATTAAGAAAGAACTTTGATGAATTTAACTTTCTGATGCATTAATTGGTTCATGTTCCAAAAGTTCATTTGATCAAAGGGCTAAAAGTTATAAAAAAATGCCCTATATAGTATACTGAGTGCATAGTTTATCCATCTTTTGGTTTATTTCTTTGAATAATTAGATAAACTGAATGTAGCATAGTGATTTGTTGTATTTACTTGTAAGCAATTCACACTGATTTAGTTTTCTGTTTTATTGTTTATTGTCATATTGATTATAAATCAGTGGCACTCATTTGTTTGAATGTGTTTTGGTTTGCTTCTAGAGATAAATCAAGTCTGATATTCCATAAAATCAAGTATGATTTCTATGAATCTAAGTACAACACCTACTGTTTCAGTCTATGTTTTGTTAGTAACTTAGAGACAGTTAAGATGATACTTGATCTTAGTTTTTTTTTAATTATTGTATATCGTCTTCATTTTGCCATCACTTTTTTTAAACTTTCTATGAATGTTAGAGAAGTAGCCTCTTCGATTGCTAACTTGCAAACTTGCAGGAGCAACACAGTCTCACGGTGCAGGGGCGCAATGGACCGTTCAATCAGGAACTTCTTTTCAGTAAGCCATGTGCAAATTATAACAGAAATTGACGCTGTTATATACACACTCAATAGGACACTAAATGAAAATGAAAGAATCTTAGCTATTGTACTTGAACAAGACCCTTCGGACTTCAAAACCTGGGCTGGATACTTGCTACATCAAGAGCTTGCTAAGACTAGAGCAAAGATCGAAACGCTCAAAGTCATGCGGAAAGAAGCTTTACGTAGACAGCTTGATGTTTGTCACCGTGTGGCAAGAATGTTCTAACCAGATATATAGTTACTGTTGTCTGTTTGGTGTTTTCGTAGTTGTTTTGGAAATCACTGACCACCACGTTATGTCAATTCCTTTAGTAAATACAATACTTAGCTGCTGCTAGGCTACCACATTAGCTTTTTGTACTTATATTTGGTTGGTTAATATATGATGCTTCTTACTTATGTCGGTTTTCTCTGTTTTGCTCCTTTCTTTGAAAAACATGCTATTCTATGTTTTAGAATCTGTCTTACATGTCTGTATTTACTGTTTTTCATAATTCCTTTTCTTTACCATCATATGTGGTTGCATAGTCGACGTTTGTGATTTTTTCAGCCTATGTCCTATCTTTGCTATTATAACGAATTGTCTTTTACAATACAGTAATGCCGTCTAATCAACAGTCACATATTGACATTATTCCAACTTCTCGCAAACGTCGTTCTATTAATGATATTGGCATTGACCTACTACAGTTAGAAATATTCACAAGACTTACTCCCAAGATTGTTGGTCGATGCAAGTGTGTGTGTAAGCTGTGGTTAGCTTCATTAGGTGCAAATGAGTTCTTGCAGTCACACTGTCGTAGGATGTCTGTAGATTCAAACAAAAGGGTTTTCATTACAGTTGGACCACTTTGCGCTTCTTATAAGCTTGATATTCAAGACCCGTATGATAAACTTGATCTTCGTTTTATTCAACCTCCATTCAATTTGGACTCTCCATATGATATCCAATTCCTTGCTTCATTGCATGGGCTGGTGTGCGTTTGCTTAAAAAGAACACCTGATATGGTTCTTTGGAATCCACTTACAAAAGCATTCAAGAATCTAACTGATAACAACTCACATGGTTTGTTTCAAAAGGATCGAGATGGTATTGGGTTGTATGTTGATGCAACAAATGATTATAAGATACTCCACATAAAGCAACATGATGGGCTGGTTGATGCTTTCATCTATTCAAGGCGTCTTCATTGTTGGCGTGCGATTGGTTTCCTCCCAGAAACACCCTATGGTAACCTAACATATGACTGGGATAATGGCGTTCTTTGTGGAGATTTCATCTACTTCACAGTTTTGGAGTATCGGGTTAAGGGAAACTATGCAATTATTGCTTTTAATGTGAATACAGAGGAGTTTAAAGAGATTGCATACCCACATTACGATCGTTTTGGTCTATGTACGGCTACTTTATTCAATCTGAATGACGAGCTTCGGATGTTTGTTTCCTTTGGTCATAATGTGGTCGTCATTAAAATGTTGAAGTTTGATGGAAGCAATTGGATGTTTGATAACTCATTTCCATTTACAACTGTTCGAGTCTCAAGATGGTTATCCATTACTCATGTTCTTGCTGCTGGTAGATGGTTTATGTTTACCTACTCAAAAAGTGCATATCGAATTTCCACAGAAAGCAACAGCGGTTCTTCATTCTGTCCTTTGACCTGGATTCGGGGCAAAGGGGGAGTATATACTGAGACTATATTGTCGCCTTATATTTAGTTGTATTTAACAGAATTTAAGTGTTTGCCTTGCCACTGATGTGTTCCTACGTTCTGTTTGAATTTGCTTACAACCAAGTGAATGTTACCATGACTTTAAGACTTACCATAAGCTGTTTCTATCCGTTCGGGGTTTATTAACTTAATTAGCATATTTATCCTACTAAATCTTCTTCGTAGACATTTTCGATATATATGTGACAATGTGTAAGCCCTTTTTTTAATGCCCTTTCGTACTATATTAATCTACGTGTCGATTTATACAACTAAAAATGTCACTATGCTTAGGGTGTTAGTTATGATAGTACACGTCTGCAAGACTATTAGGTAAACAATGGAACTTCGAGAGCAAGAACTACGTAATGACCGTTACAGACGTCCATTGACTGTTAATCTATGAATCTAACAAATTAACATAACACATATTTCATATTGGCTCCAATTACAAAGAAATGCTTTACACCACCCAAAATATGTTCGTCACTAATAACTTAGATTAAATCAAACGTACCACAACGAGCTTCCCAAAACGCTAAATATGGCTATTAAAGTTATTGGGACTTTAAACATTATGAACCATATATACCATGGCCAGTTACATTAATAAGAGAAAATACAAGCGGAGAATGAAACGAAAATAGTCATTGATAAATGACACTCTTAGAGAGTTATAGAAATACAATTCATCTAATATAACCATTTCACTTTGTATAAAACAAATTAGTTGTAGTATCTACCATCTATTAATTCTTTTGTAAAACCTATACATTCTATCCTATCCTTTATAAAAACATTAGAAGTTTTATAAAAATAAAAGTGAATTATACATGTGTTAATGTATATGTCATTTGGTAGCAAAGTTACTCTTTAATTCAACTTAAATTACGTTGTAATAGTATTATTCTTACATCAAATCATGTGACTAATTTTCATTTTTAAATAACTAATACAGCTAAAGATGCTATAGATGGTGGCATGGTGCCATATACGGTTTTCTTACACGGCCCAATACCACCTAGAGTGGGTTTAAAATGTTGGCCCATATAGATACTCGCCTTTTAACACTCTCCGGAAAACACGTGGGAAGTTTTCAGACGATTCAACAGATACTGAAAAGACACAGACTTTATCACCCCATCATTTCAAACAGACGCTACACAACCCCGCCTGCATCGTCAACGACTGGGTTTACCGGAAAACCACAGTCCAAACTGACTCCACAGAAGTAAGTATTCAACCTTTTGTACTACCTTTTTACGCCTGAAAATCTATGTACGCCTAGAATAACGCCTTATATGGACGCTTCTTTGAATGACATTCTTAAACTCTGTTGTTTTCAGCGTTTATGTAAATGCATTTGTATATATCGCACTGTAGAAAATCCAAATTAACCTGCTTTTTACAGTATGCTGTATCGAAGACATAGATCTATATAGTAAATTAAATTCCATGTTTAGATATTCATAGATTAAACTTAAAAAATTGGGAATTCTACTACTTTACCTTCTAACCTGTCTTGAAGACATCAACATTCATGGTTAGATAGGTAAAATTTGGCAACAGAAGGTGTGAATCACTTTATTTAATTTCTGTCAGGTTGTGCTCTTGCAATTAAAATTAACATGACCTACATATAGAAAGTCACAAATAAACAAACAAAAAACATTTGCTTTAAAACATGTACACACAAGTTTTCCGTCTTCACATGTACTCTGATGTTATGCTTACAACGCTTCCCCTGTTTATAGTTGCTAATTCTATGTACCCAGTTATGCTTACAGATGTAACCTACATACATCTGATGCATTCAAAGTGTGTCATCCTTATATACAGCATGGGACACGTCTCGGACAGTCAATCTACTAAAAATTGAAGAATAATTTTTGTTTTATCAGCTTCTATGGTAATGAAATTTTGCGGTATTCACACACTGCACATGTCTATCTCAAATTAAAACACTTACCTAATGTGACTTCAATGCATTATAAACCATATATTTGTTTGCACACTTTTATGACATTATACTTGGTTCCCGTAAATTATATATGACACCAACATAACCTTTGTTTTTATTCTATACAGATGCCTTATCAACTGTTGCTTGACCTTATTTCTGAAAATGATGGACCTCGCGGAGTGGTTAGTTGTTTCCTTTAAACAACTCCAATGTACACAAAAATTATAAAAGATACATAATAATATAATCTGTATGTAGGTTTTCCCCCTCCTATTTACACGACATCTGCCCAAAAACTGCACGGCTATTCGCTTTGTTGACTACCAAAGGAACAAATTTAATGTGAACATAACTAACCTTGGTAAGGGATTGTGGGGAGCTGAAGATGACACTTGGGTCTCTTTCCTAAATGCATTCACTAGGCGTGGTATACAAAAGATTTGCTTAAAATGGAAGAAGGCTGACAAGATAGAGGTTTGTGCATACAATGAAAATGGTGTGGAGATAAGAAGAAAAAGGAATGGAACACAATATGTTAATTCGTGTGTCGTTGAAGCAACTGATGAATCATATCATAAACAGGTAACATTTTTACTATGTATAAATACAATGTCTAATATTTCAGTATAATATAAAAACCTCTAAAAGATTAACTTAATATTACTAATATGACAATTTCAATTCTATTCCATAGCTGCTACCTAACCAGTTTGTTCAAAAGTACTCGGTCACCCACGTTGATATGCCTGCATCACATGTAAAGAGTGAACCTACTAACGAAATACAAGGACAAAAGGTTAGCCATTTTACATCTGCTGCAGAACTGTATTTTACTAATCATCTTAAGCAAAACACATCTTTGATTTATTATTATGCTCACCTGTATATACCATGATTGCATGATCCTATTGATTGATTATTTTAATTAGAACAGTGTTTTATGCTACATCATTTTTAATACATTTGTTTTCTTTAATTTTCATCCTTTGCGTGGTTGCTAATTTACACGTATTATTTACATGCCCTCAGATTGTTACGTTTGCACAATTATTATATATGTATGTCATGTTTCTCATTTCAGCGCATAAACAAAAACCCTCAACATCACCAAATATTTTGGGAAGCCTATTATGGAAACAAGTCAACCATCTTGGGTAATTTAGACGTGCAACTTTGGCATATTTAATCTCTGACTAATCAAGATCTATAGGCTATCCAATGGGACTAGAAATTAACCTTCCTAAGGATGTAATATCATCAATGTTATCTTAAATAGCCAGACGTTTAGAGTAAATACTTATGTCGATGTTCTGTTTCTTCATGACAACCATTCACCCTTATGTACATGTTCTGTATATTGATGTAGATTTCACTTCACCTCTTGATTAGTATGATAATCATTGATTCCCTTGCTCATCTTACCAAAATAGTTTCCACAGAGGAAGCTCCGAGAAAGGGCAAATACAGTGAAGGTTTACGCGACCAAGCAAAACACCGTGGCCGACCTGCTTTTAGAGAACGATCCACAAAGTCAACAACACCTCCCAATAGGTTTTACTAGTCGAAACTGGCCTCTGTTCTATATTGAGAACCACATTGAACCCGGCATGAGCCTTATTTTCACGGACCATGGAAGTGATGAACAATATTCCTACAACTGTCAGCTCAATGTGTTCAGAAACAATGGTACCGCGCTACACCAGGACCCCAAGCATCAATGCAGCCTGTCGATACCAACCCACATTCACACTGAATCCAGTCCCCACTACTTCAAAAATCTGACATCACACAACATAGAAAGTCACCTGCTGGTATACTGAACTCAGAAACAACTTTTCACCTTAATATTTTAATACATAATTGCGATTACCAGTTTAATTATAAGTTAGGCTAATAAATTGCTTTTGCAGTCTATTCCTAAGGCATTGTTCCGGAACCACAACATCCAGATTTCCAACAAAGCAACTTTAAAGTATGGACTGAAGGAGTTCCTGGTGAAGATTCTATGGGCAGGTCAAGATGGTAGCAATCCTCGATTAAGGATGCAAGCAGACTGGAGCGCATTCCTTGACTTTACGGGCCTTCCGATACATAAAATTATGCGCTTTGAAATTGATGGAGAGCGTCACCAAGCGGATGGCACTACCATCTTCCATGTCTGTTAGACTTTGTTTCTTTCTTATAATGTAGCTGCTCTACTATATACAGCTTCAATTATTCCTAACTTACTTCTACATTATTTTGGCATATGTCCACGACGTTTATAACTATTTATGCTCTATGAAAAGTAACGCGATTGTCGCTTCTAAAACAATTCGCTCTTTGAACTCATTCTGGATGATATTTTACTTTCCTTTATATACAAATTAATACGATATTTATAGACATACTCCTTAAAGAAGGTTCACTTCTTTAAAATAAAATATCAACCCCGGCAAAAGGTCACAAGAAGACATATTTTCAAAATCAATACATTAAATTCTTTCCCTCACCGGGAAAAAAGCCTTACAACATCAACGGATAGACTGACTTATTGAAAAACACTTTTAAAAAATAGATTAAAATAAGGAAAGTCATTGTAATGAAACTATTAAAATAAGGATGAACAGACAATTAAACAATCATCAGGCCTTATTCATAGAAGATACATGAATCCAAATAATCACATAGGCACCCCATTATCATCTAATGTCTAACAGTATATGATAAACATAAAAAAGGACATGGTAAATTTGTAAAAAAAATCAAAGAACATGACATGCATTATGAGGAGGATAAAACCAATACAAATAATCACATGGAAACCCCATGACAAACTTATGTCTAACAGAAGATGATGAAAAATAAAAGAGGAACATATTAAATTTTTAAAAGAGAATTAACAGAACATCATTTTGGTTCCATTTTCAAAACGTAGCCCGGTTCGCTACCATTTATTTTTTCACCACTAATTCATGTTGGGCCGTTACAAAATATAATGCTAATACCATTACAAAATCCCAGGCCCAGTTCCCATAGATTGTAGCCCATTTCTTAACTCCATATACAAACTCTCCTTTGACCCGATTGGAATTTAAAACGAAACGACGGCAAAAACGGTTGGAGGGAAACTCAGGCGACGCCGACTTTGAATAACCAATCTTTAACTCCCCGTCTATAAAATTCCGGTCATCCGAAAAACATAACAAATAAAAACCATTCTTCAGACCGGAAAACGTAAGTAATACAACATTCGTTTATTGTCTTTTTGCACACACTGGATACGAAGAACATAACATCCTGGTTGTCATCGTTGCAGGCATCTATTTCTTTACACAGGCGCTACAAAGGAGATACAAACCAAACGTTCCAATACAACAAGGTACAGGCTTACCAAATTCTACACGTACTCATATTATTATCTACTTACTCACACATTCGTTTCAGAAGATACTAAAATCTTGAAAATATGTAAACATAATTTAACTTCATATGCTATGTTAGTTTTCTTTTAGGTGTCCATCTAATGAACTTACTGTTAATGTGTTTGTAAATGGGATTTTATTTATTGTTTATAAAATTATAAAATTTAGTTAGAAGTACATTGGTGGTAAATTGTAGATGTAACCGGGTTTGTAAACGTAATTTTATTCATTGTTACTAAATTGTATACAAAACTGTTTCTCAAGTTAAGTAGTCATTAGTGAGAGTTATGCTGTCAATATATTCCTACATTACTTGAGACCTGATGTGAGTACTCCTATTAGAATTTTATAGACCAAAACTTTGACGGATGTGTATTCTCTAGGTAGGGTTCAAACTTTGACACTCAATGATCCTATTAAGAATACTACACCCAACGAAACTGTGAGTGTGAATCCTAAAACCACTGTTCCATTCAACTCTTTAAAGATACCTTTATTTCCAGGACCTGCTACAGTAGGAACACCTGCTTTGATTAGTTAAATCTCTGTTATATTAACTGTTCTGTGTTACTCAAACTAACATCTTTTCTACAAACTATATGTATCTTCTTCATTCTTAGATTATGGAAGATTACGTCACAAACTACTTTGTTGCAAGCCACAACGAGATACTCAGTGAACTCGATGCTGCTATAGAGGTTGTTGAACGACGTCTGATCGAAAACAGACAAGTGCTCGAGGCTGTCATTGGCTTACATCCGTCTCCATTTCGGTATGCTGCTGCATCAATGCTGAATGATGCTATTCGCACTAAACAGTCACAGCTACGCAGGCTCAATAGTCTACGTAGGGATGCGGACGCAGCAAGACTTGACATTTATACCCGTATGGAAGCCAACTTTCCATCAAACAATATGTGACGCTATCCGATTCTTCAAATAATATTATATTTAATTACAATCACCGGTGTCATAAAACAAATTTACATACATATATAGAAAAATAACACCTAAGCGCCGTTTAAAATTCGCCCCCGGCCGTGCATCGCACGGGCCTGAACACTAGTAATACACATATTTTAACCAAAATAATTATTTAAAGCACATTAATGGATAGGCTATTTGTATCACAACCTTTAAAAGTTCACAATTAAAATTGTCTTATCCCCCTGACATTTCAATATTTTAAAACCATTTTTTTTTTCAAAAAAAATTAGCTCAAAAAACACATTTCTAACAACAATATTTAGAAATGTATTTAAATTTTAAATGATTATAATTTAGATGGTTATTTTTAGTTTTTTAAGTGGATGTTGGTTTATAGATGATTCTCATAGATGCCACGTCAGCAAGTACTAGCGGAGTTAGTGAAAAATTAACGGCGGCTCAATGAATTCCAAGACCCAAATAATTGAGATTATTGTAAGCCAATATTAAAACTCGGATTATTATCCGCCAATACCCAATAACATGGATTATTTAATTCCAATTTCCTACTTATAAATCTACAGAAAAAAAAAAATTACGAGTATCAAAAAGACGTTTTTCTAAATAAGACAAAAACTAACTTTCACATTTTTCTAAATTGATGAAAAAAATGTTTCTTTTTTTTAGAGTTACACCTTAATTAAAATAAAATTATTTTATTTAACAATTATTTTGTCGAAAAGATAGACGGTATCTCGTTTTCTGCTGTTTATGGTGCGTTAGTTCCAATATCGTGACAAAACCTTCACCACTAGCATCTCCTCCATTTCAGATTCTCTCTCTATTACTCACCCAATTAGACCTTCAAAATCCCACACAATCACTCCATTTCTCCTCGATTCTCCATTTTTGCAGGCAGAGAGTACAAAGGAGGTGCTTTTGTGCATGTTAATTCAGTCACATGGCTACCTCATCAGCTTCTTCCACTGCTTCTCTCTGTTTTCCGGCCACTTCTGCCGCCGGAACTCGTAATTCGTTTCATGCTACTGATACGTTCCTAAGGTGTCACCGGAGCCGTCAATTGACTCGATTGAAGGTTCGCCGGTATGTGGTACGGTCAGATTTGGACAGAGATGTTTCGGATATGAGAAATAATGGTAAATTACGATAATTCTGATGTTTCTCTGTTTCAACTGTTATTTGGTTTGACTAATATCGGTCTAATTAGTATGAGATTGTGCTTATGCTATTAGATTGTTGATTACACTTTAGTTATCGAATAGTAGGTATTTTTGTTCAATTCGTCCAGAATTGTTTACGAATTTCAAATATGAACATGGAATTTGTTACTACGTAACTACGATATCACCAGATTTTCCGAAGTTGCACTACTTATTAGAATTTCAGTGTGATTACCTAGTTCATTACCAGTGATTTCTAATTCCATTCTTTTTGGAACTAAGGGACTACAGATTTTTATTCAATTTGGGGCATTTCTTGACAAACTTAGACAGTTAGATTAATAATTCTTATTCCAACTTCTGAATTTTGATGAAAGCATAGAGTTATTGCCTTATTGGACAATGATATTTTAACTGTGTATATGTTAACGTTATTATATTTCTTTTAGTAAGATGACATGGTACTGAGTTCAGATTTGTTTGTTGTGTTACTAAATAATCAGCTCCAAAAGGATTATTTCCACCAGAACCTGAACATTATCGGGGACCCAAACTGAAAGTGGCTATCATAGGTGCTGGCCTTGCTGGCATGTCAACCGCGGTGGAGCTTTTAGATCAGGGGCATGAGGTTTTTTAGAAAAACTCTTTCTCCACTTTTGACACTGCCATCATTTCTTCTTAACTACTTTGCTTTTAACAACTTTATTGAGAAGAAATATGAAAATCTGTTGTTTATACCATCGGTTAACTGACCGCATGCCGTATGGTGCTATCTAACGCAAATATACTTCTCGATAAAGTAGAGTAAGTTGTTTAACTATGTTTCACCAAGTTTGCACGCATGTTTTCAATTCAAATTGTTACCACAATTGAACCTTTTTAGTTCTGCAGGTGGATATATATGAGTCAAGGACCTTTATTGGTGGAAAAGTCGGTTCCTTTGTTGATAAACAAGGAAACCACATTGAAATGGGACTACATGTTTTCTTTGGTTGTTACAATAATCTTTTCCGTCTTCTGAAAAAGGTGAAATCCCTTTGCAAATTATAAAACAAATATCACAAACTCACAATTGTCCATCTGTAAGGATTTTTGATAAGTTCTCATGGGTTTGTTGTAACCTAGGTTGGTGCTGAGAAGAACCTTCTTGTCAAGGATCACACTCACACTTTTGTGAACAGAGGAGGAGAACTTGGCGGTAACTTTTTTGAGTTTATTATAAAATTCTTAACTAATTAACTTAGGTTTTGGTGTAAAGAACATGTTTATGTTAAATACTTAATATATTCGAACTTTATGTACTCACCGCAGAACTTGATTTTCGCTTTCCTGTTGGAGCACCATTACATGGGATTAACGCCTTTTTAACTACAAATCAGCTTAAGGTAACATCATATTCATGGAATTAAAGCCTTTCTGCAATGATAGTAGCATATCGTATTGCATTCATAAATTTGTTACATTATCATATCATGATATGCAGACATATGATAAAGCTAGAAATGCTGTTGCCCTTGCTCTAAGTCCAGTTGTGAGGGCTCTTGTTGACCCAGATGGAGCAATGACACAAATACGGAACCTGGATAATGTAAGAAACATGTGCAAAAGTTTGATAGTTTTATTTTCTTTTGTGTGTAAGTTTCTAATAGGGCTGATATTTTATAAAGTTACACTGCCTTTTAATGTCTTTGACTTCTTCAACAGATTAGCTTCTCTGAATGGTTTATGTCTAAAGGGGGAACGCGTACAAGTATTCAGAGAATGTGGGACCCTGTTGCTTATGCTCTTGGATTCATTGACTGTGATAACATCAGTGCACGGTGTATGCTCACCATTTTTTCATTATTTGCCACCAAGACAGAGGCCTCATTGTTACGTATGCTTAAGGGTTCTCCTGATGTCTACCTAAGTGGTCCTATCAGAGATTATATTATAGAAAAAGGAGGAAGGTATGATTATATCAAGTTACATAGTTTAATCACGGATAACAATATAATAGTTAGCATATGGACAATTAAGACTTTATATCAAGTCAAATGTGAACTAATAATATTGTTATGCTAGTTCAGGTTCCATCTCCGATGGGGGTGCCGGGAGATTCTTTATGAGAGATCAGCTAATGGAGACACATATGTTACAGGGCTTGCTATGTCCAAGGTACCGTCATTCTCTTCTATATTTGTGAATTAGGTGTTTATAAGAAATGTTTTTCGAAGGGTACTTATTTATAATAGATGCCTTGGGACTTGGTATAAAGATGTTTGATTGCATGCATTATAGTATTATTAAATAAGTTCATATAAAAAGGTGGTATGTCTAAGCGCTCGTGGTAAAGGAGACCTCTTGTCAATTACCAAAATGATGATATGTGGTCTAAACTACCTTTTAAATCTGCTAATGTCTGAAAATATTTTGTTATTTATAAGTGTTAAATGTTCTATCTATTAGTTATTAGCTACTCTCTTAAATTTTGGCACAACAGCGGACAAAATGACATGTCTAGCCACAGCACAACACTAGCTTTTATTAAAACTGATAAAGTCCATCAATGAGAAATGAACACATCAATAAAGGATTAATAGGATAAAAAAGTTTACTTATACTACCACTATGTAATATTGAAAGGACTGTTTTAGTCTTAGAGATGGTAAGCGCAATTCATGTAGTGTTATTTATTTAAGAGTTTATTCAATATGAACCGTTTAAAATTTATTGGAGATTCTTTTGTAATCCTTACATTACCTGGAAACCTGCTATTGCAGCTTAAACATGAAAATAAAGTTCATTACATTAACCATAAAACTTTGCTCAAGTTTTATTTTCTTGGAACTTAAAAAGGCATACATACACACAGACACGCACACTGATTCGTAGCTTAATAGTTATCGCTTTTGTAGTTTTACATAATGCAAACAGTTTGATTTTGTTTAGAAAAAATATATATTTTTAAAGTCAACAAAGATTATCTTATGATGAATATTTAAGTTCAATGATTAAAAGAAATTAGATAACTCTATAGATTTTTGTAAGGAGCTCTTCTTGAAGGCAAACTTGTTAAATATTTGTTTCTCCAAGTTCAGCTATCTTTGTAAAGACAATTCAAATTGCAATAATCTAAATAAAAGCCAGAATATATTTTGATGGTCTTTATGCAATTAACTCTTTGTTTAGAGGGTTCAGGGGACTAGGGGAGAGCTTGGTATCTTGTTTTATTTTCTATGGCCATCATAGAAATAGGAGCAAAAATAGTACACATGTTTTAACCTGTATCTTACTTATTCCCATCAAAAGATTGTTAAATCTACCATTTTGTTCAATCCAACTTCACTTGCAAATATTGAAATACTTTTTACTATGCATAAGTTCCATTATTCTGATGATTGTTGAGCTTTTTCAGGCTACTCAAAAGAAAACTGTGAAGGCCGATGTATATATAGCAGGTTTGTACCTATTTATAAACCCTCAACTCCCCAAGCCCACCCCATTTCCCAGCCACCCAAAAAATTTATATATATAATGGAGGGTTTAATATAGAACCATAAAATAATGTGGGAACCAATCTGAAACATTCATTCATTTGTATTTTTATGTAAGATTCTAACATGCCTATTAAAATGCATTATTGTTATGTGAATGTGCTTGAATTGATATATGCATATGTGCTGATAAGTTTACTTCATATATTATAAACATCCTTACGTGTAGATTAACTATAATTCTTTGATCAAAAACACGTGAACGAAACTTGTTACGAGGAAGAGAGATGAGAGAAAGTTGGGAAATTAATTAATTAATTAGTTATAGAGGAAAATCATTTAATCTCTTACAATTATACCATTTTTATTTAATTATTAGTGATAAATGGTTGGTTTAGATTTGTTCTCATAGTTCTAGCCTTATTTGTGATTATGCATTGAGCCCTCCAATATCCTATAATATATGTATTCAGCACAAAAGTAATTAACAGAATCCCATCAAAATGACAGCATGTGACGTCCCGGGTATCAAGAGACTTTTGCCTTCTAATTGGAGGGATTGGGAATTCTTCGATAATATCTACAAATTAGTTGGTGTTCCCGTTGTGACTGTGCAACTTCGGTATAACGGCTGGGTAACAGAATTGCAGGATCTAGAACGATCTAGGTGAGCTTATGGTCCAAATCTGATTCGCTGACAGACAGATCTGCTTCTATATACTTGTTTTCCATCTTTCAGGGTTTTTTTCAGGTATTTTATCTGAATTACCTTCTGAATTTCTAATTTGTAGGCAACTGAGGCAAGCAGTAGGGTTGGACAATCTCCTTTATACCCCAGATGCAGATTTTTCTTGTTTTGCTGACCTGGCATTGGCTTCACCCGAAGATTATTATATCGAGGGTCAAGGCTCATTGCTCCAGTAGGGAATTATTATAAACTTAATTTTTTATGCTGCATTTGTTAATTGTTTGGCAGTTGCATTTGTAACTCATGTAGTGCTCTCTCTTTTTAACATCCAGATGTGTGCTGACTCCAGGAGACCCATACATGCCTTTACCAAATGAAGAAATTATAAGACGGGTTACTGAACAGGTCGCATAGACGTCTTTGACTCTTTGCTATTATATTCTAAGCTATGTTTATGCACATAATAGTAGTATTGAGAATACATATTTGAGATTATCAGAGTCCATGATTTCATGCTTATATTTAATTATTGATTATTAATATGGTTTTTACTCAAATGGACTAGGTTTTGGCTTTATTCCCGTCTTCCCAAGGTCTGGAAGTTACTTGGTCATCTGTGGTCAAAATCGGCCAATCTTTGTATCGAGAGGGACCTGGTAAAGATCCTTTTAGACCTGATCAGAAGACACCAGTGAAGAACTTTTTCCTGGCGGGTTCATATACAAAACAGGTCTCATTAATTTCATTCTTGTTTAACTGCTTTTATGCTGTCAACTAGAGGTGGTAGTTTTGAGCCCTTCACTTATAAACGGGTCAGTTCCTTTTGGGTTATGTTTTTATCGCTGACATGGTCAAACGGGTCAAATTTTAAAACAAGGTAACGTGAAAAGGAAACAGGAAGAAGGTAGCCCAATATGTATTTGTTATTAACCTAATTCAACAAGACCTGGTTCGACAGAGAAGAAAAGTATCCGTTATGATCCCGAGTCCATAGAGGATTATTAACACGTATTTTCTTTTTTTAATTGGTTCAGGATTATATAGATAGTATGGAAGGAGCAACTTTATCAGGCAGGCAAGCTTCTGCATTTATATGTGATGCTGGTGAAGAACTTGCAGCTTTAAGGAAAGAACTTGCTGCGATTCAATCTGTAGGAGTTGACGAACCGATTCTTGTTTGACAAGATGCCAAGAAACATTATAATAGTTTATACCTTTTGTATAATTGATTGGGAGGATGTAAGAAAATACGTTATTAATTTGTCATTTTAATTACAAAAACATGGATTTATTCATGTTTATTAGTTTCGAAAAAGTCACTTCCAGCCGATGCAACCTCACTCAAGGTCTTAAACTCTCAATCAATCTGCTGCAACATTAGTTGTGTAAACGAAGCTTTTATCGACTTCAACTTCGGCGCCTAGGGACATTTTGTTTGATATACATTCACCAGCTTCATCTTCAACATCATCATTGCGATTCAGCAGCAAAGGAAAGCTTTGATCGGTTCTTCACAGAAAACACCGCAACATAATGTCATGCCTTCGGTTCGGTTCTTCACTGAATACATTCTGTTCTATGTACATTCATTGACTACAACTGAAACCAATGTTTAAGTTCATTTGCTGTAAGTTTTCTTGATGATTCTAATTTTAGAACTTTGAATCTTGATGATCATGAATGGAATTACAAATCAGTAGGCTAAACCTAGTAGTGGATGATGAATGATTGAACGGAATTGCAATATTCACATTCTCATTCATTCATGTAGGTAGTACATAAGATTTTTTTCATTCCCTCACCAAAAGATAAATGTGAAGGAGTTGAAGTATGATAAATTGCCGGTTAAAAAAACTAAATAGCTCTGGCATCAAACAATACACGTATCTGAGTAGATTAAACAAGTTAGACTCTGTCCAATGGTAAGACTACCCGCAATGCTACAAGCCATCATTCCCATATGCAGACTTAGTCAACATCCCACATCAGATTTATGCTTATCCTTCCTACATGCAACTTTTATATTTAACGTTAACATACATATCATTTTCACATGCAATCCATTTTGTATGTCAAAATATTACATGAGGGAATAATATGAAGGGCCCATACATTCGGCCGGATAAAAGGGAAAAATACGACCACATCGTAACACGTCGGACGTGCGAAGATGACTAGGCTAGAGGTGGTCAAGTGTCATTCTTCAACATCTAGGTCTAGTCCAGCATACCACATCAGTTTTTTGCATATTCTTCTCACATGCAGTTTTTTGCCTCAATGCTAACATACTCATCATTTGCACATGCAACCACAATTAAATATTAATGTGTGAGAAAAAGAAAAAAAATATCATGTGCACGCATGTTGCAAAGGGGTGGAAACCCAAAAGAAGAGTTGCCTTAATGGTGACGCCGGGGGGGGGGGGGGCTAACGAGGCTACGAACAGCCTAAATGAACCCGCTGTGAGCAATCTTAGAGTAATAATTACTTAGCAGGATAGAACATGTGTGTTAACAATACTTAAACCCAAATAAATAATACTCATGCTCTCATAGCCGTCATTTTTATAAATGTTATACTATATAATGTATTGAAAAAATTAATAAAAATGGGTGAAAGATAAGTATGTTAATGGTTAAAACATGAGATGAAAGATGAAATAGAATGCTAATATGACGTTGATGTGACACAAAATAGTGAAAAGCAAAAGATAAGCATAATATATACGTCTTTATTGCTCGTTTACATATGGTGTAATTTTGTCCGGTCATTATTTTTTATTTTTTAACGGCTAACACATGAACACACTAAATCTTACTCCTAATCTACTTCATTGTCTACGCCGAGTCGCCGAGACTTGAACCCTTAACCTCATGAAGAGGGTGAGACACCACCTTAACACACACCTAGATATTATTAGACTTGAAGCCCTTTGTTGTCCTGTCACTATTTTTCCTCTTGAATAGAACACAAGACATATGCGGAATGTTTTAGGGACGATTTTTCTATAAGAAGTATTGTATATTTTACATAGAATCTAGTTTTATTTATTTGTTAAATGAGGCATCCAAGATATTAAAAATGAGAGGTCTTGGGTTCAAGTCTCACGTTGGCTAGATGGTTTTCTCACCTATGGTGGGTTTTCTCTTGAAGGTGGTCTTCGAGTCGGGACTATGTCCTATACTCGGATAATGAAGATGATCGAATGGGCCGGTGGCCCGTTAGTAATCTAAATTTGCTGTTCACAGAAAAAGTTTGTTTGTTAAGTGGGTCAGACTTACACATCCATACTCATTTAACGGATATGCTTATGATTAGAGAAATTGATTCATACAAACCAACTGACTTGATTATCGAAGGGTGGCATCTAAAGCTTCAGCCACAGGACTTTTCTAACCTTTCACTTTGTTGACAACTCAAGGCTGGGCTCAGGAAGACCAGGTATAACTTCATATAATCATCAAAAACACGAAGAATTAATATTCTCATTTCACTGTTTTCAGAACCCAAATCTGCTTAGGTGTAAAATATTTGAATGGATGTTAACATTATACAACTTTTTCATTAACTATACTAGTAAAAACAATATATGATTGACATCAAGGGTGCCTTGTATCTCAATCAAGAAGTTGAGGATTCAAGACCCACTTGAGACTGGTGCAAGATATATGATGTTAGTGATTTTCTTGTTCAAGAAATAGTCTTAATATATTAATAGTCTATAACAGCAAGCAAATTCATTAAAAACGTCATTCTGGACTTATTACCAGCATACAAACTAAAAACATAAAACGCAACAACCAACATTCCAGAATACACATGCACGCACCAGGAACATCTAATATCAGCAGGAACAAAAAAAAGAAAGACAGAACCTATCGAACCACTGATTATGCACTGGTTTTCTCAACAAGCTTCTCAATAAGATCTGCAGCATCCTGAACCGTTGCGATGCTTTGGGCACTCTCTTCTTCCACAGTGATACGAAACTCTTCCTCGAGCCCCATCACAATCTCAACCTGCAAACAAAAATCAAGTGAGAATTGGTAGCCACCCAACAAATTCAAGATAGAAAAAAGTTCATTAAAAAGGAAAACGAAACAACAGAAATATACTAGTTTATAGCTTCTCGGGAAATTATAATATATATATTTTTTTGTTTATTAGTTTGGAATACCGTGTCAAGCGAATCAGCTCCTAGTGCAGCAAATTTTGATTCACCCGAAACTGATATATCATCTTTTAGAGCCAACTGTTTTCTCACAATGCTGCAAACCTTGTCTACTGTCTCTGGTTTGGCCTGCAAAAATGTATGTATGAGTTCCTAGTTTTTAAAAGAAACCTAGATGAATGTACATCAGCATTATAGTACATAATTACTATACTTGGTCAACCAAGCCTGATTTGACCCATACAAAAAGGGCGCATTATAATTCAAACCCATTTTGATCTGTTACCCGCCTGGCTGTTTTGATCCTAATTTGTTTGAGAATACAAGAATAGAGATGCAAGAAACACTAAAGGTAATGGTTTATTACATGCATATTCATATAGATGCCCACATAAACTTGCAAAACAGGAGATCACTTACAGCACATGAAATTTGAAGGCGGCGGAATGACAATGGGAGATTGGATCTTCCCAAATTGGAAAAAGAAACCATCTTCAGACCAGAGATCCTCGTTGGTGCCTGAATAAAAATATTTAAACAGAGTTATAACTTATAAGTGTGTGTGTGTGTATCTGAATTAGTAGCACTAGGTTGTACTTTCTTGTTGAGTAATGTGAGTTTCTCAGTCAAGGGACAAACAAAACATAAAAACATATATGATTTACTAAAATCTTTGACCAAAGGGCTTGTGGCCTAGCAGTACAATATGTATAGGAAATGTGTCCCTGCCCAAATGGTTGAAGGTCCGTCCAACTCCCATGGTAAACAACAGGCATAGATTTAGGAGTAGGATTAGAGGGTGTGTTAGTTAGCCATTCTAGAAAAAAGAAAAACTAAAATCTTTGACAAATAATTAAATACCAAAAGCTCCCAATTAACAGAAAAAATTGAAACATTTGTGACTCATAATGAATCTCACCAGTATGTTATAATACTTGCAACTAGCCAAACTCTTTTTGGTCAACTTAAATCACAAATCTTTGATTCTTTCTTTTTAAGTCAAATGGAGTAATTATAGAGTTCAACATAGTTATCTAACGTCATCCGAGGACTGAAAACCAGAATCAACAACCATTTTAATGCAAAATAACCTAATTCATCAGATCTCTGCAACTGAAAAGCATCAACTCAATATAAATTTCAAACTACAAGTCTACAACCGATATTCCAAATAAAACTCTCAATTCAAAACGAGTCAAACTTTTGAAAAGTACTTGCATACAGTTGTAGTTTTCCTTCAGTTAACACAAAATTTCATAACAAATTTCTTCGATTAGCTATCAATTATAGCTTAAAAGGAGACGTGTGATTTGAGCTTTACGGAGTTTTGGTATCATTGAATTATATTTTAGGATTTAAGGAGTATAACGATTGCACAACTACAAGCAATTCGAAACAAGGATCTTTGAACAAAACAAGTTAGACGTTCAATTACAGTCAAATATGTGTATCCTTGCAGATCACAGAAAGAAATTGGTGGAGGAAAAAAAGTGATATACCAGGGATAGGCGTGGAGAGAGTAGAGAGCTGGAGGATACTCCGGTGAACGCCGCCATAACAGATCCGATCAAGTTGAGAATAAGAAATTAAGAATTGGCGGAGGGAACGATGAATGTGTAAGCTACACTAAGCAGAGAGTATTTATAGGAATATTAGGTTCGTTTTGACATCGGGATTTCCGTCGTTCAGGAAATGGATAACTGGACTGATCGCATAAAAGTTACTTTAAATTAACGGAGATTCTAACTGGACATCCAAATCTCCAAATCTCCAAATCAACACCCCAATCCGGTCCGGATCGGTCAAATCGGACCGGTTTGAATGCGGACAAAAAAAAGAACATCTGACTACTGTCCTTTCTGTACGGGCAAAAATCAAACCGGGGCTGTTCGGCCAAACCGGCCCGGTTTGATTTTTTTTTTTTTTACCAAACCTGATATTTTATGAGGAGTTGTGATATTTATGTGACAATTACACGAAAAAAAGTTACAACCTTTCACCCTTTGTGTTGATATTATAATTATAATTAGTTTATAAAAAAGGTTGGGTTTGGTTGACTTGTTTAATTAACCTGATATTTTACCGAGTTTCGTTTAAGTTATAGAATTATTTGACAAAGAAATTGTTATACTATAAAAATGAGTAAATAAATGTTACAAAAAAAAGTAAAAACGGTTAATATTTTTACATCGGGATTTCCGCCGTTCAGGGGATGACTGGACTGATCGCATAAAGTTACTTTAAATTAAACAATAATTAACTTTCAATTATGGTCAATTTTGACGTAAAAAAAAGTTTAATTTATGGTAATAACTTTTTTTTCCTTTTCCAAGACCAAACATGATGGGCGTTATTTTACCCACAAAAAGTTCATAGCGTTTGGGCATACCGTTTCTTGGGGTGTTATGTGTCTAAAACCCTCCCACGAAGTTACTTTTATGGTACCTGTTTCTAAATTGTTATTGGTTCAGCTTATTGAAAGATTATTTAAAAAATAAAAAAGTAATTATAATAGGGGCTTTATAAGAGGCGTTATGACTATACATTTTGATAACGTGGAGACCTCTTGATGACGTGGCTGTCATAAAGCCCCCAAAGAGCTTTATGACTACACATAATCTAAAAGATAAATAACATTAACCTATAAGACCATGCGGTATACAACAAAAATCCACGGCGTGGAAGGCCATGGCGCAACGAAGACGACGCGAAACACCGACCCCTTGTGACGTGAAGGGGGTGTGCAGTTGTTTACCGTGGAGATTCTCGTGTCGTGAATGGTTGAATTCTACTGTTGAATGGCTAGAAAAATAGTGGTTGGCTATTTAAAATATATATATATATATATATATATATATATATATATATATATATATATTATATTATACAATAAAAATTCATAGATGAATAGTAGAGTTTTAGTTTTTTAAACTTTGGTCACGTGACTTTGGTGTTTTGACGCTTTCTACCCCTATATTTTTACGATTTGTTTTTTTTTAACAAAATAGTAAACTTTTAGTCTCATAGTTTGGCCACATTGTTTCATACTCTTACGTTTTGTACCGTTTAACTATTAAAGTTTTTTTTTATAATAAGTTTTGTTGTTTTCTATTTTGGGCACGAAACATTAACTTTTTTACTTTCATTTTTAGTATATTTTTTATAGTTTTATATTTTCACTACAATACTGTTAGACCTTTACGTTTTATACCCTTAACTTTTTTACCCTCTAACTTTTAGAGTTTTTTTTTTGTTTTAAGTTTTGTTGTCTTCTACTTTGGCCACAAAACTTTTAACTTTTATACTTTCGTTTTTAGTATATTTTTATAGTTTTATACTTTCACCATAAAACTTTAAAACTTTTACGTTTTATACCACTTAACTTAGTATATTTTTTTAAAGTTTTATACTTTCACCACAAGACTTTTAGACTTTTACGTTTTATACTCCTTAATTTTTTAATCCTCTAACTTTTAAAGTTTTTTATTTTTGTTTTAAGTTTTTTTGTCTTCTACTTTGGGGCACGAAACTTTTCACTTTTCTACTTTCGCTTTTAATATACTTCTATAGTTTTATACTTTCACCATGAGACTTTTAAACTTTTACGTTTTATACCACTTAATTTTTTTTTCTTTTGTATACAAATTCAACCCGTAGCAACGCGCGGGGTGGGTAAACATCTCGTTTAATTAATTAAATTCAAACCTTATTAATACCCATCACCATTTCACTATATTTCCATTATTTTTCTTTCAAATTCTTCTACTAAACCTAGGGGTGTAATTCGAATAAAATCAAGATATGATTCGATTAATTAAGTCTAATTCTGATTCAATTTGATTTTCCAAATTTGATTCGATTCGAAAATTCGACTAAGAATTATATATATATATATATATATATATATATATATATTATTTATAAAATACTTTAGTATAGGCCTCACTGTATATTTAACATAACTAAAAAAAAAAAAAAAAAACATGAAGAATTGAGAATACTCAATGAAATGCTTATTAAAATTAAGTCATATGCTGACTCTCGTCTCTCACTAGTCACTTCTCCAAAGTCCAATCTCCTTTGACGACTGTACATTGAAGGGCTATTTGGAGGGATGTTTGAAGCTGCTGGTTGGTAGGTTTAGAGTTGTTGTTTTGGCTTTTTTATCTAGTAATTTCACACTTGTTTTGTCATTAATTCCGTTATCGTTTCGGACTTGTTTCGATACTTGGGCGTTATCATTTTAGAGATATTGGGATACTGTTATAATAAAAATTATTAAAAAAATTACATATATTAATTTTATGAAAAAAATATTTTTTTCATATTCGAATTCGACTATGATTATTCGATTCGCATTTGACTGGTTTTATTCGAATTCGCATCGAATTCGAATTTGGTTTTAAAAGTTCAAAATTCAAATAATTCATATTCGATTCGATGAACACCCCAAATGTCTAAACCTCTAAAAAATTATGGATTATATCATTTCATCATCATTATCATCATCATCCGACGAATCATCGACAAGACCTCCAATATTATGTTTTAATTGACTGTTCATCGTCATCAACAAAGGCTAAGCGCACAAGCGACACAAGTATTAACCCGAGAGCTCGTCTCAACCGTAATCATGAAGCGGGTCACAATACTTTTGTAAGAGATTATTTTGTCCGATCTACCCCGCTGAGTTGTTTCACCGACATTTTCGTATGAGTCAAGATTTATTTATATGAATAGTGAACAATTTAGAGAGAGGTGAGTCGTGGTTCCAACAGAGGACTAATGCGAGAGGTATGGTTAGTTTCACTACTATAGAAAAAAGTTATACAGACCACGTTAATAATATGTAGGCAATATAGATACAAAAGAATAAAAAAAAATATACTATATAGGCCGGATAAATTAATTCACTGAAAATTTAATAAATATATACGAGTAAATATTTTTATATACGGACCATATATAGACTATAGTTACTAATTTCTTGTTACCGTTTCCGATCTAGGGTTTAAAACACACAGTCTCCCTTCATTCCTCTCCATTGTGGGTTTAGAAACTCCGGCCGGCGAGTACTCCGATGGCGATGGAGTACGACATTCAATTCTACGGGCATTGTGAAGTTGATGGCGCTGAATACGATGTCATCGTCGACGGCGAGTGCTTTGAAACTTGGGTAACGCATGAGCCTCACAAGGTAGAAGAATGGATCAGAGGAACCGAAAACTGGAACCATCGCCGGCTCCACCGCCTGATCGTCGGCCTCGACGTCGAATGGCGTCCGAATACCGTCTCCGGACAATCTCACCCCGTCGCAATTCTCCAACTCTTCGTCAGTAGGCGCTGCCTGATTTACCAATTCCTAGGGGTTCATCAAATCCCCAAAGTTTTGAAGAGGTTTTTAAAAAACCCTAATTACACGTTTGTTGGAGTTGGAATTGAGGAAGACAAACGGAAGCTGCTTCGGGATTATTCTCTGGAAGTGAGGAACGTTAAGGATCTGCGTGAGATGGCGGCGCGTGAGGTGACGACGGATCTGGATCTTCGTAAGGCGGGGTTGAGGAAATTGGCGAAGGTGGTTCTTGGTAAAGATGTTGATTATGGGGAAGTGTTGAAGGTGAGAATGAGCAATTGGGAGAATGATCCGCTTTCTAATGATCAGGTATTGTATGCATGCCTTGATGCTTATCTTTCGTTTGCGATTGGGAGGCAATTGCAGTCATGGTACGATTAGTTTTTGTGAAATTAGGGCTTTATTTGTTCACTATTAATGCAATTAGACATCTGGTTTGTGAATTGTGATTTTGATGTTCATGTTTATGAGAAGTTTTTAAAATTGGGTTTTCATTTGTTTGTTATTAGTTTGTTTAAAATTTAACCTGTAGGTGTTAAAATCTCTGAATTGTTGTGCTTTAGGCTTCGAGCAAATCAATACAATCGGTTTTTTAGTTGCTTGAATGTCATTTAATTCAGTGTTCGATTTTGCGATTAGGGCCAAAAAGCTAGAATTAAGTTTCTAAGGTTATGATGACCATGAAAACGTAATGCACATTTTAAAATAGTTAATCGTATTCCCTACTCATTTTACCCTCTGTGTTTTGTTTTTATAAATGCAACATGTATAAGTTGATTATTACATATAAATTTAACCTCTAGTTGTTAAAAATCATGTGCAAGTTTTTAATATTGGGATCGGTTTTTTGGTTGCCTGGATGTCTTTAAACATGGCGTTTGAGTTTGCGATTTGGGTAATTAACTTGTCATTTATATGATGGTACATGTACAATTAAAAACTACAATGAGGTTTCGAAGATAGTCATGATCATGAAAAATGATGTTACCTAGGATGTCATGCATGTAGTTCAATGTGTTAGTGATAAATAAATGTAGTGAGTTAGTGATAGTGTAAAAGTAGTTATGTGAATGTAGGGTTTTATTTTAGGGAAAATCACTAATATAACCATCTTTGATTTTGAAAAAGCACCAATAACCATCCATTTTTATCCTAACTCAAATTACCCAAATTTCTCATCCAACCAGCCTTCTCCACGTGTCCAATTTAGCCCGCCACCTTGCAGCTCTTACCCAATGAATATCTCACGTGTGTCCTCGATCAGACAATTAGGCAACTAATGGGACCCATCCCCCAACCATCAAACATTCAATGGACCCCACTTCTATCCAATAAGATTCTTCCACGTTGATTTTTAATAGGATAACAAGAACTAAAGTATTTTTTTCCCCACCCAAGGCTATTTGTTACCTGAACCTATATACGAGACTGACTTTTTGTACTCTTTTAATTATTTATTTATTTTTGGTACTCTTTTAATTATGGGACCTGTAACTATTTATTTATTTTTTAACACAAAGTTTATTCACTCGTATTTTTTAGGGTTGACGTGTTAAAGTATAAGATTTGGTTACCGTATTTACTTATCTAAGTAGTGTATATATAATTTTATATGTGTTCGAGAGTATAACTATTTGTTAATTTTAGATGTTTGAAAATTTCATTATTTACTTATCTGAGTACTAAAAAAATAAGATCGGCTTGTCACTTGAATTAATTGGCTTTATGAATCCACATGTCAGGCTTGTATAGGTTCAGGTAACAAATAGCCTTGGGTGTGGAAAGGAATACTTTAGTTCTTGTTATCCTATTAAAAAATATCCACGTGGAGTAATCTTGTTAGATAGAAATGGGGTCCATGAAATGTTTGATGGTTGGGGGATGGGTCCCATTGGTTGCCTAATTGTCAGATCGAGGACAAACGTGAGATTTTTATTGGGTAAGATCTGCAAGTTGGCGAGTTGATAATTATTTACTAAAATATTGTTTTTAAAAGTTTGAATCTTTTCACGACTCTTATTGAATAATTTTATTTAACGGTCAACAATATTATACTAACGAGCTGTTAAGAAAGAAGTAAAGTGAAATTACCCACCATCTAACAACACCAAAAGAACAAAACAAAACGAAAAACTAACAAAAACAATCCATGTCAAAAGTGTAACATTGATCCAAAATAATACGAGACTTTAAGATGTTGGATAATTTTAAATCTATATTTGAAGAATATTATTTAATAAAAGTAATTAAAGTTTTTAGAAAAAATAAAATTCTTTTTTTATATCATAATTTTTTATAAAAGTTACTTTTAAATGTTCTGTGACTCTTTTAAAAATGTTATAATCTTAATTTTTTTAGTATCCCTCTAAATGTTTCTTACTAGTGGGACACGTTGCACGCAGCTATGACCGGTTAATTTTTCTAATTCGATATAACATTAACCAACGTTTAAGATAGGCATATGCAATTTAAAGCTCACATAGGATTTTCTATATTTTGAAGTAACCTACAGTCAATCAACAGAAAGCGTTGGTGAGTGCTAGAAGGATTTTATTTACATGCACAGAACAACAACTTAATCGTCGATCAACGTTTTCAAGACAAAACAATGTTATATTGCTTTACATTGCAATGTTTTAGCCTAGTGCAGTTTTATTCATTTAGAGCAACTAAATGGATTCTTTTAAATCTGTGGAAATAAAACTAACAGCCACATGTTGAAACTGGTGTTGTTTTCATAAGTGCCTACCTATTCGAGCTAGCAATAATCATCTTCAAAAGTATTTGCACTGAACTAAAGACGTGTTTCTATAATTAGTAATTACCTCAATTAAATTTTGAAGCAAACCATACTATGTTACTATTTTAGTGTAATTAGGATTAACTATGACTTGATCGTGCTTATACCTTTTATCGTTCGGGTTCGGTGGTGCGGGGTAGTGCACGCCTGATCGATAAAGTTTTAAGTCGAGAACCTTGAAGGGGGTTCCAAGGAGGCAACGCCCCCGAGAAAGCGGTGTCCAAGGGGCGGCAGCCCCTGGTTGGGTCAGATAACTGCAATCGCACATTTGCAATACGGTTCAAAATTCTACACTCTCAAAGATTCTCTAATTCATATTGTTCGTCTAGATCGTATCCGATCGATAATCTCGAATGAACCACGAGAATATTTGATCCGAAAGTGTTCACACGCTTTCTAAATAATCCAGGAAACTCTCGATTTCTAACATACTGACTCCTAGAGATCGTGATTAAACATGTGAGAATATACCCTGGGGATAAACCATACTATGTATAGCTATTCTATTTTATGCACCGCTTTATTGTGCTACTTAGCCTTTAACAATGTTGTGATTGTCTGCGTCATTGTGGGATAATCTGGTCTCACTTTACAACCGGTTGATTTGCATCCATGATTGATTTATCTCTCTCTGGGTTTTTAAACCGATTTGTACACCCTGGTCACAAACTTTGTATATTTTCTAGCACGGGAATCATTTTTATTTTTTGTCATATTTACATGATATCTTCATGTGCCTACAATTATTTTTCTTGTGCAACATTTTAAAACATTTCTAATAATTACGGATAGCCTTAGCTAAGATAGAACATGTGTGTTAACAATACTTAAACCCAAATAAATAATACTCATGCTCTCATAGCCGTCATTTTTATAAATGTTATACTATATAATGTATTGAAAAAAATAATAAAAATGGGTGAAAGATAAGTATTTTAATGGTTGAAACATGAGATGAAATAGAATGCTAATATGACGTTGATGTGACACAAAATAGTGAAAAGCAAAAGATAAGCATAATATACACGTCTTTAGTGCTCGTTTACATATGGTGTAATTTTGTCCGGTCATTATTTTTTATTTTTTAACGGCTAACACATGAACACACTAAATCTTACTCCTAATCTACTTCATTGTCTACGCCGAGTCGCCGAGACTTGAACCCTTAACCTCATGAAGAGGGTGAGACACCACCTTAACACACACCTAGATATTATTAGACTAGAAGCCCTTTGTTGTCCTATCACTATTTTTCCTCTTGAATAGAACACAAGACATATGCGGAATGTTTTAGGGACGATTTTTCTATAAGAATTATTGAATATTTTACATAGAATCTAGTTTTATTTATTTGTTAAATGAGGCATCCAAGATATTAAAAATGAGAGGTCTTGGGTTCAAGTCTCACGTTGGCTAGATGGTTTTCCACCTATGGTGGGTTTCCTCTTGAAGGTGGTCTTCGAGTCGGGACTATGTCCTATACTCGGATAATGAAGACGATCGAATGGGCCGGTGGCCCGTTAGTAATCTAAATTTGCTGTCCACAGAAAAAGTTTGTTTGTTAAGTGGGTCGGACTTACACATCCATACTCATTTAACGGATATGCTTATGATTAGAGAAATTGATTCATACAAACGAACTGACTTGATTATCGAAGGGTGGCATCTAAAGCTTCAGCCACAGGACTTTTCTAACCTTTCACTTTGTTGACAACTCAAGGCGGGGCTCAGGAAGACCAGGTATAGCTTCATATAATCATCAAAAACACGAAGAATTAATAATCTCATTTCACTGTTTTCAGAACCCAAATCTGCTTAGGTGTAAAATATTTGAATGGATGTTAACATTATACAACTTTTTCATTAACTATGCTAGTAAAAACAATATATGATTGACATCAAGGGTGCCTTGTATCTCAATCAAGAAGTTGAGGATTCAAGACCCACTTGAGACTGGTGCAAGATACATGGTTTTAGTGATTTTCTTGTTCAAGAAATAGTCTTAATATATTAATAGTCTATAACAGCAAGCAAATTCATTAAAAACACCATTCTGGACATATTACCAGCATACAAACTAAAAACAGAAAACACAACTAGCAACATTCCAGAATACACTTGGGCGCACCAGGAACCAGCTAATATCAGTAGGAACAAAAAAAAAGGAGAAAATCTTTCTAACCACTGATTATGCACTGGTTTTCTCAACAAGCTTCTCAATAAGATCTGCAGCATCCTGAACCGTTGCGATGCTCTGGGCACTCTCTTCTTCCACAGTGATACCAAACTCTTCCTCGAGCCCCATCACAATCTCAACCTGCAAACAGAAATCAAGTGAGAATTGGTAGCCACCCAACAAATTCAAGATAGAAAAAAGTTCATTAAAAAGGAAAACGAAACAACAGAAATATACTAGTTTATAGCTTCTCGGGAAATTATAATATATATATTTTTTTGTTTATTAGTTTGGAATACCGTGTCAAGCGAATCAGCTCCTAGTGCAGCAAATTTTGATTCACCCGAAACTGATATATCATCTTTTAGAGCCAACTGTTTTCTCACAATGCTGCAAACCTTGTCTACTGTCTCTGGTTTGGCCTGCAAAAATGTATGTATGAGTTCCTAGTTTTTAAAAGAAACCTAGATGAATGTACATCAGCATTTTAGTACATAATTACTATACTTGGTCAACCAAGCCTGATTTGATCCATACAGAAAGCGTGTATTGAAAATCAGCATGTGTTTGTTCCTTTCGCTTTCGATACATTCGGCCATCTTGAGACAGATGCGGTGGCCATGTTGAACCGGATCCAAAAAGTCATGCGTGGGAATAGTGCGACCTCTAGATTGAAGAATGTTGTTTTTATACGTCTAGGGTTTGCTATTCAAAAGGGATTGGCGGCGCAGCTTGTTGCCCGTCTTCCCGGCGTGTTGACTTAAGTCGTGTATGCTACTTTTCGGTTTTTAATGAAAAAAGAATAGAGATGCAAGAAACACTAAAGGTAATGGTTTATTACATGCATATTCATATAGATGCCCACATAAACTTGCAAAACAGGAGATCACTTACAGCACATGAAATTTGAAGGCGGCGGAATGACAATGGGAGATTGGATCTTCCCATATTGGAAAAAGAAACCATCTTCAGACCAGAGATTGGATCTTCCCATTTACAAAAATCTTTGACCAAAGGACTTGTGGCCTAGCAGTACAATATGTATAGGAAATGTGTCCCTGCCCAAATGGTTGAAGGTCCAACTCCCATAGTAAACAACAGGTATAGGAGTAGGATTAGAGGGTGTGTTAGTTAGCCATTCTAGAAAAAAGAAAAACTAAAATCTTTGACGAATAATTAAATACCAAAAGCTCCCAATTAACAGAAAAATTGAAACATTTGTGACTCATAATGAATCTCACCAGTATGTTATAATACTTGCAACTAAATCACAAATCTTTGATTCTTTCTTTTTAAGTCAAATGGAGTAGTTATAGAGTCCAACATAGTTATCTAACGTCATCTTAGGACTGAAAACTAGAATCCACAACCAGTTTAATGCAAAACAACCTAATTCATCAGATCTCTGCAACTGAAAAGCATCAACTCAATACAAATTTCGAACTAAAAGTCTACAACCGATAATCCAAATAAAACTCTCAATTCAAAACGAGTCAAACTTCTGAAAAGTACTTGCATACTGTCGTAGTTTTCCTTCAGTCAACACAAAATTTCATAACAAATTTCTTCGATCAGCTATCAAATATAGCTTAAAAGGAGACATGTGCAGATTTGAGCTTTACGGAGTTTTGGAACCATTGAATTGTAGTTTAGGATTTAGGGAGTACGAGTGCACAACTACAAGCATTTGGAAACAAGGATCTTTGAATATAAACAAGTTACACGTTCAATTGCAGTCAAATATGTATCCTTGCAGATCACAGAGAGAAATTGGTGGAGGAAAGAAAGTGATATACCAGCAGGGATTGGCGTGGAGAGAGTAGAGAGCTGGAGGATACTCCGGTGAAGGCCGCCATAACAGATCCGATCAAGTTGAGAATAAGATTTGGGCGAAGAATCGGCGGAGGGAACGATGAATGTGTAAGGCCATCCGTAATGGGGCTCCATGGGGGCGCCATGGAGCCCCATAACGCCCCTATAGCGCCCCTCTCCCACCCCCTGGGGCTCCATGTTAGCTAATTTGGTCCCGGGCGTTACATATATGACGCCCCATCCTTCATGTTTTCTTTTTTCTTTTTTTTTTGCTTTTTTTTCTATTGGCTCTCACCTTAACATAACACACCATCCTCATAACCCCCCACTACACCTCTTATCTCATAACCCCCTAAATGCCACATGTCACATAACCCCACCCCACTCATTTTTACCACTACACATAACCTAAGCACTAAGCATAGAGTTTATTTATAGGGTAAAATATTAGGTTCGTTTTGACATCGGGATTTCCGCCGTTCAGGGGATGACTGGACTGATCGCATAAAAGTTACTTTAAATTAAACAATAATTAACTTTCAATTATGGTCAAATTTTGCCGTTAAAAAAAAAATAATTTATGGTAATAAGTTTTTTTTTTCTTTTTTAAGACCAAACGTGCTGGGTGTCATTTTATAAAAAATAATAATTATAAGGGGTTTTATAAGGAGCGTTATGACTATACATTTTAATGACGTGGAGACCAGTTGATGATGTGGTAGTCATAAAGCCCCCAAGGGGCTTATGACTACACATAGTCTAAAGACTAAATAACATTAACCTGTAAGACTATGCGGTATACAACAAAAACCACGGCGCGAAAGGCCATGGCGTAATGAAGACGACGCGGAACACCGCCCCCTTTGGCGTGAAGGGGGTGTGCGGTTGTTTGCCGTGGAGATTCTCACGTCCGTGAATGGTTGAATTCTACAGTTGAACGGTTAGAAAAATAGTCGTTGGCTATTTAAAAAAAAATATTCAATTAATTAAATTTAAACCTTATTTAAATCCCATCACCATTTCACCATATTTTCATCACTCATCATTTTTCTTCCAAATTCTTCTACTATACCTCTACAAAATTTGTGAATGATATCATTTCATCATCATCATCATCATCATCGATAAGACCTCCAATATTATGTTTTAAATGATTGTTCATCGTCATCAATAAAGGCTAAACGCACGAGCGACACGAGTATTAACCCGAAGAGTTTGTCTCAACCGTAGTCGTGAAGTGGGTCACAATACTCTAGTAAGAGATTATTTGTTGAACGTCTGGTCTACCCCGCTAAGTTGTTTCACTGATGTTTTCGTATGAGTCGAGATTTATTTTTAAGAATAGTGAACGATATATATATATATATATATATATATATATATATATATATATATAGAGAGAGAGAGAGAGAGAGGAGTCGTGGTTCCAAAAAAAGACCGATTCGAGAGGTAGAATTTGTAACACCTGTGTCCGACCCATTTGCAAAACCCGACCCGAATTTGAACTTGTCACGAAAATCGAATCTTGATTTAACAAATTATCAGAAAAATCCATCTAAATTATACAATTAAATTATGCTCGGGATACTCGATAAGCATTTTTGAAAACAAAATAATAAATTTACAAGGTTTTAGGTTAAACAATTTGATTAAAACGAAAATAAACCGATTTTTAGTTTTTACGCAATTTCGATATTCGATTTATCGTTTACCGGGAATCTCGGGGTTTTTATCTCAAAATATATAATTTTAAATGTCCTACAATCATTTTATAACATTACAAACCAATTGGTTAAATTTTGGACCAATTATGTTAATTATTTCACAAATAAATGAATTTATCGTTTTTCGTGCAAAACCGTTAGTAACCGAGAACCACGTAAATTTCAAAAATCATATTTTAATGTTCCTTGGTGTTTTATAAGGTCAATATAGGTCACTCGTAAATTTTTAGAGGTTATCGAATTAAAACGAGAACAAACGGTTAAAAATAAAATAAAAAATATTAAATACGTATTTTTATACCTCGTTATGCGTATCCCGAAACTTAGAAAACCATGAGAAATTATCCTAAACCATTTTTAGACATAAAATGATAAGATTGGAAAAGCCTGGGGGTTAAAATTGCCGAAAAACCAAAGTTCAGGGGCCAAACTGTAAAATAAAACTACAGGGACCAAAACTGTCATTCACTGATACTTGGGCCGCATATCGCGCCACCCTTCTCTCCACCCGGCGCGTACCGCGAGCCGCTCAGGTCGCAGATTTCGAGTTTTTGCGACTTGCAGCCTACGTTTGAGCCCCATATCGTGTCAATCCGATCGATTAGTCACCCTCCTACGTGCCCACACCCCCTGCGACCTCGACTGATATAAAAGGAGCATCGGATCAACCTTAAATCCTCGCCAATTCACGAGATTTATCTCCAAAAACCCTAAACCACATCCACGATCGTTCTTCTGCAAAATTCGTTAGAAGCTGATCTCCTGCAGTTACACGTTATTAGGTATGCTCTACAAAAGCCCTCTATCAATTTCTGTTAATTTTGCTGTTTTGATCAAGATCTAAAACCATCCAAAAATTAGGGTTCTTGATATGTTTCTTCAATTCTGGGTAATCGGGAAAGAGTTAGGGTCTGAGTTTTTGCAGGATATGATGTTATAACATATATTAAAGAACCCCTAAGTCAATTTCATGATATCTAAACGTTTGGTATTTTATATAAAAATGTGCCAAAATTAGGGTTTTCGGGTCGTTGTTCTGCCCAAATTGAATAAACGGTATTGAATTAGGGTTTACTATTTTTAGGAATATTATAATATATCATAATGAATAAAACCCTAAGTTTTTACAATTTTATAAATTGTTTTGGTATTTATTTAATAAAAACATCAAAATAAGGGTTTTCACGACGTTACTCTGCCAAAATTGAACAAACGGGTTAAATCTAAGGCTAATCCTTTAAAATATATTACAAAATAATATTTTAAGTAAAATCCCTAATTTTATTTGATTTTATAAATTATTTTGCTATTTATTTGATAATTATTTCAAAATTAGGGTTTTAAATATGATTAATAAATATCGAACAAACCAGAAGGTATTGAAACTTGAGTTTTGGTCTTAGAACATATTTATATATAATAAGTGTATATGAGTTCAAAATTGATAAATGAATTAATTATTAGATAAATTACCAAAACCCTAATTTCCCGATAAAGGGCAAAATGGTCTTTTATCAAATAAGACCTAAACACTCCTTAAGTTCCTCGTGTCCTTAGAACTATAATCATTATCATTCCCTATGTTCATTTAGCATGTTCGTTCCATTAGGATAATCCCCGGATTGTTATCTCTCGCGATTGGTTCTATCTCTCGTTTCCGATTTACTTATCAGGTGAGTATTCAGTAAACCCCCTCCTTTAATACTGCTGGTTTTGACTATTCAATTCGTATTATCATTTCTAATGGTGATTCATTAGGATGATAATCCGAGTTGTGAGAAATCATACCGGCATTATCTTTTAAACATTTTTTGGGGTGTAACATGTATCTCTATATTCAAATTGTTTCTCTAAACCACAAACGCGATTATATGATGATTTGATACGTTCTATGTATGTTAAATATGTGTGGATTATTGTGATTGGTTTGATCTAGCACGGTTACTATCTTTATCTCAAAGCGTACTCATTAACACACCGAGCCGGGGTAACAATAATAGATCTATTGGTTTGACAGCCCACTTGGCATGCTTCGAGTGTAGCGCCTTGTGATTGGAAGCCTAGTTGTCTAGGGTTTGATGCGCGCATTCATTGGCTTTAACTCATTACTTGTTTGACTATACATATGAAAATATCTGATTAGACATATATCGCTGTTATTGATATTATACTTATATTATTTAAACATGTGTTTACTCACCAACTACTTTTGTAGTTGACATTTTATCTTATACATGTTGCAGGAACCTATACATGAGCTATGTTGTGAATCACACTAGGATTGCTGGACCTAGATTAAAGACTTTAAATCAGTTTGTTATGTATTACTGCATGTTTAATATTCTTGTACAATATCTTAAATTGATTAATGAAAAAGGGCATGTTTAAATATTACAACTTATTTTAGTTGTCATGTGCATCTGGACAATCATCGCACCCCGACATTTTCCGCCGTCGGTTGGACTTATTTTAGTTGTCATATGCAACATCATTTGAGTCGTTGAGATTAGATCGTTAAGGATTCGATTGAGATTGGATCATTTGCAACGTTATGGATTTTAAAGTATTATTTTTAAATGTTATTAGTAGTCAATTAATCTATAATTGAAAAATAAGTAAATCCGAATTTAATATTAATAGTTTTTTTTTCCAGCCCAATAATTCATATGGATTTCAATCCGAAAAATCTAAATCCAACCCATAAAAAACCGAAAACCAAAATCCGTGAAAAAAAACACCGAATCCAAATGGATTTGAAAATTGTAAAAACCGAAGTTCGGTTTTGGATTCGGTTTTAGTCAAAAACCGATCCAAACCGATCTATGCACACCCCACTTTTAGATTAAGAAGTATTATTAATTGAACCCAACTCTAGAAGCATAAATGAGTGATAGTAATTAGCTTTACATTATCTATGGTTTTGTAAAGAACCATCCTGTCACCTAAGTCTTTTAAAACATATTTTAGTAAAAACACTTTGCTAAAGCAATTTTATATCACACCTAAGTATTAATTCATTTTGTCTGTTCAACGTTAAAGTAATACAAGTAACCAATTGATAGGCAACCAACGTCCAACTCAGGGGAGTCAAGTCCAGTTACGAAGTGGGTCACCTTAGCTCAGTTGGAGGATCCAATCATCTCATGAAATGCAAGATTGAAGTCCCACGTTTTTGGTCACACCAAGTTATATTTTATTAATTGTCATTTTCTTTTATTTAGTTTGAATTTGTCAAGTAGCGGGTTTGAGAATTCCAAAAGTGTAGGAAACGTGGGAGATAGTGACTTGATAGTTTTGTTTTTTGTTTTTTTTTGTTCCGTCCACTTTATGTATCCGAAAATACATGTAAATAAAATAGCAGGCAGAGGCAGACACCTGATGCATGCATTCTCTTATTTAAATTATTACTTTAATAACATTGTTAATTTTAAACATAACTAACACAGCCATTATTTATAAGAACACGAAAATGGATTAAAAAAAAAAGTGGTTATGGATCAACCCAGCCCGCACATAACGTCCTTGAGCAATCTCGAGAAGATACACCCATGATAATGTATCAACTACTTCACATAACCTGTGTGTCGTTGCAGGGTTTCAACCATCGACCGTAATCTGTTGGAAAGATGGTGTTTCACTGTATGTCTTGCTCAGTTTAAGTAGGATCGGGAACTCGGTCTGCACCAATCAGAGGAGAATATTTTACTGGTTGAATAATGGCATTGAGCGGAAAAGAAACAAAATGAATAAGTAACAAGATCAAAGACAAAGGGACAAAAAAACAATTAAAACACGAGTCGGGTAGGGTTGACCCATTAACACTTCTCCCGGCCAACTTTTTTTAATTTTACAATTTTATAGTTATGGAAATTTTACTACCATAAACTATATAAAATGTTTAAATGAATTGCAGGCTTTGTAATACACCTTTAGGAAAGTTTCAACAGGTTTGAACCGGCCAGTTGATCTGTTTCACTTTTGACCAAGGTTAATATATTTATTATATTACTCAATGAAAATAAAATCTAACCCAAATTGACCATTGTTTAGGCACATGGTAAATTGACTTCAGTCCATGTATTTTTAACCAACAGTCAACACCCATTGTAGTCTCCCAATTGTGTGTTGACTTATGTAAACAAGTCAATAAAGGACCTTTTTATTACATTAAAATTTTCTGACAGTTATATGCAATTTATGAACTTTGCATATTAGCAGGCAGTACCATGTCAAGCTTGTAGACGTAGATTGCATTATAAATTTGGGGTGCCTGCAAGTAAACAATAAGAATTTATCAAATTGAGCAAATTCTCAATATAATAATAGTATTTACATGTTAGATATTTGATTCTTCAATTCAAAATATTGTTTTGAACTTTTTAAAAATCCACATCTATGTACTAAGGTCAGGAAAAAAAAAACTTGATATAAGAATCCAATCCCATATTCCCATTTAATACAATCAACTGGTTAACGTGTTGATTAAATGATTAACTAACCATACTCTGAAACATACATCCCAATAAACCTCATAATATATACTGCTTCAGTCCCAATATAATAAACCACAAAATTACAACTGGTCGATATATATCTTTTATAATTTACAAATTGATTAAATTGATATTTGAATATAAATATTGTATATGCAGCACAACTTCTAGATTACAGTGGCTAAGAATGAGAAATTTACCAGGTAGATTTCATCTCCAGTAGCAAATTTTGCAGCATAGTTTGCTAATAGCTTCTCGAGAGCTGCAAAATTATCACAGAATTAAAAAGAAAATAGGAACTTTTCTTGCAGTCATTGGTAACTCAATAATTTTCCTCTTTCCCTTTTGCTCAATTCTATCATTCAATTAGGTCATATTTGAACCTTTTGTTTCATACTTGAGTTGAACCGTATAAAATTTATTACAAGTTATTGAAATTTGATCCAACTTCAGGGCAGAGTTCAACTCGCGACAACATTGACAATATATAGATTTTAGCCACAAAATAGGTTGTTCAATTATACTCCGGCCACAGAGTTCTATCTTTCATATTTTAATATTTTTACATCAGAAAATGTAATCATTAAAGAAACCTTTAAACAATTAATACAGATTTATTACTTTCACCACAAAAAATATCTTTAAGCTCCATTTTCCATTCAATCCCCCTCAATGAAGGTTATCTTTCTCTACTCAGCCCATGGAAATCTACTCTATATAACTTCGATTGCCAGATTTATTCCTCGATGTTTAGTTCATATGTTTGTATCATCTGGCCCCTCATACCAACCAATATTATCCGCTTTCCGAACGAAAAACCATAGGTTTATTTCTAGTTACCCAAGTGGAAATTCCATAAGGTCGCTTATTTTGGAATTGCTCCCACCTAAGCATGCTTACTGTAGAATTCTCTTCTAATCCACAACCAATGCACCCAAAACACACTGACAGTAGTATTTGAGGTCGGACATTTCGTATGTCCAGTATCTCTCCTATGAACGGGAATGATGTGGGATTTGCCTAAGGTGTCATAATTTCACGGGAACCCACGGAGTTTCGAATTTTTTTTAGAAATATATAGAAATATATAGAAAAAATAAAAGTGAATCCTGATATATTAAGTGAGTGAATCCTAAATAAAAGAAAATGCTGATTGGTTCAATGGTTTCGTCCCGTGTTTTTAAACTGCATGTCCCGAGTTCGATTCTTCATCACCAGTTTTCTTTTTTTTTTTTTGGTTTTTTTTTTAAATGTTGTTTTAACTTTTATCCCATCGAGGTTCCCAACCCAGCAGACAAATTAAACCCCCAAAATCAAATACGCCCTCGTTCCCAACCCAGAAAACCCTAAATCCCTAACACACGTTCGTTCTCTTCTCTCAGGCCTCAACCTCAGCCTCTCGGCCCTCTCCCGCCGAGTCCCGACTTCCGACGCCGACACCCGCCTGCTCACCGTCCGGCGCCGCTGCTCACCGTCAAACAATTCAAAAATCCGACGACCTCCTCACTCCTCAGACCTCAATCACTGACTCTCGTCTCCTCTCTGATCTCTCGTCTCTCTGACTCAGTACTCTTCAACAGTTCAGAAATCACAATCACAGCAAGGTAAAAGTTCATCAAACAATTGGATTTTGATTTCTTAATTATTTTGGTTCTTGAATAGTTATTGTGTTATTGATTTGGTTCTTGAATTTGGTTCTTGAATAGTTCATACTTCATAGTTAAATGCTTGAATAGTTAAATCTTGTTAATGAAAAGGAGTTCTTTCAACAAGTTTCGATCGAAGATGTAATTCAACGTTTTCAAATGATGAAAATTCGTAGGCAACAACTGTATGTACTTTTATTATTCTAAAAGACATTGGTATCTATATTATGTGTTTTCCTAATTTCTAATGACAATGTTTTCTTTAACTATTGTAGCGTATATTTGTATTGTTATTCTGTTATTAACTTTATCCGACCCGAACCAACCAACCCGGAAATTTTGACATTTAATGTTTAGAATTCCGACCCCCGAAAATAAGTGAACCCATGTGGAAAAAATCCTGGATCCGCCCTTGGTGATTGTGAATTGATTTTTTTTAGGTGAGGCATGTAAGTAGTTGATTTCTAGTAGGCAAGACTTGTTTTGAAGAACTAATTAATTGATTTTTTGTCAACTATTTGGTTGATATCTCTTGGGTGCTATTAAAGAATTCTTTAGTTGTGTCATTGTAATGATAATTTGGATGAGACTTGTTTAGTCCTTAGGTGTTACTTGTTTAGCCATTAAGTGTTAATTTCGGTGAGATTTGTGTAGTCATTAGATGTTACATTGATTTAGTTCCATATGAAGTCAAGTTGTTCTAAAAAAAATCAACTTATTGTCCGTCTGAAGTTTGATACAAAATGTTTATAACATAACCTATGAAAAGGGGCCTCAAGTTAGTTCACCTTGGGTCCCCGAAACGGTTGAGCCGTCCGTGCATAAGTTCTTGAAAATGCACAGAGAGATCAATAGTCACATTAATAGTAATTTTTCTGGTTTTAAACGTTAATGGGTTGATCCAACCCGACCCGGTGACCCGACTTGAAAATTCTTATGTCTAGATTGATAGAATTATAACTTGCCGAAAAAAGTGAACCCATAGGAAAAAGAATATTGGGTCCGCCCCTGAATCCTCCCCCACAATCTCTCTCAGTTCACTCTTTCCGCCCCTTGCATCTTGCTGATCCATCCGTCCTCCGTTTTCGTTAAAAATCCCAACTTGGTCAATCCAAACTTGTTTTTACCCGATATAGAAGTTTTAATTTGTGGGTGAGTTATTTTTCCAGTCACTGGTTGGCTTTCCGTTTGGAGACTAACGAATCTTTATGGTTTAAACAAAGGTTTCTTGTTTATAGTGATGAAGATCCTGAAAGAAAATGCAGGCCCACTTACAAATCTTGAAGTTCTTGATTTTTTACGATCTAGAGGGGCTGCGAAAGACCCCACACGGGTTCTTGCTCCTGTAGCACCTTCAGAATTCAAGGTTTACGACTACCTTACGCAAAGTGCTGCTTCGAATCAAACAAGAGAGAGCATTACCGAGTTTGTGGCTAAATGTAAACCATACAAGCTTACAAAATCTGAGATCGCCAACATCATCAACATTAGGCCGTCTTCGTCTGTTGAAATTGACCCGTTGATTGAGAATCTTGATTCACGACTAGGAGAGAGTGTTGAAGAATTGGTTGAGTTGGTTGTTCAAGTGTTTCCCCCTCCTTCAGAACAGAGTAGTAAATCTGATGAATGAAAGCAAGGGCATATAACGTAGGAAACATTTATCTCTTTTTATGTTTAGTGTTTCTTTTGATTAAAGAAATTGCTGGAGTTAATTTGCAGTTTAATTGTTCCCTTTTGCTTTGGAGTGCAGCAGTTTTTTATGGTTACACTATCAAAAAATCATATATATATGTGTAATCCGAAACAGCATTAAAGAATTGCCAAATTAATCATATAAATACGATTAAGTTGATCAGAATTATTTTAAGATTACATAAAAACATTTGATTTTTTGTAAAAATCTTGCTTTTTTTAACGGCAAATTTGGATCACTGATTGGACATTATTCACCCACACCCGATCATCTCTATTGTTAAAAATTTGTAGTTAATCAAGTTAAAAGTAATCTTAGTGGTCTTGAGGCGAGGATTCACTAAAACTAGAGGATTCACTAAAACTAGCCTAACAAGAGGGTTTTGCAAAACCAAGAAATTTGAAGCCTAAACCAATCAAATACATAAGAGTATTATCGGCTTAAAGTAGCTGCAAAACCAACAAAATTCTAGCCACTTGAAGGGTAGCCAACCAGTTTGCAAGAGCTACATTAGCCGGGTAGCCGGAGGGGGCGGCTTCACCACCCCTCCACCCTTGGGTGCTCCATGTTAGGGCTGGTCAAAACAAGGCCATTTGTCTACTCATAGTCAAAAACAAGAGAGAGGACTACTAAGCAAGTGTTTGCCTTCAGAAAAAAAAAAGTAAATATTATGAACGAAAGCAAGGAGCCAAAGAGCCGAATACATAATGTAGAAGCACTTATTTTTCTACTTTCTATGTGGTTTGGTGTTCTTTTCAACTATAAAAACTGCAAGAGTTAATTCCGAGTTTCCTTTAAAATGATAAACAAAAAAAAAACAGAGCAGCACTAAAGAAGACTATATAATCATATAAATACTAGAAAGTAAACGACAAGCCAATTGCAATGGTAATGTAAGTTTGATCAAAATTATCCAAAGATTACAACAGAAAATTCAGCTTTTGGTCAAAATCTTCTAGTTAATCTTCATTGTCAGAGTCGAATGTAATCTTGGTGGCCTTAGGTGCATCTGCAGAAATTTCTTTGAAATGGGCTCCATACAGCTTTGATTCCTGAACAGAGGGAACAAAAAAGATTTTGATCTTCAAGTCTCTTAACTATATGAATTCTGAATACATAAGGTACGTCCCTTGACCACAGTCAAACCAAGATTCAGAAATAACAAAACACTAACCTTTTTCTTAACATGAGTACCGAAATTCAGAAGGTTTGTAGGTACATTCTGTCCTGCTTCTCTAAGAACATTAATCAGCTCACCAGAAAGTGCCTGAAGTGCAGTTTTTTTATTAATTAGATGAAACTAAACTTCCACTGTGCCATGATCATGGATGACGAATGTAATTAAGATAATTTTGGAAATTACCTTATTCTCCTTCATGAAGAAAGTGTGTGCCACACCCTTTTTACCAGCACGCCCCGTTCTTCCAATTCTGTGGACATAATCCTCTGTGGTTAGAGGAAAGCTGTAATTTATTACAACTTCAACGTCTGGGATATCCAGCCCTCGAGCAGCTACATCTGTTGCTATCTGCACAATCACAATATGTAAGTAACCTTGACATTGTTAGTTTTACAAAATCATGATAATAAGAAATTCACACACCAATAGAGGAGAACTGCCATCCTTAAATAATTGAAGTGCCTCTGTACGAGCCCTTTGTTGTTTGTCACCGCTAATGGAAACAACTTTCCAACCCCTATGAACCAAGATTTAGATAATATCGGCATTAATTATTAAGAAGGTAATTAGTTGTAAAATATTTATATTTAGTTTTTTAAATGTTTATTAGCAGGAAGGGGTAAGAGAAGGCACCTTCTTTGCAACATACTCTCAACTCGGGATGCTTCCTTCTTGTACAAAACGAAGACCAGAACTCTGTTCCTGAAGGAGTCAAGCACAAGAGTTAGTAACTTATAATAATATCAAAAAGAAAATGAATTTAAGTTCATATGTGAAAGCAAGCATATACAGTTGAAAAAAAAGAACATAATACGAGGCAATTGCAAGAAAGGAAAACCTTCTTGACTTGTGGTACTTCTCTAGCAATGTAACTAAACGTTCATCACGTGCTCGATCTTCCAATACCTGCATTTAAAAGCCAAAAATGCCTTTTTTAGTTAACAAACTCAAAAGTGATCTCAAACTAAGGTTCAGAATGGGCTTACATAAAAAATGAAATAGTAACAAATATCAGATCATGGTACCTCAACTATTTGCATGACATCATGGTTGGCAGCTAAATCCTCTGATCCTACAACAACCTGCCAAAATATTATGTCATTTATAAGCCAAACTGCAGCAAATAGAAGTAAAATTATCTGCAAAAATTTCCTTTTATTGTCAAAGAAAAAGTGAACTATGAAGCTAACAAAGATCACCTTAACAGGATGTGGATCCATAAACTCCTGAGAGAGTTGATTCACCGCTACGGGCCAAGTTGCACTGAACATTACAACTTGACGAACTGCAGATTATAAAAAGTTAGCATAGTAATAGATGCATCAAAGAACTACAGTTTTGACTTTTAAAGTTAACCCAAGTACTCCATAATAAACTGAGATTGATACTGTAATTTCAGTCAAAGCTACCAAGACTTGTTAAAAAGTTAGTTTTGCAACAATTATAGATTCAAAATTTAATTGGGCATGTACCAGAACTTGTTTTGCTAAGAATGGAACGGACTTCTGGCTCAAATCCCATATCGAGCATCCGATCTGCTTCATCAAGAACCTGCAAAAGAGGGAAAAAAAGTCAAATTCAAGAATTGTGCTTTCCTATGGAATATATACAAGTGTTATCATTTACAGACACCTTTAGAAAATTGCATTTGCTTACCACAAAGGAAACCTCTTGTAGTTGGCATACACCCATTTCTATTAAGTCCCTCAAACGACCGGGGGTTCCAATAACAATATCCTAAGAAAGAAAAGAGAATTAGAATGGGGGAGAGATATGAAATAACAACACGAAAATGCATATATTTGTGTCTATACAATATAACTGTTCAATTAACAAATAGACCAGTACAATGACCAACAATTGGATATTTACAATATCAAACTTACGGTCATTATATTCATCAACACAACTCCCTATGTCTCATGAATGTTTCAACTTGCAACTTGGAAGTTTGTGAAAAGAAGACACTCATGTATTTCGAAAACTTAGTGATGATACATTTTTGCCCTTGTCATGGTCCCAATATGATTGACGATGTTGATTATATCACAAGAACCCGTTTAATATGCCATTATTGTTGGGTATTTGGACATTTTGGTAAATAATCCAAACATTCTGTTGAAACTATCATTGGCAAATTCTAATTGGAAGATGGAGGACATATAAATCCATGTGGAAATATTTTCATCTTCGGGATGCCCCATTAAAAAATTGGGGAACAGTTCCAAACTTCAAAAAATTTCAAGTTACAAATTTGTGTGTGTCCATAGTCACCATTCCAAAAAGAAACCGACTAATACTACTTACGGGCAGTGGATATATGGTCTTACCACACCAGATTTCATAGCAGATATTTGTGGTCCTTTTGAAGTTCCTCCATAAACACAAACTGATCGAACACCACTGGGCTTCCCAGCATCAGATATGACATCATAAATCTGCCAAATCCCAACCCAAATTAGTGAAACCATACACGAGAAAATCAGATCATCCAATGAAGAAACAGAGTCAGACAATATCATCTTTCTTTGCAAGCTCAAAATCAATACAAGCATTAATGAAGTGCCTATAGCAAAGTTGAGCCCACAAGTTTTATTTCATGCATATATAACCTATAAAGTAAAAACTCAATAAACTAGGCAGAAGGAGAAGATCATATACTCTTAGCTAAAAAATACATTCTAGAAACTGTGTGTGATTAAAATCAGATACAAACCTGTTGAGCCAGCTCTCTTGTTGGTGAAAGTACAAGGCAAAGTGGAGTCACTTTCTTGGTTGTTTTGTTTTTCCTCTTGTTCAAAATATGATTCATGGCAGGTATCCCAAATGCCAATGTTTTCCCTAATCAAATCACAATCAAAATCAAATAAACCCCAAATCACAAACTAAAAAAAGCTCTACTTTATAATCCAAAACCTAATGATTTCAAAACAAAAGACCAAATTTACCTGAACCAGTTTTAGCAATCCCAATAAAATCACGCCCATGCAAAAGAAAAGGCCAAGAATTCGATTGAATCGGAGAAGGTTTACTGAAATTCTTACAACACTCCAACAATTCATCAGAAAGTTTGGATTCAGAAAACGAATTCAAAGCTTTGTACTTTGAATCACTAATATCTTTCCCAGAAACCACAACATTATCTTCGCTTTCTCTAACCTCATCCACACCATCATCGTTTTTCTTTATTTCTTCCTCTTTCTTTTGTTTCTTTTTCTTCTTATTTTCGCTCAACTCTTCCGACCCATTTATGGTTTCGTTTCCATTTACAAATTCATGTTCGATCTTTTCACCCTTTTCTTTCTTCTTCTTTTTCTTGTCCTTTTTGGGTGCTTCCACGAATTCAGCATCCTCTTGGTCTTGAAGCTTTCTCTTCTGGTCTTTGTTCTTGATCCTTTTGTCGGATTTAGTGTCGGTGATAGTCGCAGGGGCGGATCCAGGAATTTTTTTCACTGGGTTCACCTTTTCTTCAGTAATCGGGATTCTAACAACTAACTATTAAAACTTTCAGTTTACGCGGTTCGGGTCGGGTAAGGTTCATGGGCGACTCAAACATTTTTGAGGCCCGAAGCGGATTAAAATTTCGAGCCCTCATTCTTTTTGAACAAAACATCTAGCTTAACTTTCCTATTATTTTTCTAAAAACTCGGTTCATATTTGCGATTTTGATTCAACAACTAATCAAGTACTCATCTAAAGAACTGTTAAACTAATAATTTATGAGTAAATCTAAAATCAAGTCCTAGTTTCAAATAGCTAATTAATCTAATCAAGTCTTAAATTTGAGCTACCAAACAATCATCAATTACATAATTACTAGGACTTGATTTTAGATTTACTCATAAATTATTAGTTTAACAGTTCTTTAGATGAGTACTTGATTAGTTGTTGAATCAAAATCGCAAATATGAACCGAGTTTTTAGAAAAATAATAGGAAAGTTAAGCTAGATGTTCTGTTCAAAAAGAATGAGGGCTCGAAATTTTAATCCGCTTCGGGCCTCAAAAATGTTTGAGTCGCCCATGAACCTTACCCGACCCGAACCGCGTAAACTGAAAGTTTTAATAGTTAGTTGTTAGAATCCCGATTACTGAAGAAAAGGTGAACCCAGTGAAAAAAATTCCTGGATCCGCCCCTGCTTCGAACCCTTTCCTGATATGATATTGAGCCCAGGAAAGCTTCTCATCAAGACTAACAATTTCCCCAATATAATTCTGATACATTTGATTTAAGCATGGTCAAAAACGAAAAATGTGAATAAAATGACATGATGAGATACCAAAAACAGAAATCATGAGAAGTTTTTACTCACAACTATATTTGTATTCTGAAGAGGCTGAATGCTGGAAGAAACGATACTCGCAACCTACCACAAACAAGTAATTAACGAATGAAGTAGAAACGAACTGGTAAGATCCATACTAACAGTTCAAATTCAACTTTTCATTTGCCGTTTACCTGGTAATTTATTGATCTTTTCATGCATGATATCTTGAGGCAACAAAGCATGTTGAGGGTATTTCTCTTCAAGGTACTATAAATAACAAAGATCATAAGATAATATTGACCAGTACCATCAGTTCTAAACCAAACCTCAAATGAAGAACAAAGTAAAAGTGAACTACTCACTAATAAGATGGCATAAGAATCTGAAACCACAGTTGGGCCATCCACCAGAGCAGGTACATAACCCATAGGATTGATCTTCAAAAGTTCTGTATTTCAAAGCTCAACAACTAAATTCCATTTGCACATGCAATTATAGGTCTCTAATTAAGTGTCTTACATCAACAAATGCATTATATGATTGTTACTATAACTGTAAATTACCTAATTCCATTAACAAATATTTGATTGTGGATAGTTAGCAATTTTTGCCCTAAATGATTGTTAATGTAACTGTAAAAAACCTAATACCATTAACAAATATTTGATTGTGGAGAGTTACCAATTTTTGCCCTAAATGTTTCTAAACCACAGTTTAACATCAAATTGAAACATGAATAGCGCTAATTCTGATTTAAATTGTCAGATTCTCACCGGGGGTAACATTTATGCATTCATATTGCAGGCCGGCCTGCATCAGATGCTCAAATGATTACTTATAGTTATAGGTTAATAATCATCCATTCCGTATAGTGAAGGTGTTTCATGGAGAAAAACCTTTTAAGTTAAGAGCGAGACGAACACGACGAGCGCAAGAGCTCATCGGGTGGGAGTAGAGCTTCATTTCCGGCCGGATTTCTTTCTTCCGTTGCTGCTCCGATTGAATTGTAAACTCTGCGGTCAGTTCAGCTGACGGACTTTGTTTTGAACTTTTGATGGCGTGTTTACGTTTTTCGTTACGGTCAATTATATTTGATAAAAACACATATATTTGATCGGCAAAACAACCCAAAACAGTATAAAATTAATAGCATGCGGTATACCCCCGTCAAGGGGGCGTCATTGCCCTTGACGGGCGTGGAACACCGCCCCGCCCTGGGCGTTATAGGGGCGTTTTGAGGGAGGCGTCGAGGGGCTAACGGGCGTCAATTTGAAATATTACCGTTGAACGGTAATATTTTCAACCGTTGGAAATTGTTTTTTTTTTTTTAATCAATCAACTAATTAACCTTTTATCCACTATATATACCACACAATTTATACACTTTATCACACCTTCTTCTTCACTTCTCCAATTCTTCTATACTTTTTTAAAAAATTACCATGAATCCAAACACCCCAAACACTCCAAACACTCCGAACGAAAACGAGTTGCAACAAAACGTATGGAATTATCCAATGTTTGGTGGTCAACCGAACCCTTTGTTTACCGGTTCTTCCAACTTCAACCCCAATTTCAACCCCAACTTCAACCCCAACTACAACCCCAACTACAACCCAACGTTTAACAACTACGCGCAATGGGGTAATCCGCAACAATCTCAATCTCAACGACCGAACGTTAACCCCGGTACGCCCCGTGAACAAGTCGAGGAAGACGTTGAAGAGATTGTGCCGGAGACGCAACCTACGAAAAGGTCGCATAAAAAAGGGAAACAACCCGTCACGGAATCACCATACGATGGTTTCATCACCAAACCACTCCGTGACAAAACTCCTTGGGGTACCGACGAGGAACTCGACTTGGTCAACGCCTACATCGACACAACCGAGGATCCGGTTCGAGGTAAAACATATATATATTAAACTTTTAAATTTTTTTTTTATTTTTTTCGTCTTTTATTATATAAAAAATAACTATTTTTATTTAAAAAATTTTGTAGGAAACGCTCAATCATTAGGGGCGTTTTGGGACCGGTGTTCCAAAAAAATTCATGCTCTTCGAAAGGAAAACGCAAAGCCCGACCAACGTTTCTACCGAAACAACGACAAGCTTTCGTCAAAGTGGAAAATTTTGAAAACAAGGATAGCAAAGTGGCACGGGATTTATAAGGAAGTTGAACGTAATCGTCGTAGCGGTTGTAGCGACAAAGATCTTCAAACTTTGGCGTTACAAAGATTCAAGGACGATTTGGGAAACACACCCGCTCCCGTCAAACTCTACGAGGCCGTTTCGGCCTCCCCTAAATTTAATGAAATGATTTTGGGGGATGGTTCTTCCAAAAAACGATCGTCTTCGGAAATGTACGACGATAGCCCAAGGGGATCAACGGGCCGTTGCAACATAAATTTGAATGATGAAACGATTTTTTTAGACGACGATGTCGATCCGGAAGTTTTGGCCCGACCGATTGGCAAAAAAAAGGCGATGCGTAAAGAAAAAGAGAAGGTTGAAGACGACGCATTGTTGGAAGAAATAAGAAAATTCAACCTCCTAGCTTCGGAAAAAAAGGAACAACGTGCCAAGCAAATCCGTCTCGCGGAAGAAAAAAATCGAATGAATCAACTACGAGTTCTCCGAATGGATACTACGGGTTTACCCGAAGAGCATAAGGAGTTGATCGAGCGAGAAAAAGCCGATATCGTCGCGAAGTTGAGGACTCGAAACCCGTAGTTTTATTTTTTTCACATTTCTATCTATGTCTTTGTGTTTAATATATTTAGTTTTAATGTTTAATATATTTAGTTTTTATATTTTTCATTTAAATTTAAAAAAAAAACATTAAAAAAAATTGATAACATGAGGTGATAACATGGGAGTATACCCCTCCCATGTTATCAAGTCATGTTATCCAGTCAGCGCCCAGTCACCGCCTACGTGGCACAATAACATGGGTTTGATAACATGGGTATACCCCATGCTATAAGAGGGCTGGGTTTTTTCTATATAATAATACATAAAAATTCGGATCCAGACGATTTTCTCATACGACCATTTCCTCCAAACGACCGTATGGAGTGTGTAAGAATATCAAAGAGAAACACCTCCACCTTTTTGAGCCCAAGCGCATTCCGGGACGGAATTCTTTTAAAGGGGAAGGATGTAACAACTTGATAAAAAAAACCCTAGAAACCGACCCAAATTTTTGCATGAAAAACAAAAGAAGAAATTCTGCATGAGGGGTCGATGAGGAACGCATGACTGTTGTTGCTCCTCCTATGATCCGCAGGACTCGGAAACCCGACAGTCGGAGGCAACTGGATAAGGATGGTAAGTAACACCATTATGCATGGTTTAATATATATATATCTTGGATATTTTTATATACGGGTCATATAGTTACTAATTACCTACCTATATATTATCAGGCAGGCAGGTCAACATTAGTAACAGGCATGCTTGCTTGCCTGCTTCACGTTGAATGTTAACAAATGCGAAATTGTTTCAGCGGTTTGGGCACTCCTTACGTATCGGCTAGACCAATCCCCATTTTTTTTACCCAGGTATTTGATTGGGGCTAGCTATTAAGTATCTGCCACGTAGAACATAACGTGGCTGATTAAGCCTGCCCTACTCAGCTTCCATCTCCTCTGCTTGCCTCATCGTCGACGGTAACCTTCTCTTCTCCACTTTTTTTCCTTTTTGTTTGTTAACGTATAACGATTTGTGGTTCTCTTCACTCTTTTCATTGTGTTTACCTTAAAGTACGTTTCATCTTTATGTCTAAAAGAACACCACAAGAAGAATTCTTTGGTTGTTGTTTGATACAATCGTCTCCAATTATTTACTTCGTTTATTATTGTTTTTTATTCCCTTAGATTCTGCTTGTATGTTTATTCTATTCTTTGTTTTTGTTTTCTTTGTTAATGTCTTTTAAGATTTATGTTAGTGACTGATGGATTTCGTGTTAAATTTGTTTCGTGTTAAATTTGTTTCGTATTTGGTTTGTATGTTCAGATTGGTTTTGTTTCGGGGGAAATATATATATATTTTTTTCTTTTACCTCTCATGTTTACTTGGTTTGTTTTTGAGAGTTTTTTGCTTCGCTTTTTACTTCTCATGTCTATTTGGTGATTAACTGTTGACTAACTTTATTAAAAAATCAGATCATGTTTGCTATTCATCTTGGATTTTAAATCTGGACACATTTGAATGATCCACAGAACTTTCATTGGATTAACTTTTTTTGTAGGTTGAAATTTGAATATTATAAATTTTTCTAATTGGTATTTTGGTTTGGTCTGTATTTGGATGATGTATATTTAATAATTCTGTTCTTATTTCACTCTGCATACCAAGTGTTTGTCTAAATGTCTGTTAGCTGGTTTTTTTTAGCCGTACCTAATTGTTGCGTGTATTTGTATTATAAGTTTTTGGTTCCTCATTTCGTTGATTTAGAGGTTCAGCAGTTTTGTCTTTGTACGTAGATTGTAGTTAAAATGTTAAATTGGTTGATTTTGAACTTTAAGTGTTTTAGGTGAACATGTAGATTGTGTTGAGATAGCTTGATTTAGGTCTTTAGGCCTTACTGCTGAACATGTAAATTGAAATTTGGATGTTATCGTTTCTTTTTTATTATGGTTTGTTGTTGTTGTTCGATTGCAGTGTTTCTTCAATCTAGAATTGGGGTTTTCCTATGAAGATGCTGTCTTGAGGCATGTTAATAGCCTTTGAGGATTTGTAACCAACCAGTCAGTGTGTATGAATTAGGATTTCAATGATTTTAAACTAATTTAGCAGCAGCCTATATGTGAGCATAAATTTGGAATATTTTGTTGATAGTATGAAATTATTAGCTATCAAGTTTTTTTTTTTTTTTTTGGGAGTTTTGGTTGGTATCATGGGTTTATATTCACATTTTGGAGGCTGCATTTTTATGTTTTTAGTTGAGTCTTTCGTATGTGTTACAATATGTTTTTAGTTGTTTTAGTTTACTTTTTTGTGTGTGTTAAGTTTGTATCCTGTAATGGGTTAATAATTATAAGAATATTAATTATTACATCTCCGTTTTTAGAAAGCTAATTAAGAAATATACAGTTAAAAGTATGATATTGTTCTATGCTATTTTACATCTTAATAGTTCCTACTACAGGTGCAAAAAATGGACGTGGAGAAAGTAAAATCATTAAGAGAAAACAAAGTTGGTACCATGATTGTCGTTTGCATAGCTCGTAAATGGAGACCCGAATACAAACCCAATGACTTCAGTTATCTACTTGTAGACGAAGAGGTATGCGACAAAATCACTATATTTTGACCCACAAATTTAAATCTGATACAATTTAAGTTTTGAATATTTACCATACGTTATTATAGTTTGTTGTCTATATCTTACTTTATATTTTGTCTAATTCTTCACAAGTCCTTTTACAATCTGCACAACTGTTTATTTTTCAGTTTGGTGTTTCTTTTTCTTACCATTTCTTTACAAGAAAATTGTTCAAATTACTTATTATCAAACACAACCAAGAATGATTCAGAACTAAAATATAGATATTGTTATTTACTTTAGTATTAAGAAATCTATAACTGTTTTTAATCTTTCATTATGAGTAATGTGCTGATCCACAGTTGTTTATTACTATGTAAAATAGGTATTGGGATTTGTATTTTAAATGACTTTAGTGGTTTTTTTTTATACGAATCTTCACAACAGATTCATACATATATATGAGGTTATTGCTTGCTACGGATTATGTTTAATTTTTGTTTGTCTTTAATATTTTTGGATTTGGTTTTAGATTTTTGGAAGTATGACTCTACTATATTTAGGGTAATTGTAATACTCACCCCGCGACCCCAAGCTTTTTTAGGTGCCACCTCATCTTTCCTCTCTCCCACACTTTTTGCAAGTAATACTCACCTCAAGACCCCAAGACCCCAAACCCTTCAAAAAAAAAATAATAAACAGTGAATAAAGTGTGGGGTGGCCTACAATCCCACACCCACCCCAAAGTATCCATCTCGGTGCCCAGCCCCCGAGCTCCTCTCCCGAGCTCCTTCCCCGAGCCAACAGTCACGGTATTAGCCTCCCATCTTGATCGAGGTATTACATTTACCCTTATGGGTGGTCATTTCTTTTTGTTTAATTTTTTCATTATAGTCTTTGTGCTGGATTATATTGAAACAGGGGAGGAATGATTAGATTTGTTCTACGGATTTGTGAGTATGGCCAGTTTTATTGTTGGTTTTCTTTGTTTTTGCTGGTGTTTCTTCCTTATATTTCCTTATAGTGTCATCAGTTTATTTTATGCGTCCTGTATGGTGACGCAGTTCAGGCAATTGTTCGTTCGAGAACATTGAGAGCTTTACAGTCCAAGTTGAAGATAAATTCATATATACTATAAAATGGAGGAGTATGTCTGCATCAAATTTAATGAATACATCAACGTCTTCAAACATCCTATATATATATATCAAGATTGGAGACGCTGAAAAAAATTAAGAGGTAGATGATAAAAACGTGATTCGAAATAACTATTTTGAGCCGACACCCAACGACAAACTATATAATTTCTACTGCCGTTATAAGTTGACAGGTACAATTTTCATGTAAAGAAACAACAATACAATATCCATATTTTCTTATTATGCAAAAAGAATATATAGAGCTACATTCCATAGGAGAATTGGAGAATTGGGTTGTTGTTTGTTTAACCCCTCTTTGTTTGCCAATTGCAGGCATGTTGTCCTAGCTAAACCATGCTTCATTAATCACCAGCTTCACTGAAGGAGACTATTACCTACCAAGCTCTTTATTCCATTCACATCGAATCTTGTATGTACTTCCATGAGTCTTCTTGACAGCTGCCATTATTGTAATCACTTTACATTGTATATAGAGATACATATATGTTAATATATCTTTTTTTTTTATCTCAGAGGTAATAGGTAAATATACAAACATTTAATAATTAAACAAAGGTCGTGATTTTTAATAATGTAATTTATGGTTACAAACTGAAATAATACATTCATTAGATAAAAAAAAAAATTGATGTATTAATTTTATTGTTTTGAAGTTTCTATTAAGCTTATATTATTTTAATAATGTAATACAACTCTAAATTTTTTATTAGTTATAAGATTCAACATTTTCACTAAACAATTTTTTAATTGATTAATGTTTTAAACCGTGGTCGCCGCGGCTTTATATATCCCTAGTTTTAGTTTGTATTATTAATCAAATGGTTGTTAGAATATAAAAAATAAGATTTGGCAGACTTAATATTTTATCTAGAGTGATTGTGATTTGTGGGTATGAAGCTATTCGACCCGACACCATTCCTGTAACCGTTTCCGATTTAGGGTTTAAAAACAGCAGTTTCCCTTCATTCCTCAAGACTCTAATGGCGATGGAGTACGACATTCAATTCTACGGGCATTGTGCAGTTGATGGCGGTGAACACGATGTTATCGTCGTCGACGGCGAGTGCTTTGAAACTTGGGTAACGCATGAACCTTACAGGGTAGAAGAATGGATCCGAGGAACCGAAAACTGGAACCACCGCCGGCTCCACCGTCTGATCGTCGGCCTCGACGTCGAATGGCGTCCCGTCGCAATTCTCCAACTCTTCATCAGCAGACGCTACCTGATTTACCAATTCCTAGGGGCTCATAAAATCCCCAAAGTTTTGAAACGGTTCCTCAAAAACCCTAATTACACATTTGTTGGAGTTGGAATTGAGGACGATGTTAGAGAGAGAGAGAGAACACAGATTCTAACCAACTTCATGCATGAATTCTCATTAAGATGTAATTTGTTTAAGTACACCAGCTTTCTAACAACTTCTAGTTGAGAATTACACTTTCAGTCCCTGTGCAATGACTAAATGGCAATATTAATTAGCCATTAACTACAAGATGCATCTAACAGACGACAAGCGGAAGCTGGTTCGGGATCATTCTGTGGAAGTGACGAATGTTAAGGATTTGCGTGAGATGGCGGCGCGTGAGGTGACGACGGATCAGGATCTTCGTAACGCAGGGTTGAAGAAATTGGGGAATTGAAGGTGATTCTTGGGAAAGATGTGGATTATGGGGAAGTGCTGAAAAGGGTGAGAATGAGCAATTGGGAGGATAATCCGGTGTCGAATGATTAGGTATTGTATGCATGCCTTGATGCTTATCTTTCGTGCGATTGGGCGGCAATTGCAGTCATGGTACGATTAGTTTTTGTGAAATTAGGGCTTAATTTGTTCGCTCCTAATGCAATTATACATCTGGTTTGTGATTTTGATGTTCATGTTCATGAGAAGTTTTTATTTGTACGTGTTTTCATTTGTATGTTAGTTTGTTTAAAATTTAACCTCTAGGTGTTAAAATCTGATGTGTATGTTATGCCTGTTTTTCATGTTGAATGACATTTAACTTCGCGTTCGTGTTCGATTGATGGTAAAACTAAAATTAGCTACAATGAAGTTTCTAAGGTTATGATGACCATGAAAACGTAATGCACATTTTAAAAGTAGTTAATCGTATTCCCTACTCGGTTTACCCTCTATGTTTTGTTTTTACGAATGCAACATGTGATATAAGTTGATCATGACATATAAATTTAACCTCTAGGTATTATATAAAAATCATGTGCAAGTTTTTAATACCAGGATTGTTTTTTTTTTTTTTTTTTTTTTTTTTTGCCTGGATGGATGTCTTTAAACATGGCGTACGATCGAGTTGGAGAATCCGGATCTTCGTAAGGCCGGGTCGAAGGAACTGGCGAAGGTGGCTATCGGTAAGGATGTTGGTGGTCATGAGGAGGTGATCAATGAGAGATTGGGAGAATAACCGTCTTTCTGATGAACAGGTGGTATATGCATGTCTTGATGGTCATCTTTCGTTTGAGATGGGGAGGAACTTGAAGAATTGGTACGGTCCTATGTTTAATCAGTGTGAATAATTGATTGATCTTTGTTCTAATGCAATTAGATAAACAATAAGGATTTTGATTCGTGTGTTTGATGTTCATGTTCATGATTTTAGTATATATATATATATGACAAGTTTCTTATTGAGTTTTGAAATTTGATACTTTAGACTTATATATGTTCGGCTGCAATTAAACAATTGGAAGCAACAAGGTTTGTGATTTTGATTCGTGTGTTTAGTGTTTGATGTTCATGTTCATGATATGTTAAGAATAATTGAAAGGTATTGGAATTGATGAGGTCAATTAATCCAAACTAGATTTTGTAAATCCGTTTTTACCACAAGATACCGAGAAAAATACGTAATATGACAACTTTTGGGAATTAATGACGTATTCACAATGGTTTTTGGCATTAGGATTAAGTATTAGCGGCAAAAAATCGTCGTTACTACCTATAGCGGCGGTAATAGGAACTTTTAGCGGCAACAATTGTTAACACTTATAGTAGTGGCAATAGGAACTTTTAGCGGCGACAATTATGACTGCCGGTGAAATATTCTAAAGTTTGAAAAGAATTTTCAGGGATGCATAAGTTTTTTTCTTTTCAAAATGGTAGTGGTGTTCATTGATAATTATTTATTAAAATATTATTTTTAAAAGTTTGAATCTTTTCACGACTCCTGTTGAATAATTTTTTTTAACGATCAACGATATTATATTAACAAGCTGTTAAGAAAAAACTAAAAAGAAATTCATCAAACAAAAACAACAAAACAAAACAAAAAACTAACAAAAGTCGCCGATGTTAAAAGGGTACCATTTATCCCAAATAAATATAAGACTTTAACTGATTGGATAATTTTAAATCTATATTTGAAGAATATTATTTAATAAAAGTAAAGAATTTAGAAAAAAATAAAGTTTTTTTTTATATCATGATTTTTTATAAAAGTTACTTTTAAATGTTTTGTGACTCTTCTAAATATGTTTTAATTAATTTTTTTAGTATCTGTCAAAATGTTTCTTACTAGTGAGGCAAGGAGCGCGCGTTGCGCGCGGCTATGGCCGGTTAATTTTTCTAATCCAATGTAACATTAACCGAAGGCGTAAGATAGGCATATGCAATTTAAGGTCGTGTTTGGCGCGCCATAAGCTAGCTTATTAGCTAGCTTTTTGACTTACCAAACGAGGCTTTTTAAAAAAGCTAGTTTTTTTTTTAAAAAAACCCCCATTTGGTAATGTCAAAAAGCTAGCTTTTGAAAAGCTAGTTGGAGTAGCGTTTCAACTAGCTTTTATAATATTTATAGTTTTACACTTCCCTAATATTTTGTTTTTAAATTTTAATTTATTTATATACATGTACTTTTATGTCATTTTTATATTTATCAGCTGGTTTTTACTAAACGTTATTTTTTATCAGCTAGCAGGTAATGCGTCAAACACAGCCTAAAGCTTACATATGATTTTCTACATTTTGAAGTAACCTATGATTAATCAACAAAAAGCGTTGGAGAGTGCTAGAAGGAGTTGATTTACATGCACAGAACAGTAGCTTAATCGTCGGTCAATGTTTCCAAAACAAAACAATGTTATATTGCTTTGCATTGCAAGGTTTTAGCCTAGTGCAGTTTTATTCATTTAGAGCAACTAAATGGATTCTTTTAAGCTGTGGAAATAAAACTAACAGCCAAATGTTCAAACCGGTGTTGTTTTCATTAGTGCCTACCTATTCCAGGTAGCAATAATCATCTTCAAAACTATTAACTAAAGACAAGTTTTTTATAATTAGTAATTACCTCAATTAAATTCTGAAGCAAACCATACTATGACTCCCAGAGATAGTGATTAAACATGTGAGAATATACCTGGGGTGGGGATAAACCATACTATGTATAGCTACTCTATTTTATGCACCGCTTTATTGTGCTACTTAGCCTTTAACAATGTTGTGATTGTCTGCGTCCTTGTGGGATAATCTGGTCTCACTTTACAACCGGTTGATTTGCATCCATGATGGATTTATCTCTCTCTGGGTTTTTAAACCGATTTGAACACCCTGGTCACAAACTTTGTATATTTTGTTTTGTAGCAGGGGAATCATTTTGTTTTTTGTCATATTTACATGATATCTTCATGTGCCTACAATTATTTCTCTTGTGCGACATCTTAAAACATTTCTAATAATATGTAAACATAAAGTAGATACATAAATTTTATATACGCTTTTGATGAACACGAAGACAAAATCTTGGACACAAAATCATATTGTTCTTGTAATGATGGCATGAAGTAGACAAAGTAATGATAGACAAATATCATAGTTTTTATACAGAGTCGCATGCTGGTTTTAGGCCTGGTTTTGGCTTGAAATGATGCGCCTTAAGCCTCCTGCGGCTTGGTAAAATTGAAAAGGGACTTATCTGGGCATGAACATTAACACAATGTCAAATCAAGTCTTTCAAGTGATGACCATAATAATTGCAAAAGAGATTAGCACAAATTCAGAAAGAGGACACCTACAGCTACAATTTTACAAATTACAATCACCCCACTGTCAATTTCAGTTTCCATTAATTTATCTAGACTAGATGTGACAATTTTGACTTGTGTACTTGTGAATAGATTTGGGTTAGTTATGTTTTATCTTAACCAAATCAAATCTAAAAAGAAACGGGTCAATTGATCTAACAGTTTGAAAACGGTCCAATATCTACTTTTTTAATGCGTAGAACTTCCTAAATTGATTTATTTAACGACTTGGATTAGTGTTTCAATAAATATATTTACTAAATTCTAATTAGCATGTAACTTTTTTAGAGAACTGACAATAAGAGTGTGTGGATCGAACCTATGTTTTGTTCCAGGGATTCAGTGAAGATCTGTTGGAAAGATGGTGTTTGGTGGTACATCTTGTGCAATTTAAGTAGAAGCGGGAACTCGGTCTGCACCAACAAATGGAGAAATTTATAAAAAAATAAAATAAACGCTGCATGTTAGAAGAGAATACCATGTCAAGATTGAACCGGTTGATTGCATTATCGAGTTGGAATGCCAGATATAAGTCTGCCTGCAAGTAACCATATGAAGAACATAATTAAATTCATAGAAGATATTCCAACTTAACAGGAAATCATATGGGATGGGATTATAGAGAACTTCTGGCTCCCCTACAAATTTTTAAACAAAATAGAGTTGGGTATCTATTTATAAACAATATAGAGTTGTGTTGCTACTTCGGCTGCCACCACTGCCACATCTACCTTCAGTGTTGTCACCACCACTGCATGTGCACATCTTTGCCACTAGCCATCATAAAAACAAATAGTGCAGGTGAACCTTTTCTTATACTATTTTTTCTAGTCTGAACCTGTTTTGACCCAACGAAATTGTACTTTCTTTAAAGCGACCCGTTAGCTGACCTGGCTTGACCCACCCATTTTCCTGACTTAATTTCTATTTATAAGAGTTCAGATTGATATTTAAATAAAAGGTTTTAACTACCTGCCTTTGAGTATAAAATAAGTACAACAATTCTAGGAAAAAGACGGTGATAGGAATATATAAGAATTTAAATGAATGTTGAGCTAGGAATTTACTAGGTTTGAGTGTCAAAAATCTAAAGGGAACTCAGCTTTGGAAATGAGGGAGTGTAAAACTGTAAATCATTGGTTGTTGCCATAAGATTAACAATGAGTTATAAACATTAGTGCTCCATTCAAGCTCAATATTATAAAGACCAAACATCACAAACATGCAGCAGATATAGATTATAGATTACGGTAGCCAAGAATAAACATACTAAGTAAATTTCATCTCCAGTTGCATATTTTCCAGCATGGTTCGCCAATAGCTTCTCGAGAGCTGCACAAGTGATCACATAATTAGGAATTTGGTAATTTTCTGAAGTTAATTATTTCAATCTTGACCATCACAAACTAAGCAGGCAACAATTTGTCCTGGAGTTGAGTTCCAGTAATATGCAGGCAAAAATGTTGTGTATGTTTGGAATAATAAAAAGATTCATCTCAGGAAACTATAAGCCATTACCTAAATATTTATTTTTGACATTTGGTATACATGACTCTCTTAAATACTAGATAAGAAAGAAACAAACATACACAATAAAATTTTACTCATAGCATAGCTATTGGTAGGGTTTTGGGGGGGGTGGGATATTAGAAAGCCTTTCCTCTGACCGAGGGGTAGAGAATCAGGAAATTGTTTATGTGATTACCGTTGTGTGTATTTCTTGATACTAAGTTTACATTATTGTTGAAATTTTGGTTAATTTCGGTGACCCAACGTGGTAAAAAGATTCTCAAGTTGATAGACAACAAAAGACTGAAACATGACGCCGTAAAAATTTCTGGGATCCGACACTGATAATGATCCTTACCTATGAACCCTTTCCTGATATGATATTGAGCCCAAGGAAGCTTCTCATCAGGACTAACAATCTCCCCAATAGAATGCTGTCATATAGCTTTAAGCATGGTTATAATTGGAATATGAGAAGATAATGGCATGCCAAAAACAGAACACACCAAAAGTTTCTACTTACAACTAAACTTGTATTCTGAAGAGGCTGAATGCTGGAAGAAACAATACTTGCAACCTGCCACAAATAAGTTGTCAGTGATGTGGAATAAAGGTTTCTATGGTCATTTGAGGAAACAAATTGCAACCCATTTACCTGGTAATTTATTGATTTTTTCATAATATCCTGAGGCAACAAAGCATGTTGAGGGTATTTCTCTTCCAGATACTGTAAATGACAAAGAGAAAACTAAGTATTAACTAGCAACTTTTGGTATCATCAATCTTCAAGGGGTGGCGCACTTGCAAGTGCTTCTAGTAGAGGACCGAGATTCGAATCCGGTTCCACTGGTTTTCTTTCTTTAACCCTTGAAGGCCATCTGCCCGGTGCAAGCTGTGTTTCACCTGATCCCGTTCGTAACAGGGTATTGGCAGGTTCCATGAGTTTTCCAGTAACGGGTTCTTACAATTAAAAAAAACTTTTGGTACCATTGGTTATAAATTATATAAGAAAGAAATTAATTGATGAATAAAACATAAATTACTCACTAAAAAGATGGCATAAGAATCTGCAACTACAGTAGTTCCATCCACCAGAGCAGGCACAAAACCCATGGGGTTGACCTTCAGAATTTCTGTATTACAAACCACAGTTATAGATTTACAGGTCTCTTTATATTGCACACTTAAGTACTACATGTGTCAATTCCCTAGAAACCATTCTGAAATATAACTGCTCTAGCAATGGTTTATGACTATTGTCTCGCATTCACAAATGCTTTATTTGATTGTCATTCAAATTGTAAAAAATCTTACACCATCCTAACCTGTAACTCAATTGTGCACTGAAATTATAAGCCCATGGTCTAAGACCCCGGATTCAAAGATTTATGTGACTATCTTGAATCCGGAGTCGTGAATCACGTATCTATAACTTTGAATTTTCAATGCAACATTGACTCAGGGGTTAGGAACCTGAGTAATGTACTTCTTTTTTTTTTTTGATCAAATTCAAGTAATATGTTTTATTAAAACCGAAAGGTAACATACATGACCTAAGTCAACACGCAGGGGAGGCGGGCAACAAGCTGCGCCGCCAACCCTTTTTGAATAGCAAAACCCAACCGTATAAAAACAACATTCTTCATTCTAGAGGTTGCACTATTCCCGCGCATGACTTTTTGTATCCGGTTCAACATGGCCACCGCCTCTGACTCAAGATGCCCAAATGTATCGAATGCGAAAGGAACAAACACATGTTGGTTTTCAATGCACGCTTTCTCATGTTTGTTAACCTTTCCAGCCGCTGCCCTGGACGCCGCCTGACCCGCTGAGAAGGAGCTGGCCCTCAGACCCACAAGGGGGGAAACCCCTGTTAAATCGACACAAGCGTGTTTCCCGTTCTGCCACCCAAAAACGAGTATGTCGGCCGGGCGGAGAGTTGAACGCCCATCCAGGGGGTCAGACAGGAAGTTAACAGGAGCTTCCTTCCTGGCCGAGATCCCAGCCCGCTTGAAGATGTCAAACAAAACGTCCCGAACCACATCATGTCGATATTTAAACCCCGGGAGCTCCTTGCAATGGACGGCGTGCTCCCCGAACGAATCCAAACATGCCTTGTTGCAGACGTTACATTTCTCATCCACGGGGAACAGGGGAACCATGAGGCGATACTTGAGAATGGCCCGGTATTCGACAGGCGACATGTGCTGCCCCAGCCCGTCAATAGGGAGAGCGTGGAGGAAGTCTTGTGCATGTGGTTGTCGGAGGCATTCCCAAACGGCCTTTTGCCTGACTGTCATCTCAAAAGTTGCTTCCATATCAAGCGTGGTTTTACCAAAGAGGGCATTCACCAAAATGTGTTGGGCTTTTGGTGGGGCGGTGTCCTTATTGGTGAAACCGCTCAGATCAAAGCCCGGTAAAATGTCATGAAGACCAGCCAGAGCATTCTCGTAGTCGGGGCTCATACCGCACCCCCCGCACTCCCGAAGAATATGGTCTTGTAGAGTCCAAGTTTGGGCACGCGAAGCCACAAAGGCGTACGACGTCGCCTCTACCGCAGAGTAAACCCCAAGACCCCCATGCCGAGTCGGCAAAGAGGCAAGTCGCCATTGCAGGTCCCCAAAGAAGGGACCCCCGCACACGACAATGTCCTTGACGGCCGTCCGCAAATCCTTATCGAAACCAACCGCAGCTGCCATCATATGCGTGGGGGGGCAAGTTCTAAGGCCAAAGAGAAGCTTGGCGAGCCCCATACACGAACGAAGCAGGAGGAGTTCGCATTGAGGGTCGTCAAGGGCAGGGAGGAGGCGCATAAGATCAGCAGCATAAAGGGCCCTCCTCGCAGCCAGCCCCTGAATAAACGGGCCATCCCGACTAACAGCCCCCCCAAGGAGCTTCACCCCCTTGGTGGGTCTGCTAATGTCAGCAGGGAAGAGGCCCGGCCGAACTTTCTCACCATCGCAGGAAGGCCAAAAGAGTTTCGTCTTCCGAATATTAAGGGTCAATCCCAACGACGGCCCCCTCTCGTTGATAATCCCAAGGGCCTTAGCAACCTCCCCAGTATCGCCAATAATCGTTCCATCATCAAGGTACCACGCATGGAGCAGCAGATGACAATTGTCACGGATGTGATGCACAAGCGGGTGAAGCACGAGGGCAAACAGGAGGGGTCCTAATGGGTCACCCTGCTGAACCCCAGTAGTGGCCCATATATGATCATCCCCCAGGTATAAACGGGCAGGCTGCCCGTATAAGAAGTCAACCCAAGGCGAAATGGACGGGCACCTAAGCCTGACCTCACGAAGAAGGGACGACCGATCAACCAGGTTGAAGGCATTGGAAAAATCGACCGTAAGCATAGCGAGCCCTCCATCATGATGTCGTTCCTCCACGAGGCGGTTAACGCTATGGAGAATAGCTTCAGCGCCACCCGAAACCCCAACCCCAAATTGGAAATCACCGAGGTATTTGGCCATTTCTTTACAAACCCCCTGCATCGCGACCTTGGAGACCAGCCGCCTCCAGATAGTGCCAACAGCAATAGGGCGAATCCCATTATCAGGCTTAAGGAGCGGCGTTAAGGGGGCCGAAGCAACAAATTCTGCTAAGCCGACCGGACACCGCCCCGCAAGCCACAAGTTAACGACCGTGGTAATAGCGTCAAGGAGATCCCTAGCAGTGGCAGACCCTTCCCCACACAAGCTGTCCATAAGGTGCTGGGCACGCAATCCATCCCTTCCACACGACGTCCCTTTAGGGAAGGATTTTATACATTCAAGGACCCGCGCCCCACTCGTGACAAGCGGAGGCTCGGAAAAGGGAGCCGAGGGCATGGACGGCGACGGGAGGTGCGGGTGCTTGGCTTCTAGGGCACGCGTGGTCTCGTCGTTGTACGGCGCCACCCCAGAAGAAGAAAGCACCTTCACGGCAGCAGTGAAGTGACCGTCAGCAATTTTCCGGATGCAGCGCTTGACGTTGGGCGACACATGGTCCCCCCCATCGTCGGAAACAACGCCGGAAGACCCCTTAGCCCCCTCCCCCCCAGGATTGTCAAGGATACCCTTAACCAACTGTTCAAAACCACCCTCACCCCCCCAAGTGGCCAAGGAAGCCATGATGGACCTGCACTGCAGAGCCTTCCGGTTCCCGGAGCGACAATCCTGCCGATTCTGAGGTCGGAAAACCTGCAAGGTGCACCGGGGGAGGAGAAGCAGCCGAACCCAGGCGTCATCGGAACTCGGGCGAGCTGCCACTCGAAGGAGGGCAAATTTAAGGGCCTGGGAGAAGGCTAATCGGCAGCTGTGGGGAATGCTCTTGACAGTAGAAACGCGGGCCTTAAAGACCCTGTCGAGCAGCCCCATATCCAACGGAAACGAACAAGGATCATTAGGCACATGGGCAGGGGGGGACGGCTTAGGGATCCCCAAAATGTGGCAAGGGATACCATCACCAGAGGCAGTCAATCGGACAACCTCGTCAGGGTGGTGGCAGCCACGACTTAAGGCATTAATTTTCATGCACCGCCCACACATCCAGTAACCGCAGCCTTTTAAGGCATCCTCCATAGTACATTATTTCAATAATTCTTCTATTAATGTTCACTATTTTATAAAAACAAACTCCACATATAGATAAGCATTTTCTTACTATCAAATATTAAATTGTAGGTAGCCTAAACATTTTTGTTCTATCTCAGGAAGTGACAAAGCAAACTGGCAAGGCTCCAGTTCAACTGTTCGGTTTTGGCGGTTTGAACATAATTTTTCTTTTCCAGAAATCATTAGTTTATCTAAACTTTATATGTATTATAATACATATACATAACTATATAGCTAATATAGATGAGTTCCAAGTTTAAAAGCGGACCGGACAGATAAACTGTGATAATCAACACGTTTAGATCTCAAACCAGTGAACTGTTTAGTTCCAAGTGATCTATCCTTTCAAATGTCAAAATATATGAACATTAAGTATTCTCACCAGGATCTCCGATGGAGAGAATATTTATGCAGTCATACTTCAGCCCTGAAATAACATACATGCTCAAATTAGTTTTCAGAACAGGTTCGTAACAGATTCGAGATCTAATTTCAGTAACAAGGAAATGAGATTCAGTTATGTATGTTAGGAATTTGGAATGGAATCGGATACAGAAAGATGGAATGGAGGATAAACCTTTCAAGTTGAGAGCGAGACGAACACGGCGAGAGCAGGAGCTCATGGGGTGCGAATACAGCTTCATCTCCTGGTTTCCGTCTGCCATTACTGCTCTCACTGAATCGATCGTCGAAGACTAATCTCAACGATCACTTCTGTTGACCGACTTTGTGTTGATTCCGACTCTGTTTATGTATCTATCCCTAATCATAATTTCAAACTTGTGATTGCACTATTGATTGTATGATTTTGTCAACGAGTAGGATTATACGATTATATTTTTTCGGATTTCACCGTTCTACGGTCTTTAAAGCTCTTTATTTTCTATTTTTTTTATTTCTTTTGAGTTTCAATCATCACGGTATTAATCGTTTCAAAAAAAAAAGAGAGAGAGGATATTAATCGTGGGGAGGGATCAAGGAAAAACCAAAGAAAAGTGCAAAAACCAAAAAATCAAACATTTTTTCTCTATAACTTTTTCATATATTGATAATTTTTAAAAATAATTTCACCAAAAAGTCTATAATTTTATTAGCTTTATTTCTGGGAAAAAAATTAAAAAGAAAAAAAAGCTTAGTGATTTTTTTATTGTTGCATCATGCATTAGTACTAATAGTATTGTTGCATGATGCATTAGTATTAACAGTGTTGCATAATGCATTATTAATTTTAAAGCTAAAATTCGAATTTTATTTTATTTTTTAAAAAAACTCAAAAATATTTTTAAAGTTTTTTCTTTTTCCAGTATACTTAAAATCATTAAGAGAACATATAAAAAAATTAAAAAAAAGAATTTTTTTTTTTGTTTGGTTTTTTGGTTTTCACATATTGTTTGGTTTTGCTTGGAACCTAACCCTATTAATCGTGTAACGATTTTATAAACAGTTGAGTGTTCATGTTTGAAAAATAAGACGATTAGTTAATCATGTCGTGTTTAGTATTCGTGTTAATCGTGATATGTTGTGTCTGACATGTGTAACGCGTTTAGACTTCCTTTACCATCTACCATTTAATAATACATCATATATAAATTACATACAAATCTCGAATACAAAAATAATTGAACCTGATTGAAAAGTGGAGTATTCAGAACATATAGTGTATCCGACCATGTACAACAATAATTATAAAGCTTTTCGTAGATTTTGGACGAGTAAGGTATTAGGTGAGGCATGATATTGTTGATAATTTTAGAAACAAACTATAATTAGATTGAAAAACAAATACAATACGAAATAAACTTACAATACAATTAACGGTAAAATGCGAAGAATGTGTAAAAGTGCATTTGTTGAGCCCACGCGTTGAACAATCTTCATACGTACTCAGTGTAAATCCCACTTAAAGTATGGTCTGGGGAAAGTGAGATGAGGACACACCTTACCTCGTCATAAATAACAGAAAGAGTGAAAGACTGCTCCCAGTGAGATCATCAACTCGATAAACCAACCAACAAATTTCATGTTTCCTCAAGAATATGCATGTATTCCAGGATACAACTAGAAGAAGCAATTTGTATTACCAAAGTTGGCAACCCAGACTAAAATTTACGTGAAAAATATACGAGTGGTTGCTATAAATTTGATATCAGTGCTTTCAAGTTTGATCGAGAGCATCCCAAGTCTATATCTTAAGCATTCTTCAAATCTAGTAAAAACCTTAGTTTTATACTCAAAACAAAAAGTAAAAATGCCCAATCATTTAACTCAATTAAACGAAAATAACTACCACATTACGTCTTTAAAGTTTAAATACACTTGATTTTGGTATAATGTTTTCATGAAAAGTTAAAAAAATCTTATGTTTCAAAAAAACTCTTGTGATGGTTGACACTCCGTGACAGGGGCGGACCTACCCTATGGGTAGGGGTAGCCCCCGCGACCCCTGAACCGTTAACGCGAAGAAGGAAATTTTTTCGGGGTTTTACGTTTTTGGTTTTTCGCGACCTCTGAAACGAACTTTTCGCGACCCCTGGAAGAAATTTTATGGCTTTTACTTAAAAATATGATCAAAAGCCCCTTAAAAATATGATTAAAAGCCCGTTAACTACCTAAAAAAAATTTCGGGGGCGCTGCCCCCGAACCCCCGTTAGTCCCCGCTACCCCTGATATTCTTTCCTGGATCCGCCACTGCTCCATGAGTAGCAACAAGGAAAAAGTGTAGTGGAAAGTGGAAACAGAGAACCATCAAACTTGTTATGTCTAAGAAAACAATATCTAAAGCAAGCTCTCACGTTTATATCACTCCAAGTTCCATCCGACTCCTATGTGACTATGTGAGTCAAGTTCCCACACATTTCTAACAGGTTTTCCATTTCAAACACACTATTTTAAGCATCGATGTGTCATTTATCCTAGCACCATTTTGGATATGCTTTGATTCATTACGAAACTCCCGTCAAGTAGAAGACAAAACCTAATGGATAATTATTAACCATATACTCGATACATGTGGGGAACCCATGAACCCGACAAGTAATGACCAACATCTACATGACAGGTATGGTACACGGTTTACTTATCTGGTACTGGACTAGGATTACCAAAACTAGAATCGCACCTGGCCCGTTATCATCCCTAGTTTCCCAGGGATTCGGCCAAAAGATGGAGTTTAAGTAAGTCTCGATTTTCGTTTCCTTACTTTCGCTACATACAACGCCTTATTGAGAGAATTTGATCATGAAAAACTCATCAAATTGACAAGTGTGATTCGTTCTTTAGATAGCTATCAAAATCCACATTGTAAAAAATTGCAATTCTTGACATGGTCATAGTCTTTATATCATAACTAGCTTTGTTTATGGTTGTATCTGAACAAGAAGTCAAGCATATAGACACTGACCTGGTCATATGAACCCGTTCGACCCGGTTAATAATGTGATAGCTGTCTCAACCTGCTAAAACATGCTCATTAGCTGTGCAACAAGTATCCAAGGTAAACGCTAACAAGTGCCACCACAGATACAAACAGCAACAGGAACCCGATCTCTCTTGCTCGTGTATTTTGGTTGGTTCTCAAATTGTCCTGTGAATTAAACATATCTGAGTCAAAAGTCAAAAACTTATGAACAGTTCTAAATTAAAAAAAAATCAGTCTACTTACAAGCTAATGTGTTGTCAATATGACATACAGTTCTGGTTGTAGCTGATGTATAAAAGCAGTTGAAAATTTTCAGAAGTTTCAACAAACACTTCTTTCCATGCCATTTGGAGGACCGAACCGGGCAAAGCCCATTTAAGTCTAGCAAAAAGCCCGGACAGAATTTTGAAAATCAACCCCCCTAAATGGTTTAAAAGGGCTACCATGACCTCTTTTTCATAATTTTATCTTTTGTGTTCTTTTAGCTTTTCTAATGTGTTGTATCTGCCTTTTAACACCCTTGAAGGTCACTTGTCCAGAAAAAAAACTCCATTTTACTGATCTTTGTTGGTTAGTGGGTATTGGCACGTCCTGTGAGTTTTCGGTAACAGGTTCTCAAGATAACCAAAAAAACAGGCCAAATGACATAATCTGTCCTCCAACAACTATATAACAGAAAGTTTTAGGGGCATTTTTGGAATTTGATTTTTGATTCTTAATATAAGTCGAGGTGCTCCTATTGGCTTCTTTAATCCTACATCTTAATATTCTCTATGTAGTAAAGGTTCATGACAGATGCTAAAAATCTGAAAAACCACTAACTTTTCATGGATTTTTAGTGAACAAACAAAACATTGACTTGTAAGTTGTAATACAAGCACAAGCCAAAAGTGAACAAAAAACAACTGACCTGTCTAAGTATTGACTCAAATTCTCTCAGTTTTGCCTTCATCTCTTCCACATCGTTGCTTAATCGCAATTCTTCTCTATGCTTCGTGTTTATAGACCGTTCATTCTTCATTGCCTCTACAACTTCTCTATTTACCTCATCAACCTTGAATAAGTTTTAAAAATATAATAAACAGCCCTTTTCATCAAACAGAAATCAAGAATATTACGGTTGAATAACCCAGCCACAACTGAAAGAACCAGAAACTATTTCCAACTGAAAATCCAATGGTATATCTAACCAAACATGTAATGTCACAAACTCCAAATAAAGATGTTAATTTTACATCAAACTGCCCAAAGACCATCTGCAGATATTTAAAACAAAATGGCAACACGAAAACAGATTTTCTTGATGATATGACATTATGACATGACGATTAAAAATGACAAAGAGACAATTGCATCCCATTTAATTATGAATATGTCGATTTGGGTTGTGTTTTTCTCGAACAGGTCAACTGGTCCAAATTAAAAAGTTTAGCTAGAAGGGGAACATGCCATACATGTTGAAAACCGCCCAAAGGCTGTTTTTGAAACTTACAACATCCTAAATCATATTTATTCCACGATTCAGAATTCTATTTTAATAATAGTGGTGTGTAATAATAATTAACTCATTAATTTATTTAAGAAACTTAAGAAAAGGACCAAAAAGTTTTTGCAGATCAATACAACCCAAGCCTGCTAGTTTCGACCCAAACCCATTTGGGCAGTTACATGAACCACCAATCCTTCTACCTCTAGTTAAGATGATAAGAATGACATACATTTATCCGTAATTCTCATCAATACCTCCCATCAAATAAGCTCTTACCTTGGCATGAGAGCTATTGTTATGAACCAAATCATCATTTAATTCCGTGGCTGTATTATATAGTATCGTTCTTGATATCATGTTCATTGGTGACAATATTGGTGAGTGTGGTGGACTGACAAGGATCACTTTAAGCTTCTTTTCCTCAATGTGCTTACCATCCTCTTTCACAAACTGAAAATGTGATGAATCAGCTAAGAAATTCAACTATATGTGGCAATTTTTACAAATGGGTCCACTTGAGTTATGTTTTGTTTCTAGAGTGTGTCAAATCATCAATATGATTAAATTGAAGAATTTAACTAAAAGAAACAGGTAAAATGGGTAAGATTTATCCAAAGGGTTTTCAATGAATAAAATTTCCTAAATCGTTTTATTGGAAAATTGTGTGTGTTTGCCCAACCTAGCCCATTTTGACACATTACCCAACCAGGCCCATTTTGCCACCTCTATAACTCACTGTCAAACAAACACATTTCATGATACGAACCGTGGTAGACATGATATAATCCTCTGTAGTCCCATTGGGGACAATTGTACTTTGGATTAAGAACTTGTCACTGCATATCAAATCAGGAGGTGCTACTGTTTGTGCTTGCATAGTAACTGTCATACATGTACAACAAGAACATATTATAACTCACTAATATCTTAGCATTTAGAACATGAACTTTTCTAGAAGTGAAATCCATCAATAATTTAATTGTTTAATACATTGATAGTGCGTTCTTATAATTGGTATATCAGCTATTTAATCAAAAATACATTTTGCAGATACTGTCAGGAATCAGAGGGGGAATCATGATTCCAAATGCACACAACTTAATTCTTAAAGATGAACTTGTGGTCCCAAAACAAAGAAAACCTCTAACACATAAGAAATATGATAGATTCTACAATTGTTAGCTACACAACTCTTTGAAATATGAGATGAAAAAAGATATGGAAGTGCGATGTAAATGTACATATACCATTTGACATCATAAAATGAACAAGTGCATGCAGCTTCATGTCTAACATCTAGGGTTCTATATTTTCTTGGTCTCTCTAGATGTCAAGACCTTAATATCAAAGAGCAAGCATTTGAAATAAAATACGAAATTAAACTCAGCAGATACAAGAGTACACTAAGAAAAATGGTTAAGTGGTTCCACAATAGAATATGTTTAAGTTAAATTCTCAAATTTTAAGAGAACACAAGCAAGACAAGGTCTGCAAAGTAAGAATGATACATATACAGCCTAAAATTCATCATGCTCAAATAAATATATACATGACTTAATAGCAAATCAGAAAGTACCCACCACACTTATACCTGTAAAATCACATGTTAAATTTGGTTTAATAACTCCAGTATTTGGTCTGACACAGTATTTTGATGAAGAGGTAGTTTTAACCTGCCAAAAATTAATTCATGTCATAAATCTACTTCCCTAAGATCTTTAGAGATAAAATCAAAACTAGATATCAAAAAACAAGGACATCAGAACCTTAAAAGCAACATGGCGATCAGACTTGTTGACCAGTCGAATGGAACATGAGCTTTGTTTCTTCAATTCAACTAATTGGATATAAAAATAAACACATGAAGAGTTAGCCCAACCCTGAGATAAAGGAGTTGTAGATCTACACATGTATATACCTAGCCATGCCTTATGACAAGTACAATGAAATTATAATACAATCTTAAGTTTTATGTTAAATTAAACAAAGTGTGGAATGAGAGCATAGTTATAATTATATGACTGATTGAATTTGACTATTAATCCTACATACTTGATACTTTCAAGATGTCATTTAGAACTATGACTACATTGACTTAGCCCATGAATATACGAGTATGATCCCTTAAAGTGGAGCAGATTAAACTTTTATAATGTGTAATTTATAACTTTCGGAATCATCAATCAAATCATGAATTACAGGACATTATAAAACCCTAATTCTTGCTGCAGTAACTGCTCTTAACGCCTTGACTTACATCCTCATGTTTGTTCCATCAAAACTTCCTGAAGTACTTAACCTGAAGCATTTAGGCACAAATATCTTCTCTCTCACCTAGTCACCCGTAACAGTTTCAAGACTAACAGAGATCAAGGTATAAACCTGCTAAACTCAAATTCACAGCTGACTCTACATGGATTTGCTCATCAATCTATATATTCTTCTATTCAAAACATACGGATTGAAAATCAAGGCATCACTTATACATTTAACCTGAATTAACATGCAAGCAAACAAATCAAAGAGATCAACCGGCTTACATATAATTCTAAGTTCTTCCGGTTGAATCTCCAACAGGTCCGTTTTCATCTTCGCATCCGAATTCAAACAGATTTAGATAGGTATGTTTTCCTTTCCTGGAAACAAAACTTGCGATCGCTAGCAAAGCTCAATCAAATGGCACTGAAATACAGTCCTGCAGATTCTGATTCGATCCATCAGTTGATAAACTGAAGCAAATAAAGTTGTACGTTCAAATAGAGCCCTAATTTACAGATAATTTGGGATGTTAAAGATGAAAAAGGAAGAGATAATTATTGGATTAGAGAACACAGAAGCAATAAGAATCACCTGAGAGCGCGAGAAAGGCACCGACTGAATTTCAAACACCAGCTTTGTAGTTCCACTGCGCGCATCCATGTTAGGAAATAAAATATTTAATGAATATATAGATGGATTAGGTTAGCATATGTTACCGGTCGAGTACCGTACTATCCTCAAATACCGTCTCATGATCCTCATATTTCCTAGTGATGGAATATGTCATGTTTGTCACAAAGCATGTTTAGATCTTTTGGGGAGCATACGATCCAATGTAGAGAGCTCCAGGGGTTCAAGTATCGACACGATTTGTTTAGAGATGTTCTCTTTGACATTCTAAAACGTGCCGGGATTTCTGCTAAAAATGAGGCGCCTGTGAATTTCCTGACTGGCCCGTTGAAAGGAAGATCAACACTCAAATCGGCTGACATTTTGGTCTTTGGATGGACGGGAGGAAACACGCATGTGTGGATCTAACAAGGGTCTCTCCTCTCGTGAGTTTAGGGTGCAACACGTTTGCGGCGGGTTAGGCTGCTTTGAAATTTGCTTCAGGCAAAGTGGCCAAAGACGATAAGACGTGTCTTGATAGCCAATACGTGTTTATACCATTTGCATTCGATACCTTTGCTTTCTCGCATCCGAGGCTGTGGAGTTAATTGGCAGGGTCCAACATGTCATGCATAATAATGTTATAACACCAATATCCATGAATATAGTTTTTAAACGGCTTAGTTTCGCTATACAAAAGGGTTTAGCGGCGCAACTTGCTGCCCGTTTTACCTTCACCTTCCTTGTGACAATTGATCACTCTTTAATTTTTTAAAATATGAATATATATGTTGATAGATTATGTGTGTGCTGGTATTACAATAAATTTGCTTCTCATTTTGTCGTTTGACCAAATGGTATTGGTGATGAGAGAAAGACCCAGTATTAAAAGATATGAGTTCGATCCTTGAGCGTGACAGATTTTCCATCCGAACACTTGCAAATATGTTTTTTCTAAGAATATGCTCAAGTGGGATAATTAGTCTTTGGTTTATTTTTTTTTAAATAATGTTTTTTTATATTTTTCTTAATTGTTTTCAAAATGCTTTTTTTGTATTGATTTTGGTTTTATTTTTATTTGGATAGTGTCATATTATTTTTTATGTTTTTAAAATGGTTTTTGAAGTTCTTTTTTTAAATTGTTTTTTCTAACATTTTTTGGTTTAATTTCACACCATTAATTCTCTTTGATGTTTGTACTAATGTAAACATCATGGATTATATAAACGGACATGCGACCCTCATACATAGTGTCTAGCTTATTATAACAAATTAAGTTCTCGTTTACCTTTTAAATGATCACTGTTTTATTTTGTCTATTGATTATTTCGACAAATAATGATTCATCTAACATTCGTTATCTGGTCAGTAATATTTAAATATATAAAATATATAATATTTAAATACTGTAACTTGTTCGTCGTTCAGAGTATAACTCTTCGATCGTACGTTTATGGTTACTTTAAGCAATCAAAAGTCGGACACATCAAAATCCAACAGTAAAGCCTTCCTTGGGCATTTTTTACACGTACCGTCTAATCAAGGGGCTCTATAAGAAAAAAATGATATAGCATAAGCCCTTTCCAATCATTATACAATCATTTTTTATTTTTATTTTAAATAAATAAATTAAACAACAAATGTTAATTAAATAAAGACTAATGATAGAAAACAAAGAAAATTACATAACTAAAAACCATAATAATAATAAAATTCTAGAGTCCATAAATTTTTTTATCCTTTCCCTCAACCTAACTACTAGTGTCTGTGCTGGTTCATTAACCGAAAGTGGTTTCTCAGATTCCTTTTTTACCCTTCTTCATTTGACGTCTTTCCACCGGATCAAATTGTTTTTCCCGCATCAACAGTAAGTGGTCGAGTTTTCGTTAATTGAATGATTTCCTATTGGAAATTGTCAATTCCTCCGCTCTGAGTGGTGGAGAGAGCTCGACTAGACGACGAAACGACCCGTTTCCCCTTTGACCGGTCCCGACCGGACGATTTTAGAAGATCTTCTTCAACCGGCGCAACCATCATACTCGTCATCGGTATGATTTAGGTTAAACGTTCGAGTGTCCGAATGTTGAGACTCGGGATCTGTAGAAGACGATGTTTTTGACTTTTTTGTTGGTCGTATAGTTCTCTTTGTCAGACTCGGATGCGACCTCCACTTGGGACTATCACCCGTTCGTTGTGGTGCTTGGAAACGATTGGGTGGACTTCCAAAAGTTGAACAGTGAGGATAAATTTTAGAAAGAAAGTTTAAAAGATATAGAAGTATATAAAGAAATAATAGAAGTTGTGTGATTAAAATTATATAAAACGTGTGATATTTATAGGTAGATAAAATTAAAAGATAATTAAACAATCGACTATTAAAGACCGTTGAAACAACTACTTTTAAAAAAAATGAAACGCGAAAATCACGATTTAACATCTGGTACGGTAAAGATACTAAGATAGTCTATTAGTCTTAGACTACAAGCCCATAACGTTTATAGTTTTTAGTGACCAAAAGTTTCATTGACCTCTCTGCTTCTCTCCTAGTCGCAAAAGAGTCGAGTGATCTCTTCTCGCAACAAAACAATGGTGAAAGTAGCAGCCAAGAAGCAAAAAGCGGCGAAAAAACCAGACAACACCAACAAGAAGAAGATCACAAAACCGACGAAGAAGAAAAACCTTGCAGAAAAATCACTCATCTCAATCACACCCGCTAATCAACCCATCGACACATCTTCCGATTCCGATGGAGAAGACAACTCACCGGAACACATCCAAAAACTCATCGAACCCTACACCAAAGACCAGCTCATCGAATTCATCGTCAACGCCGCCGTATCGAACCCTTCGCTCTACGCTCGCATCCGTGACGCCGCCGATAGCGACGTATCTCATCGCAAAATCTTCGTCTACGGCCTTGGCTGGGATACCACTAAGGAAACCCTAACTCAATCGTTCAAACCGTACGGCGAAATCGAGGATTGTAACGTCATCATCGACCGCGTCACCGGGAAAGCCAAGGGTTTCGGATTTGTTCAATTTGCGTCTCGGAAAGGGGCGATGAAAGCTCTGAAAGAGCCGAGGAAGAAGATTAATAACAGAGTAGCGTCGTGCCAGTTAGCGTCGCTGGGGCCGGCTGCCTCCGGATCAACTGACAATTCCAATAGGAAGATATACGTAAGTAACGTGCAGCCTGATACTGATCCGGAGCGATTGCGATCGTTCTTCGCTAAATTTGGGGAAATTGAGACAGGTCCGTTAGGGTTTGATAGTTTTACAGGAAAGTCACGTGGATTTGCTTTGTTTGTGTATAAGAATCAGGATGGGTTTAGAAAGGCGTTAGAAGAGCCTTATAAGGTATTTGAAGGACACCAATTGCATTGCCAGAAAGCATCTTCTGATGGTAAAAACAAGGGGCCTGTAATTTCGGCTCCGGCGAAGGGGACTACTCCGGCTGTCCAACAACCGACACCGCAAATGCTGGCTGCGGTTGCCGCGTCTCAGAATTTCGGACTGTTTAATCAGTCTCAGTTGGGATTGAACCCTATGTATGGAGGGATGTTTCCGAATCCGAACCTAGGGTTTCTTGCAGCAAATCCTCTTTATGCATCAGGGGTTTTGGGGCAAGTAGGTGGTGCACCGGGTGGGTTAGGTAGTTACTATGCTGGTGCATCCCAGGGTTTGAACATGGGTGTTAACAATGCGTCATTGCTAGGGGAATATGGCGGGGCTAGCTCCCCAGTGCTGGCGGGTTCGGGCCTACAGAATGCTTACCCCAAGAAGAAGGTGGGCTCTGCAGGGGCTTCGGGTTCGGTTTCAGCGTCTGGCTCCAGGTCTCAAGGTGCTGGTGGCTCGTACGGTGGTTATCCATCTCATATGTGGTATGATCTGATGGACTATTTTCTGCTATATTTCGTATATATACATGCACGAATCTATCCTTGTTTTGTGGATTTTTTTGTTGTAGTGTTATTTCACTGTGCAGGATGTAATACAAAGTTAAAATGGGTAACATACACTATTAGGTCCAGACAGAACATGTTAACCTACTTTATTTACAATATATTTTACAGAAAGCCTTTTATTACTAAGTAAATGGTGTAGGAAATGGAGTAATAACTAGCAGTTTTATAGAAAAATCTTGGTTCAGAAAGTTTTTAGGTTAGATGGTTGGTCATAGGATAGGTGTTCTCAGTTTGACTAGCAGCTGCAAATTAACGATTTTTTGGTTTTTACCAATTAGAACACGGATTTTAGCACATCATATGGAATGCTCATAATGCGTTTACAGTGCGATCTTATATTTATACCATAAATGAATTTAGTATACAGCTTATACAAGGAAACTCTTTTATCGGGTTTAATTTCTACCTGAGAATATACACCATATTACCAATGAAAGGTGTCTTTATGTAAGAGATCATGCAGTTTTTTGTAAGTATGATGATTCCGAGAAACATACTAACTGTTATGATACAAAATATGAGAAACCAGTCTATATAGTGGAAGTATGAGATATGGCATACTAAAAGGCATTAGGTGTGTTACATTTGATTATAGAGGTTGCGGCCGTTGCGTATATCGTTAGTTCACAACAATTAATACAGATTTTTTAAAATAAATGGAGATTGTATGCATTAAAAATACAACAAAGACAACTATTGAGATTCTCTATCCATTTGATACCATCAATACTTTCCCTCTTTGACCCATTAGAGACCAAATTTAATCCATGCATGGATAAATGTGTTGCCACATCTTCTTTTAATAAACACTAAAAGGGCATGTGGAAATGATACATATAGACAGACATTGCAAAAAGCACTATTTGCATACTCTAATTTTCAACCTAGAATGTCCATGGTTATCTTGCTTTCTAGCAAGCTGTGAACGTTCTGGTTTTTCTGTTTGCCTTTTTGTAGTTCTTTGTGTTAAATTTTGTTTTCTAGTTCAGATGTTCTGCTAGTACAATCTTTTAGAGGCCAAGTCTATTATTCCTTTTTTACATGTTGAGTTTTGTATTTGCAGATGATTTGCAGTTGCCATTAAGGTTAGTTTTCACTTAAGCTGTCAACGTTCTGTTTTTTTCTGTTTGTTTTTTCATAGTTTTTTGTTTTGTTTAATTTTGTTTTTCATGCTCTGATGTTCTGTTAATACAATCTTTTAGAGGCCAGGTCTATTGTTCCTTTTTTACATGTTGAGTTTTGTATTTGCAGATGAATTGCAGCTGCCATTGAGATTATTTTTCATTCACAATCGGAGAATCTGTTTTAAAGGTTTTTATTTTGTCGGTTGCTATACGTTGGAAGTTATGCACGTAGAAGCATCTTTCGTGTTTCAAACGTCTTTCTTGGGTCAGGTTCTTGTTTTCGCTAATTTTCTTTTAAATATTTTGGACATACTTCTATAGTTTATTCACTTATTGTATTGGATTTGATGACATTTTGTCATATATCTAGTTTTTTTTTTCTTCCTAGTTTTACTCAGGAATATTTTCATTGAGTTTTGCTTCTGTTTTTCATTTATGTTTGCTATAGCGCTTATGATATGATTTTGGTTCGTATATGGTTTTAATTTGCCATTCTTACACTTTTGTTCTTTTCTTGATTTTGAATCACATATGCCTGTTCTTTCTGTATCTTTAAAATGACATTGGCCACATGATTGACATTTAATCATTATTGATCGCTCCAATATTTACATCAGTTATTCTTATTTTTAGGCTTTTGTTATTAGCATCATTGTTTTGTAATTATTTATCATTGTAGGCTTCTCTTGTTGGGATAACTTTGAAAGCATGGCTACAAGGCTCCTTTATTTTTAATTAATTTTCTCATTCAGAAAACACAAACAAACAAACAATCTTTCACTCCCTTCATCTGTTATCAAGGACTCATAACTTGTACATCATAGTTGCCTGTTCACCTTGGCCTCTGGCGCCCAAGGAACACCAAGTTGTTTAGCTCTCAAAAGTCGAGGCATGAGAGGTGAGGCGCAAACATCACGTACCTTAGGAGTTGCTCAATGTACAACCGAATAAGCTTAATTTACAACCACTTCTCCTCCGTTTTACATACCATCCCATCCCTTTTTACAAATAAATCTTTCATAATTCTTCACCCTTTGGTTGGTTTTTACATGTAAGACTCCTACAGAGCGTGATTTTGACCCAGAAGAACACATGAGGCGCCGGCTCAAGCCCCGGATGTGTTTTCCCGCCTTGCCCCTCAAACACACCTTTCAAAACCAAACATTTGACTTACAGATTTTTTACTTACGTTATGACTTTTTTTCAACATTCTTATTCTTTGTTATGACTTATTCTCAACATTCTTATTCTTTTTTGCGCTTAATTTTAAGTAAATTGGACCGTTCATTGCAATTTTATTTTTATGACTTATTTCCAACAATCTTATTCTTTTTCATGCTTAATTTTTAAGTAAAGTGCATTGTTCATTGCAATTTTATTTGACTACTAGAGGTGGCAAAACGGGTGTTTGGTAACGGTTCAAAATGGCTTTGGGTCAAAACGAGTGTTTTGGCACATGTTGAAATTGGTCGGATCAACCCTTTCTGTCAACTTTTTCAACCTTTTTACAGATATCTAGAGCGTTAACATGATTACAGTGACTTTATTGTCCAAGATATTAATCTAATTATTTGACAGAAAGCGACATGAGAGGTTTTATGCATTAAAATTTAAATTTTGGTTTGGTGACTTCCATGGGAACTGGTTTTTTTTTATTTGACCTGTTAGAATTGAAACGTTACTGAAATTGATCTATTGGTAAGTAAATGGACTGAAATTGTCACCTCTAGATGATTATCTGTCTTGATTTCATATCCCCATTTGACCTTAAGCTTTCAAGTTTCAACTTTGTGTCTGACTTCTGGTTGTTTTCTTGGCTATTTTTACTGTCACATGGTTGTGCACTTTTTCCTCTTTTTAGATTGCCAGAAATTATTAGTTTTTATAGCTTTTTAATGATGTGAATATCTCCACTTTTTTATAATTTTTTTTAGTTTTCTAAGTTCAGAAAATCTGGGAATCCCTACACCCCATATTATAGTCTTGTTTCAACCTCTGGGTCGAACAGAACACTTGTCAGCATCCAAGATAATATTGATCTATGGTTTTACTTGTTTTATACTGGACTGGATGTCCTTAAATTTACAGGATGTTGATTTATGGTTTTACTTGGTTATAATAGTGTGTTTTGGTCTGATTTTGTGGGGTTTATGACATAAAATGTCAACATACTTTCTGACTTTTTACTTAAAAAGGTCCCCAGCCTAACTATATTGGTATGCTGAGTTCACAAAGTTGTACATACTGAATTATGTCATTCGGAAAAACTTTTGCTGAGTTCACAAAGTTGTACATACTGAATTATGTCATTCGGAAGAACTTTTCTACATAGGCTTCTACAGAGGGAAAGCCTGTTACCTGTAAGTGGAAACATAAAGTTTGTTTATTTATTTTAATAATATTATAGTCCATGAAATCGTATACAATGAATATTTGCGAATATTTTGTTAAATATTGGTTTGTTAGCTCTTAATTTGATCAAATAAGATGGTATTAAAAAAGTAAACGTCACCTTGTCAAATTTTGAGCAATTTGGGGTAACAAACTTTTATCATTGTTTCTTTTTCCACAAGTACATCTAGTCTAGATAAGTTTGTTATAGACCTTAATATAAACAAAAATTAGTTAAGTGATTTTTTTAATATGTTTATTAACCCTATTTGTGTAGTGGGTACGAGGGTTTTCATTGTGCCTGTTTTTACATCATTTCTTATGCCAAGTCTAAGGTTTAGCCATTTTTGATCTGGCACTTGTTATGTAATGGTACAAATTTTGCTCAGTTATGTTTTAGTGTACATCATGGCATCACACGTATTTGTTGAATATTTATTACTTTTTATAAATATAATTTTTGCTCGGTTGTGAAAATAAATATGTTCTTTTTTAATTTATTAAAAAGTGTACATTGTTTGTGCGAAGTGAAAGGAGAGCCGAGAATTTGAGGGGTTGCATATGGGCGGTTGTGAACCGCTACCGTGACCACGTAAGAAGGTTGTAAACCAAAGCCACCCTCAGACCCCATCGTCTGGCTCTTCCTATCACCAATTTACCATCATACCCTGCTCTCCACCCTAAGCAACCGCTACCCTCTCATCGTGCCTGACTCTTTTCTTGTCCACCCTAAGTTGAACTCAAACCGGTCAACGCCCCTAGTTGAAACCTACAAACATATCGTTTCAAATTGGAACACACAAACTCGACTTGGCTAAGATTTTTTCAAATGAAAACTAATGTGGCCACATAGGCAAATAATTAAGCATGTATATCTTTTTGTGATGAATTAGTACCATGATAATCTTCAAACCGATTTTGTAAACATAAGCACAACCACCTAGAGTTCCCAAGATTTGGAATCGAGATGGTGACTGAATATATGGTGGTGGTTGGTGTTACATTCTAATCACAACTCGTAATGGTGTGTTCTTCTGGGTTTCAGTTTATTTTAAAGAGGTGTAGAATAGACGTTCATTAACAAACGAACACCTTGTTGAACGTTCAATAACACAAACGAACGCACACGACCTATGTTTATGTTTGTTCATTTATTACACAAACGGACATAAACGAATTTTCTGCCGAATGGTTCGTTAAACGGTCGGTATGTTTACAACCTTAGGATCCGTAGTTCACCCATGATCACCTTAGAAGTGTCTATCTTGTGGTTTGATATGTGGAAACTGATGAACCTATGCGGACTGACCCGAGACCGACTCGAAATAACAAAACCGATCCGATGGTTTTTCTTTTTCACCTTATACAGTTTTGGTACATCCCTGTTCGATGATAATCCTAAGGTTATCCATTGTTATAACCTCCTTACTTGGGCAAATCATGACACGCGTCATCCTAGTCAGTGGGGGCTCCATTGTTAAAAATGATGTAGCCATAAAGCCCATAACACACCTCTAATTATTATATAATTATATTATAAAAATCAATTCAAAATTTTCTATTTAATAAAAAAAATAATCAATAAAGAAGGAGGAGGGAGACAAGACGGCAATACCCTTGGGTGATTTTAAGCCCATAGCGACCTGGAAACGATGTACGGGGCGTTGTGAAATGCAATGTTTTAAAAACCGGTTTTTTAGTTGAACTGGAAAACCTTCCGGGACTGGTTCGACCGGTCGGACCGGTTAGACCGGCTGGTTGAACCGGTTAGGGGATTTATATATATTTTTTTTATAAAAATGCTAATAAACTTGTACACCCTAACAAAAGTAGTTAATATACAATTATAATCCACTCAAAAATAATATCAAATATGTATTTCATAAGAAAATATAAGTTTTAAACTTTAAAAAATAATAAAAAAAATAAATAAAAAGTTAAAAAAAATAAAAAAAAATAAAAAAATCAGAAAACCGGTTGAACCGGACTGGTTGAACCGAAAAAACCGGAAAACCGGCCGGTCTAACCCGATCCGGTTATTGCCAAAAAACCGGAATATAAAAAACCGGTGAGGAGGGCGGTTCGCGGTTAAACCGGTCGGTTCGAACCGGTTTTTAAAACATCGGTGAAATGGACAAAAACGAAAGATGCAAAACATTTTACTTTAGTCGGACATTCCAAGGCGCCAAGCCACCAACCGTTGGCATAATCGCCACGTAATTATTTTGTTTTTCAATCCTCCTCTGCAATTTACAATTCCAAAAATCCCCCAATTTTCCGATCACCCCTCCCTCACCCTAATCCAGTCCACCAATTCAACAATGTCAATCACATTTCAAACCCTCGTTCCTCGTTATTCACTCACTCCCATCTCCCTCAATTTAAAACCCACCGTTTCTCAAACCCCCAATCTTCACCTCACAATCTACCCGCCTTACAAAACCCTAAAACCCCCCTTCAGATTACATCCAAATCACCCACACCGCATTTCTTCGATACGAGCTTTGGATTCAGACGACAAACAATACATTCTCGCCGCTGAGAATACATTCCATTTAGACGATTTTCTCTCCATATCCGAATTCTTCTGCCTAGCTACTTCTGCTGCGATTTCGATCGGATTTGTTATTAAGTCAACCTTTTCGACCTCACAGAAACCGGTTTTAGAGTGGTTTGGGACTTACCGGGTTTACAGTGTGGCAATCGTTGTTATTGGTTGTGGGGATTGTGATCGGGGTTGCTATTCGGAGGAGACAGTGGAGAAGAGTTTGTTTAGGGTTTAGTAAACCGGGTTCTTCCGGGGTTAATTTGGTTGAGAGAATTGAGAAAGTGGAAGAGGATCTCCGGACCTCAGCTACGATTATTAGGGTTTTGTCAAGGCAGCTTGAGAAACTTGGAATCCGGTTTAGGGTCACCAGGAAATCGATGAAGGATCCCATTACTCAGGTATGTGAACACCAATGCTACAACTTCTTTTATGACATTGCAATTACTTCTATATGTTATCAGTTAGTATATCATAGTTAAGAGAAGTGAGCCTATTGAATTGAAGAATTTGAATTGAAGATATGATATATACAGCTAGTGCATGATACAATAGGCTAGCTCATACTACACAAATCTTTGCAACACCAAGGTGTAAATATTGCTTTGTGATAAATACTTAAAAAAACTCCACATTGGATTATTCAATTCAACTGGTGCATTTTTGTAACGCAACAATAACAACCTAACACGTTAAACTGTAAAATTCCCACCAATAGCAAAGCTATTGCTAGAATAGAGGAACCCTAAATAGAATAGAGGAATGAGTAAGAATGGCAACAACATGCGAGGAGGAATTGAGGGAGTTCTGTTCTAGTTTGTTTGCTATATTTTGTTCGCCAGGTGTAGATGTTTTGGTGTCAGGTTTGCAGTTGTGAGTTATAGTTCGTTCAGAGGTACACCATAGTTTAAAGTGTTGAATTGAATACTTTGTAAAGAATGCTGTGCTATTTAGTAGCCATGTAGGGGTCGATTAGTTGATGTTTCTAGTGTCGCTAACGTGTTTCTACTTACCTGTTTAGTCACCGCTTAGTTTGTCGAGTATGGTTTTAACAGTGAGTCAAAACTTTGTTTTTTGGTCAACCTAATTTAGTATGAGTCTTGTATGTGATGGGGATATTGAAATTGCTGTGTTAGAACTTAGAAGTTGATTTTATTTGACCTTAGAAGTTGATTTTAAAATAAGTCTTATGTTTGAACTTTGAAAGTTGTTGATGGTAGTTTTACTTGGAACAAATAGTCAATTGAATAAGGTGAAGCAAAATCTTGCTTTACACAATTGTAAGTCTAATTTGTTGAGTTACTTATTAATACTAGAAGCAACTGGATCAAAGTGATAAATGTCAGTAGATGTGACAAGCGAGTCACTGATGAAGGCCAACAAGCTTGACTATGTTGAATATTGATAATTTTATTGATGTGGACAAAGATTATGCTAGTTGATTTTTTGTTGAAGTTTTATGAAGGAATTTAGTTATGTTTCATCATGCTCTGATATGTATATATTATAAAGGATTACAAAGGACATGATATTTAAACGTATGTGGTATAGAAAAACTTTAAACTCACAAGCTAATGCTGACCTAGTGGGATGAAACTTGACTTGTCCATTATTGAAGTATTAATCAGCAGTTACAAGATCCTGAATTTCGGGTTTAGTCAGTTACAGGCAAAGTTGCCTTTATAGAAAAATAATAATTACATTTGAGGATACTTTACATGAGCTTGCCTCTGTAGTTTCTCGAGATATATTCTTTAGTTAGACACTAGTATCATATTTAATGTCACCATCAGGCTCATAAAACATGCCAATAGTTGTTGTCTTACATGTGATGTGACTGAGACTCTGAGGGTATCATCTTGTTTTTTGGTTCTATGTTGATAAAACGAGAGCATTGTTTGAGTGAAACTTCTACTGGCATTAGAGCGAGGAATATGTGTATAACTGTATGATTACCTTTGCCCTGTTACAAATTAATGACACGAGTAGTATCCAAGTCTTCTGATAAATTCCTGAAATTTCTCTACTCTTGTACTTGGTGAACATGTTGGTTCTAGTTATGCTTAATTTGAACCGGTCAAGCAAGTGAAATGATAAAATAGCTATTATGGAAACAAATCAAATGGGTTGAAGTTGTCTAGACTCTGTAGTGTGTTTTTATCGTAAAACCCTCTTAAATCATTTTATTAAAAATTTAGACTATTATTGAATCACAAAATTACCAGAAGAATATCCTGTGCGGCTTTACATTCATATAAACTTGCAGGTATCATGCTTTTATGTTCAAAAAGCACCCTAATCATCCTTTATGTTTACGTTTTGTTTCAGATTACGTCCTTTAGCCTAACGAAAGGTTAAAAATTCCAGTTTAGTTTCAAGTAAATTGACAAGTTTATCCTTATTATTAATAAAAACAAAAATGTAAGAACAAATTATTGGACTTGGTGGGTTTACTACAGAATAGTACAAGTACTAGTTCCGTAGCTTCACTACCCTTTATGTCATCATTCCCAACCTTATTTCTCTTGATCTCTCCTCCTTTATATGAGCTTCATCAATGTATCTCTTAATTTTTTTAGCTCTTAATGGCCCATCATGGTTAATAATGTAATTTGGTTTTCACGTTAGTTTTAAGTAAAATGTACAAGATCTAGCCCTTATTAATATATAAACAAAAATGTAAGAAGTCAACCCACCAGTGCAATATTCGCGACGGTTGTGTCGGGTTTACTATAGCAACCAAGTATCAAGGACTCAATTTGCGTGGTTTACCCTCCTATCGTGGAGTTTAACATCAAAATCAAGTACCTCAGACAACGGCCCAAGTCGCCCAACCAGTTACTTTATCAAGTCTTGATCTCTCACCCTTTATATGAGCTTCATCAGATATATCTCTTAACTTTTTTTCGCTGCTTACCATTCGTTGAACTATTGTCCTGAGCTCATGTATTAATCTTTTCACTTCCTCCTCTGAATCATTAAGCTTTTCTCTCAATATTCTCAGATCAACTTCAAGTGTCGGGGTTTTATCCTCTTTAACATCATCTACATCAAGGTGCTATCTATTCATACTTTGGAGCTTGGTTTTTAGTCATTCTCAAGTTGTAGCCCTTCTTCCGTATTATTGATCTTGATCTTCTCTTGTTGCATCTGAAGTTCACTTTCCGATTCAGAGATTATCTTATGCACCCTCTATGATCATTGTTTGCCGACGCACTTGAGCATTAACAGATGAATCATCTGATTCTGACTCTGAATCCAATGTATACGTTTTGTCTCCTTTTTTGGTTCCCTAATCTAAACTACTTTCACCACTTTTAAGAAAGAAATCAAATCTGACCACTCGCGTCCCGGTCTAGGATCACAGGTAAGAAGATGGGGGTGGTTTGATGCTTGGCCAATGGTGAAATCGTTCACTTGCTCGTATGATTATACTCATCAGTAGCAAGGTAGTTGTTAATTGATTGTTTGATCTTAGGGCTTACTGCTATTATCCTCATTCTTCAAATGGTAAGGTGGAGAGTGATAGGAAATTAAGATTAATTTTTTTTTCCTTTCTAAACACAATACTTTTGGAGCCTTTCTTGCAACAAAAAAAGTGATTTTTTTGTTTTTTTGTTTTGGTGGTTGTAGACTGCAGAACTGGCAAAGAGAAATTCAGAGGCCACTCGGGCACTGGCAATGCAAGAAGACAATCTGGAGAAAGAACTTGCTGAAATTCAGCAGGTTCTTTTGGCTATGCAGGTCAGTGTTTGCTTATTATTTGAAATGTCAAGACAGTTTTGTTAATCAACAGAATGAAGTTTGACAGAAATCTCATGAATAATGACTTCGTATTTGTTTCAGATATCAAAGAGATACTTTTAAGGGTTTTGACTATAGAATAACAATCTACTTTTTCTAAAATACAAATATGGATACTTACTTTTTTATTATCCTCAATATGACTTGCACTTTTGAATTTTTTACCATTATATGCAAGTAACCTTTTATAGAAGGTGAAATGGTGTAATTAACCATGTGGAAAAGATTCTTGACTATCATTCTTGAGTTATTCACATGCAGGATCAACAACAGAAGCAACTTGAGCTCATTCTTGCCATAGCCAAAAGTGGGAAACTATTAGACAACAAACCGGTACCCAGTAAAGATGTGAAGAAAAGTCCATCCAATAACTTACCTGCAGGAGTAATTAATTCAGATGGAACCCGATGAAACTCGAACTTTCGCTTTGCAATTTGACGCCATGTATCCTGGATAATAACACTTTGTTGCTTAAATATGAAACGAGGATGCTTGATTTTGTATATTCCGACTGATTTTGGAGGAGTTGATCATGGATATCGCCTCTTGAGCTCAAGGGTACTACCAAAACCGGAGTGATGGAAATGACTTTTTTACCCTTTCCCTTCTGTTAAAAAGGTACAATTTTTCAAAGACACGTGATTGTCGTGTTAGTTGTAGACTTGTAACACCTTTTGTTGGGTTATGATCATTCCGAATGTTCCCGTGATCATATCCATCTTTATATTACTCTTGATTCATCATGAAGATAGTCAGATATGATCACTCAACTCGAGTTTGTGGAAACCAGGCTTGATATGTTTAAAGTGGCTAGACCAGACCAGAAGGAAAAGGGTTTGTTAGACCTGAAACCTTCATCATATATCATATTAAAAACCTGTGTACGGTGACTGCGGTGTTATAACCTTAATAATATAGTAATCAATGTTAACAACATGATACCACATTATGGTAAACTGGAAGATGTGACAGGGTTGGGTGCAACATCCATACTTGATATACACTGGATAACCATTAACCAGTCTTTATATTATTCCATTAAAGCATAATCATATCCACAGATGTAGGTTAAAAAGTGATTAAAAGCTACGCATATAGAACATTCTGTGTTCGGAGTTCGGACCCTTCTCAATCTGAGTTAGGATAGTTACAATGCAGAGTGCCCGTGGTGCTTTTTGGGTGACTTTGCAGCCGCCCTCCTAGCAGGCGGCATTGGAGGTATCTGCCCTCGGGCATCAATCTGTTTGGACAAGCAGCATCCATCCTATTTTTTTATTCCTTCTTACAACAAATGAGTATCAATCGGGTGTTTGTGGGAATGACAGGTAAAAAGATAATGTGGCATGCTGCCTTGGAATATTTGTGAGAAGGGTGGACCTTGGCGTTACGGGTTATCTTACAATCAACTTTCCAACATGCATTCTACTTGCAAGGGCATTTACACAAAATTAGCATAAAGCTAAGACATACACAACAATACACAAGTAAGAAATCCCATACATAACAATAAGCTAGATCCGGGATCTTTGTATCATACGTCGTCCTCCTCATTTGGCTCATTGGTGGCAGCGTACAACAGTAACACTTGGTATATTTGCTCGTAAAGTGTAAACTGAGATATAATACACGACATATTTTATTTACACTATTGACGTGTCTCCTTGGCAGTTGGCACATTTTATGAATCAAACCTCCAAAATTAACTCGAATGCATACACAAATTCATATGTAACATTCATAATGCAACACATTGGGTTCTAGCTATAACAAAGTTTACCTGTTAATTACTCACCGGGGTAACTTTACAAAATAGTAATCAAGTTTCTCAATTGTTTCATTAAAGTCACTTAAACTTTTTTTTGTCCCACTAAAGTCGCTTAACTTTCATTAGGTGTTCTAATCAGATACCTTATTTTTATAAACTTTTAGTTTTTATAAAATTAAGGAAAATAAAAAAATATATGAATATTGGTTAATATTTCGTGATTTTTTTTAAATTAACTTGAAATGGGAAGTAATTATAATGGAACAAAAATTACTCAATCTTAAACATGTCTTAGAATTGTTAACGTTAAGTCAAATTGGAAAAAAATTAATCGATAAATATTAATCAATATTCATATGGTTGTTTATATCTATTTGTGTTTTATTGATTAGTTTTCATGCTCTTGATACTTTTTTGTTTCTTGGACTCTTTCTATCAATGTTTTAAAAACCGGTTCGAACCGGCCGGTTCAACCGGTTCAACCGCGAACCGCCCTCCTCACCGGTTTTCTATATCCCGGTTTTTTGGCAATAACCGGACCGGGTTAGATCGGCCGGTTTTTTATTTTTTAAAGTTTAAAACTTATATTTTCTTATGAAATACATATTTGATATTATTTTTGAGTGGATTATAATTGTATTTTAACTACTTTTGTTGGGGTGCACAAGTTTATTAGCATTTTTATAAAAAAAATATATATAAATCCCCTAACCGGTTCAACCAGCCGGTCTAACCGGTCCGACCAGTCGAACCGGTCCCGAAAGGTTTTCTGGTTCAACTAAAAAACCGGTTTTTAAAACATTGCTTTCTATGGTTATATTTATCAGAAGTATGTTAGGTTATCAAGATTCTTTAGCTTCAAATTCATCCTATGCACTCTCAAATTTGAGTGACCAAGATTAGTGAAACTGGATGTCCTGGGAGTGTTCAGATTAGATAATTAACTTAATTTGATGAATTTTAATGGTTCTGTTCTTGTTTGTTAGTCTTAGTGTACACTTCTAATTAACAGTATGAAAGGTTGACAGTAAACTATTGTATTGGTGGATAAAATTCGTGATGAGAATGCTTCTAGTATAATTTCTTATCCCCTTTTAAGAGTATTAGTTCTTTTGGGATTATATAGATTGAGACTTTTTAGTTTTTAGGTAGCTCAAATTTAAGACTTGATTAGATTTCAAGTAAATACTTGAAATTAGGACTTGATATTAAACTTACTCATTAGTTATTAGTTTAATAGTTCATTGTACGAATGCTTGATTAATTGTCGAATGAAAATCGTAAATAGGTATTAGGTTTTTCAAAAAAGAAAAGGAAAGTTAAACTAGATGTCTTCTTCAAAAAGAATGAGGGCCCCCAAATTTTAATCCGCTTCGTGCCTTCAAAATTTTTGAGCCACCCCTGAACCTTACCCGACTAAACTGAAATTTTTAACATTTAGTTGTTTTAATTCTAAATATTTAAAAAAGATGAACCTAATGAAAAAAATTTATGATACACCAACAGTTGGTTGAATCACAATCAAATGCTTTAGAGACTACATCATCATCACTTAGATGGCTTGGGTACATGGTTTCCTTCATAAGTTACAAATTTCAAATCGGTAGAAATACAATAATATCATTTTGAAGTACATAACCTACATCCATCCATTCATCTTCCCTCTTTTCAGAAACTCGATAAACATCATCTAAGTTCCGCCTGCTAGTGCTCCTAAAAATCCATAAAAACATCAAATACAATACACAAAATGAAAGAATAATGCATAGCATAAAATATAAAAACATAGAAAAGAAAGGATGGTGCATGCACTTGGAAAATACCGACTTACATGAAATTTTAACGCTGACTCAAGTTCCTCAATCACCGTTTCCATTGTAGGACGCTTGACAGCTTCTCCCAGACATCGATATGCAATTTTTAAAAACGCGTCCAAAGAATATTCACCGCGTCCTCTATTTGAAGCGAAAATGTCTTCCTTTAGCTTCGGGTCCATTATTGTCTCTATAGTTTTATCATCATAACACTGGCGTGCAATGTGTGCGAGCCCTTTGTCATTTTCTTTTATGTAAACCGGGTCATATGCCACTCTCCCACAAAATATTTCAAAAAGCACAACTCCAAAAGAGTAAATATTTTCCAGTTTACCCATGTACACTTTCATGTTGTTCTCTTGATTTGTTGGGTGTAATTTGGAGATCACAAAATAACCAATTTTTGCCTCCCCATTTTTGTCCAGCAGAATGTTGGCACTATTTATGACATTGTGCATTGTACTTTGGTTAACCATCTTGGTGTGAAGGTGGTTGAGTCCACGAGCAATCTCGAGACACATCTGCAGACGGTGGGTCCATGCAAAACTATCCATGTTTTCAACGCTTTTCAAATAGTTATCGAGGCTTCTGTCAGAAACATGCTCGTATACAAGAATCATTTCATCACCCTCGTCACAAAAGCCAAGAAGAGAGGCTACATTAGGATGCTTACAAGCACGCATTTCAATCTCTTCAAAGAATTCTTGTCTTCCTTGCCCGCCTTCTCTACTAGTGATTCGTTTTATAGCTATGGTAATGCGTTTCTTGGAAGGTTCGCTAGTACTCTTCCCGTCTGTTTCCGACAAATTATGGTTGCCAATATGATCGAGTTCAGCCTTATACGTCGTCCTAGTTGTCTCTAAACTTATGCAGTATGCTTCAGCAAAGTTCTCGGTAGCGTTCACTATATCATTGAGTCGAAACCTTGAGAGTACCACGGTTTCCCCCTGCAATGTTGTTTGATATAGTGTTTTTAGTTGTACAAAAACACAAAATTCATGATCTACTCTAAACTAAAGTGAGAATGACAAGCATAGTTTCTCAAAAGGGATCAAGCATATGAAGAAAAATTTAGTCATTTTTTTAAACCAGCAACTTACTTGCAATTTTAATGCCTTTTGAAGTTCCTTAATGATGACTTCGATTGTTGGACGTTTGGCTTGAGTTTCTGCTAAACATTGATATGCGATTTGTGAAAATGTATTGAACGACTCTTGACTGGGTCCTCTATTTAAAGTAAAAGTATGATCATCATCGTCTTCTATTATTTTAGGATCAATAAGTTCCTTTATTGTTCCCTCATTGAATCGTCTCCTTGCGACGGGTGCAATCCCCAAGTCATTTTCGTTAGTGTAAATTGAATCATAAGCCACTCTACCAGAGAGGACCTCAAATAAAACTACGCCAAAGGAATAAATATCTGATTCCCTTTTATACTTACCTGTAGCTGAATATTCTGGGTCCATATATAATGTTGTCCCTGCAATATGTTTTGAATAGATTGTGCTAGGCTGTTGATTTGTAGGATGGGATTTGGAGAGCCCAAAGTCAGCAAGCTTTGCAGTCAGATTTTCATCTAATAAAATATTATCACTCTTTATATCTCGATGTATTATTCTTGGTTTTCCCTCCATATCGGTGTGAAGGTAATTAATTCCATGTGCAATATCAAGGCAAATTTGTATTCTTTGTGCCCAAGTAAGAACAACCATGCTTACCAGATAATCACTAAGGCTTCCTTTAAAGGCGTACTCATAAACAAGGACCATTTCTCCCGCTTCTCTAGAAAAACCAAGAAGTGAAACTATATTTGGATGCTTACAACTAGTAAGCAACTCAATTTCTGTTAAGAATCCTTGTTTACCTTGCTCGTCTATTCTACTGGAAATTCGCTTTATAGCTACAGTTTTGGTTATCTTGGGGAGTTCATCTTCACTCTTCTCTTCCATTGATGACAAAACTTTGATGTTTAAACAGTCAAGTTCTGCTCTATACACATCAGCATACCCACCAGACCCAACAAAACATTCTTTATTGAAACCATTTGTGGCTTTCCTTATTTCTCTTATAGGGATCTTCAACAAATCCATCTACAAAATTATGCGTTATGTGGGATTCGAAAAAGTGGAGCAACAACGTGCTAGCAAGAATGATAATAAAACTAGAAAGAAAACAAATTTTTAGTCAAGCGTGAATGGGTGAAAACAATCCAGTGATGGGCGATCCAACGAAATTTTTTCACGCAAGCTTGGTTTTAAAAAGTGGGTGGCGCTCTGATTCATTTTGATCCCAAAAGCTAATGCCTGACGCTTAATGTGCGAGGCACTGCACATCACATATGCAAAGCGTTTGTTATTCAAAGAATACTTTTTAGATAATATTTTAAACTACTTAACTTTTAAACATTATATTTTCTCATAATGTCTGATCTGATTTGTTCAATATGGTTCAGTTTGTTCAAATACTCAAACCCGATGCTCAATTGATGGTTCAATCGTTGGTCTAATTTGTTCAAATACTAGTTAACTGCAAAACGCATCGCATCATACCGCATCACGTATGAGAGCGCATCAGCCGCATCATATGCACATCATGGAATCGCATCACATAAACTGTAACAATGCGATCTCATCACCACATCATGCGCTTCTGTTGTGTACATTTTAAAACCAAGCACTCAAGCAACAAAAAACAAATCGGTGGGTTACTCATGGGCAAAACACGCAATATTTATTATTATACAATGAAAATTGGTACATTAATAGTGTACTTTTTATTTTTTTAACTTTGGCCACAACACTTTAATGTTTTGACACTTTCTACCCCTAAGCTTTTACAATTTGTTTTCTTTCCTTTTAACGAGATAGTAAACTTTTGGTTTTCATAGTTTGGCCACATATGTTTCATACTTTTACGTTTTGTACCGTTTAACTTTCAAAGTTTTTTTTTTATTTTAAGTTTTGTTGTCTTCTATTTTGACCACGAAACTTTTAATTTTTCTACTTTCGCTTTTAGTATATTTTTATAGTTTTATACTTTCGCTACATGACTTTTAGAATTTTACGTTTTATAACCCTTAACTTTTTTACCCTCTAACTTTTAATTTTTTTTTTTGTTTTAAGTTTTGTTGTCTTCAACTTTCGTCACGAAACTTTTAACTTTTCTACTTTCGTTTTTAGTATACTTTTATAGTTTTATACTGTCACCACGAGACTTTTAAACTTTTACGTTTTATATCACTTAACTTAGTATATTTTTATAGTTTTATACTTTCACCACAAGACTTTTAGATTTTTATGTTTTAGACTCAATTTTTTAACCCTTTAACTTTTAAGGTTTTTTTTTTGTTTTAAGTTTTTTTTGTCTTCCATTTTGGCCACGAAACTTTTAACTTTTCTACTTTCGCTTTTAGTATACTTCTATAGTTTTATACTTTCATCACGAGACTTTTAAACTTTTACGTTTTATACCACTTTAACTTTTTTTACTTTCGTTCACTATACAAATTCAACCCCGCAGCAATGCGCGAGGAGGTAAGCATCTTGTTGATTAATATGAGAGGTTAGATGTTACATTATCCAACTTAGTTTAATCATAAAAAGTTATATTTGAGGACCTTCAAGTCCAAACAAACTAAAGAGAATTAGTTTTATTTATGAGTATCACCTCAAGGCTCAAACTAATGTAAGAAAGTAATTACCTTCAGTATGTTGGATGATGTACCTTCATCTGCAGCTTTTGAGTGTTCCTTTCATACAAATCACCATAAGAAAAACAAATTCGTAAACATAAAAGTAATAACAAAAAAAAAAATGAAACAACAGAACAAAAGAACTCGCTTACAAGATCAACATGTTCCCATTGAAGTTCCAACACCTCCTCAAGTTCTTTGACAATCTGATCCATAGTTGGGCGTTGCATAGGTTGTTGATTCAGACACTTATAAGCTATGCTTGTGAAGAGTGTAAACGTTTGTGTGTCCATTTGTTTCCTTAAATTAGGATCCATGATCTCTTCTAGTTCTTCCTCAACACCATCATTTGTAATCACCGGTTTTCTCCCACAAAGGACTTCAAGCAATAACACACCAAAAGAGTAAACATCATATTTGGGTGTCAAATTGTTGGTGTCTAAGTAGCGAGAAAAGAGAAGACGATGCCTCCAACTTTGAGGATATTTTGTTGAAAGTTCAAAACCATATATCTTGGGTTCCCAATCATCATCTAAAATTATTTTAGAGCTAGTGATGTCACAATGTATGACATCATAATGGATGTGATTTAAAGCACGTGCAACGCCTAAACATATTTGAAGTCTTTGGGGCCATTTGAGAGTTGGATCACTTAGATGTTGGTTAAGAGTTCCGTGATATGCTTCATAAATGACGATCTTTTCATTATTCTCGTCACAAAACCCATAAAAGGAGACAATATTTTTATGGTTGAGGCTCTTCACCGTTGAAATCTCTGTTTGTAACTCGTCTCCTTGCTCATACTTACAATCTAACCTTTGTATGACCAAATTTTTCTTCCACAAGCGTAGGTGTCCTTTATACACCTTTCCTAATGCGCCTTCCCTTATCAAATTTTCATGAGAGAAATTGTTGGTGGAAGATAACATCTCTTCAAGTGTGTATCTCTAAGTAAGATAAGATTTAATTAGGTTTCCAATGTAATAATACCGAGGATGTTATAATTACTATATTAACAAAAGCAAGTGTATATGAATAATACTCTCATTACATTGGTCCACATTAAGGGTGTTCATTATTCGAATCCCGTTCGAATAATTCGAAATTCGACTCGATTCGAATTCGAATAAGAAATTCGAATTCCTTATTCGATTTATTCGAATCGAATCCTAATTCGATTCGATTAATTAAGTCGAATTCGAATCGAATTCGAATTTGATTTTCCAAATTCGATTCGATTCGAATAATTCGAATAAGATATACATATATAATTTTTATATATTTCATATATATAATTATATATATACATATATATAATTATATATCAATATTTTAGTATTCTTGGGCTCGCATTTAACATAAGCTCATTTTAGTATTCTTTGAAAGGGGTATTTTGGTTGTTCGCTTAGCTTATTTGGAGCTGTTGTTTGCTTGACTTTGGCTTGTTGTTTTGTTTTTTTTATCTACTACATTGATACTTGTTTTGACGTTAATTCTATTATCGCCTCGGACTTGTTGGGTACCTATCGTTTTGGATATGTTTGGAACTATTTTGAAGTTATTATTGAATTGTTATAAAAAAGGTTATTGAAAAGTTAATTTTATGAAAATAAAGATTTCTCTTATTCGAATTTATTCGAATAAATTCGAATTCGACTATGATTATTCGATTCGCATTCGACTGTTTTTAATCGAATTCGAATTTGGTTTTAGAAGTTCAAAATTCGAATAATTCGATTCGAACAATTCGAATAAATCGAATTCGATTCGATAAACACCCATAGTCCACATGACGTCCTTTGGTGGGATGCCCCTTGTCGTCTTTTGTTTTGTCTTAAACGCAATACATTTACTATAAGAGTTAGTTTTTAAATGGTAACTAACATAACATTTAGGTCATGATTTCATTACTCTGAGCGTTTGAATTCTAAATATAACGTCATTATGCAGTTTTTTTATATTTTCACTTTCTTTACTTTACACTTTGATAGTGTAAATGTTTTGTGTACCCATAGCAACACACGGAAAGTAAATCTAGTCAATCTTTACCACCATGCTACCAACCCACACATAAAACACAAAATTATGGTAATTATAGTTGTAGAGTAAAAGGTAGTGGTACCTCTGGGTGGGTAATAAACCTTAACGCGGCATGAGCTGTAAGCATCTGCATTCGGAGACTCTCCTGCAAATGACAGACTCAGCTAACTAGGGTCACATAACCACTAACAATTCACTCGTTTTAGTAACAAAGATTATGCTTAATAGAGATTTATGTTAAACAATCATATATTTAACAGAATTAGTGAACTATATGGTAAATACAGAATCTAGGAAAAGGATTATTACCCTAATTTTGCGCCGGTCGTCATCCATTTCTCAAAACCACTTCTGACTAACCCCCAAACTTTAATATGAAGAAACCTTGACACAAATCCTTATAATGGAAACGAAAGGAAAGAAAAGAAAAAGAAGCAAAGGTGAGACAGAGGAATCCTAAGTGAGCTCTGGTTGGAAGATTGAGATCTCAAGAGGTTTATTAGTCAACCAACCAGGACACCTAACCCAATTTAAATATTAAGCCAAATTATTAGAGTAATAATATATGTATATATTTTATCCGATATTATTATTGTTATTACTATTACTTGATTATTATACCATATATACAAACACCAACTTATGGTACAATCTCTAAAACATGTTGTGCAAGCCAATATTGCATACATGATAACACTTTTAAAACATGTTGTACAAGTGAAAGCTGTATTAAACGATGTCGTGTAATTTCATTACAGGATTTCGAGGTAAATTATATTCTTTGACGCCTTTTATACTTAAATTTATGGATGCTAAAATTCACGTGATGGTTAGTGCTTATATTTAAATATTAAATTGCGTTTGTCTTTAGTTTATTATTCCTTGCACATTAAGCTAATATGACGGCAACACGCTCTAATACGCTTATGCGCGTGTAGAATATCTAAATCATCCCCTCGCGCAACATTGTTTATGGCAGAGTAGAGGCATCGGGTGAAAATAAGAAACATTGTTTTTCTAATCTCTAGCTCTAATTAAAAGAAATTGATTTGTATCTTTTTCGTTAATCCAACATGTACTGACCTCCTATCTATATTAAATACATTTACATTAAGGACCCTTGTAATCAATGTAAATACACAAGACTCTAATATGCCCCCGCAGTTTGAGCGTGGTTTCGTTGAACACTCAAACTGGAGCGAAAAGTCTGAAACAAAGGTCGAGGAAGCCCCTTTGTGAAGATATCAGCGTACTGAAACTCGGAAGGAACGTGGAGAACTCGAATATTGCCGATACGAACTTGTTCACGGACAAAGTGGATGTCGAGTTCCACATGTTTCGTGCGCTGGTGATGAACCGGGTTCCCAGAAAGATAAACAGCTGAAACATTATCACAGTATACAATGGTACCTGCGTGAATGGGAACGTGCAGTTCAAGTAAGAGGCTGCGGATCCAGCGGATTTCGGAGACCGCATTGGCGACGGCCCGATATTCGGCTTCGGCACTCGATCTGGAGACCGTATTCTGTCGTTTAGACGACCATGACACAATATTATCGCCCATAAATACACAATACCCGGATGTGGAACGACGAGTGTCAGGACACCCTCCCCAGTCAGCATCAGAATAAGCGGTAAGTGTCGTCGTGGGGGATGGTCTAATCTGAACCCCATACTCAAGAGTACCCTGAATGTAGCGAAGTATACGTTTCATGAACTGAAAATGTGGCTCCCTAGGAGCATGCATGAAGAGGCATACCTGCTGAACTGCATATGAGATGTCAGGGCGAGTGAACGTGAGATACTGAAGGGCCCCGGCTAGGCTTCGGTACAAGGTACCGTCTGGTAAGAGGGCGCCATTATTGGCGCTGAGCTTGGAACTTGTGTCAACTGGTGTAGTGCTCGGTTTACACGTAGACATGGCTGCACGGTGAAGAATATCTTTGGCATACTGATTCTGATGAAGGAACAAACCGGAGGCGTTGCGAACCACTGAGATGCCAAGAAAATGATGAAGGTCCCCCAAATCAGTCATTGCAAACTCACGTGAGAGAGATGCAATGACAGATTGAAGGAACTTGGTGCTGGAGGCAGTGAGAATAATATCATCAACATATAATAGGAGATACGCCGTGTGTTCGCCGTGGCGATTCACAAATAACGAGTTATCCGAAACACTGCTCTTGAAACCATGTGCAATTAAGAAGTTGGCAAACCGAGTATACCAGGCCCGGGGCGCCTGTTTAAGCCCGTAGAGAGAGCGTTTCAACCTGCAAACATGATCTGGAAATTGTTCATTAGTAAAACCAGGTGGTTGAGACATGAAAACTGTCTCATTGAGATCGAGTGGATGCCGGCGATGGAGTCGCCGGAGAAGAGGGGGCAGCCGTGGCTGCTGATGGTGAGGATGTAAAAAATTACGATGGAGGCTTAAAGAGGCTAGGGTTTAGGCTCTAATACCATAAAAGAAATTGATTTGTATCTTTTTCGTTAATCCAACATGTACAGACCTCCTATCTATATTAAATACATTTACATTAAGGACCCTTGTAATCAATGTAAATACACAAGACTCTAATACTAATATCCATCCTTTGTGGTAGCATTACGCCACTTCTTCCGTATGTGACATGCAACACAAAAGATTTCGTGGTTAATTGGTGTACATGTAGTTTCAAATAAAAACCGTTACACGCAACTCGCGCTTCTAACCCAACTAGTATGCATTAAAGTATGACAAAATCCAGTGAGCCCAAACAATAGCAACCTAAGTACCTAACACGAAGATCGCAGCCCACATGCACTCTTTGTTTTTGTTGCATATGAATTTCAAAGTCAAAGTCATGTTTTTGTTTTTTTTTGAATTACATCCCGTTTCATGAAAAAAAAAATATATGATTAAACTTTTCTAAACATTTTAGTTCACCTAAAAGCTTAAATTTTACTAAGCGTTAATACATGAAAATTTATTCGATAATCGCTGTAGCTCCTGTTTTACTTAATCATGTTATATTTGAAGCTTATTCTCCACGACTAACTAAATTTAGATATAAACTAATTAAGCATCAATTTTCAAAGATATCTAATAAAAACCTCATTTAAATGAAAACAAATGTGTTGGATTTACATGTATAAATTAGCACACATCAGTTGTCATAAAATTAGTTTTCTTGTAATTATTCAAAAACTGTTTTCGGCATGGTTATTGTGAGTACCGAAATCGAGACTTCGGTATAGTTTTCGTAAGTACTGAACTCGAGTTTTTTTTTTTTGGTATGATTTTCGAAAATTATGATGATCACGATGACCATCTTCGAATATTCAGAAGAACACCAAGAACATTAGGGTGATTCTTCACTAATATAACATCGGAATCGAAACCAAAACCTGATTTTTACTTAAGGGATTCAAAGAAAATTCATTGGATATTGCGAATACAAGTATGTTGATGTCGAAAACATGAGATCAAGCATTAGGGTTTTCGAAAATCGTGAATTAACCGGATTAATATTTACTAATCCAAAACGATTTTCTTTAGGTAAATCAAACACAGTTTTTTTATTTTTAATTTCAATAGAGGTATTTATGTCAATAATCAATATAATTAACTAAATGATCCTAAGGGCATATATTTAAATATTATATTTTTATATAATAGACTAGTCTACTTTTGCAATTAAAGTTGTGATATAGATTTTTTAAAGATCGAGTCGTGTGGGTTCCACTAGTTAACACGTTTCTTCTGCCACAACGCATGAACAAATAAAACACTAGTTGGTAAATGATGAGAATTACATCATACTCCAAAAAAGACGTTAAAGCCCCACCATCAAACCAACATATAATTCATGTTATTAATCTTTTTCAAAACACTTGCCTTAAAAAAGCCTTGAAGAGTTATTCAGAATCAAGATTTTACGTCTAATATCATCATCATACTCAGTAAATAACACTAAGATATCATTTTACATCTAATGATATTCGAAATATTAAATTAACTATAAAGTTACTATCATGTAACATAAAGTTACTAATTCTTCAAAAAATAATTTCCTACATAAACATAGAGTAAAGATACTTACAAGTTACATCAGACTCGAGGGATCCAACACTTTCTACATCCCGGCACAACAAGCCTCGTGCACATTAGCGAAGCTTTACCGAAAAATCCGCGGGGCGAAAAGTCACGGATTCTAATTCCTGGGTGGGGTGGGGTGGGATGGAGGGTTCTCAATATATATATAAAAAATTAAAAATCACAAAAATTAACACTTCGATCGAAAAACCAGGATCCTTCGCCACCGAGTGCTTAATAACATTGGAATAGGGAGAAAATGTCACTTTCAAAACTTAAGGGGGTTACAAGGGCCACATAAGAAATCTTGAGGCGGTAGTCATCCATTTGATTCACGTGATTTGCCGTCAAACGTGATTTCACCCTCCGTCACGCTAAACCAAACCCACAAATCGAAGAACCCTCTTTCTCTCTCTCTCTCTCTGACCAAATTCGGTCAATCAATCAGATCGAGTTCTGCACGTCTACCCAAACCACTCGCTTGTTTCCGCAGTGAAATTTCTGCAAAAACCTACAACAAACACGTATATAGAGCGAGCATAGCAGAACAGGGGGTGCAATAAACACAAATAGCGAAGTAATCAATCGAAGCAAGATCAATGGGAGTTCCGGCGTTTTACAGGTGGCTGGCTGACCGGTATCCTCGGTCAATTGCGGACGTCGTGGAGGAAGAAGGAGTTGAGGGGAACGGGGCTCACTTGTTAAGGCCGAACCCTAATAACATGGAATTTGATAATCTGTACTTGGATATGAATGGAATCATTCACCCTTGCTTTCACCCCGAAGGAAAGGTATAAAGTTATCGATTTGTGAAGTTATTTGGTTCCAAAAGTATGCGCATCGTGTTCAATTGCTTGTTTAGGTTTTCAGTTTCTAAGGTGTCTATGTGAGCTTTGGGACACGTATATTTTCTTCTATAGCTGCAAATTATGGTGTTTTATCCAACTTAATTTAACTAGGAATTACTGATGAACTTGCATTTATGGTAATGCAGCCTGCTCCTGCTACATATGATGAAGTATTTAAGTCAATTTTTGAGTATATTGACCATCTTTTCTCGTTGGTCCGGCCAAGAAAAATTCTTTATATGGCAATAGGTAAAGTCTTAAACTTGGCCCTCTATTAACCATTCTTAAAGGTGAATTGATAATCAGCTGTATGTGCACCCACTTTTGCAGACGGTGTGGCTCCTAGAGCCAAAATGAATCAACAGCGATCTCGCCGTTTTAGGGCTGCTAAAGACGCTGCTGAGGCGGTGAGTTTCTTTTCTTCTTTGGTTTAGTGGTTTAGCTAATAACTAAAATGTCAACTTAGTTTTGCTATTTTTTCTCATTTAGGAAGCTGAAGAGGAGAGATTGAGAAATGAATTTGAAGCTCAGGGAGCTGCGCTCGCTCCTAAAGAGAAACTTGAAACATGTGATTCAAATGTCATCACACCTGGCACTCAGTTTATGTCTGTGTTATCTGTAGCTTTACAGTATTTTATACAATGTAGATTGAACCACAATCCTGGTTGGCAGTTTACCAAGGTTTATTGAGAATCCTGCATCCTATAGTTCATAGAGTTCTAATATTACTTCTGCTCGGTTCGTTTTCAATATACAGTTTTGTTTTGATTAGTTTTGTTTTTCATTAATTTTTATTTATTCGAAGGTGATTCTTTCTGACTCGAATGTTCCTGGCGAGGGAGAGCACAAAGTAATGTCGTTCATTAGGTTACAACGTAACCTTCCTGGTTTCAATCCAAACACTCGGCATTGCCTCTACGGATTAGTGAGTATTTGACAATTTCAGAATATCCTAATATAGTAATACTTTAATGTTATTGTCTAATAATTGGTTCTTGGCTATTCACTACCATACTTAGATTTCCTGCTCTGATTGGTCTTCTAGCTTATAGATGCAAATCATTTGTAACACTATTTCATACAGCAATATTGTGCAAAGAGATTTGTGGTTTTATAGTGTATTGAAAGAGTTGGTATTACTATTTTGTCCTTCTCCTTCCTCTATATCTGGATTTTGCCAATGTTTTATAGTAAGAGGTGGCAAACTGGGTGGGGCAAACAGTTTAGGTAGCATGTCAAAATGAGTTCAGATCAAATCAAAATCTTTTAGTGCAGGTCAAAGCGTTTACAGACATTTTGTAGTCAGTTTTTTGTCTTAATAGTTCGACTGATGATGTGTTAGTGGTTACAGAAACTATTTTTTAGTTTGTTACATTAATAGTCTAGCTTTATTAAAGTAAAGCAACTTAGGAGGTTTTATGCATTTGAATATACTTGACATGGGTTTCGATGTACTTGACAGAATTTATCCAGTTTTATGTTTGATAAATCTTTTAGCTCAACGTATTTGACATGTTAGACACAGACCCACACACACACATATGTGTATGTGTGTGTAACCAAAATCCACTTGTGTGTACGTAAATGGTCAAAACGAGCACCTGTGATTCTAACTATATCAACTGTTGTCCACCTGCCAGCTTGTCACTGAATCATATGGCTTATTTTGATAGGATGCTGATCTTATTATGTTGGCTCTAGCAACTCATGAGGTTCATTTCTCAATATTGAGGGAGGTTAGTAAATAATGTTTTCGATGTCCTATCACTTACGGTAATTGTTTTTGGGCCAATGGAAGTGAACTTAATCCTCCTTATTTCACAGGTGATCACACTGCCAGGTCAGCAGGAGAAATGTTTCCAATGTGGACAAGTAGGTCATCTGGCTGCTGACTGCCGTGGTCTTGTGAATGGAAAGCCTGCACTTGATATCCCAATTCACAAAAAGAAATATCAGGTTAATTTGCAAGAAGTTTTTTTGACACCTTGGTTTAATTTGTTTTGCACATATTTTCTCATTCTATTTCCCACTTTTGTGGCAGTTCCTCAACATTTGGGTTTTGCGAGAATATTTGCAATATGATTTAGAGATTCCAAATCCTCCTTTTGAGGTTAACCTGGAAAGACTGGTGGACGATTTTGTATTTCTTTGCTTTTTTGTGGGCAATGACTTTCTTCCTCATATGCCAACATTAGAGATTCGGGAGGTATGGGCAGTAGGCTGAAGAGGGATTTCTGACGATAAACATATCATCCCTAAGATTTTTTTTTCTATTAAACTGACAAAGATGTTGGACTTTGCTTTTGATATGCTTGTCATTCATATATGAAATCAATATTAACTATACTTATACCTCCTATGTGTTTATGCTAACCAATATAATTTTTTCTTGCTTACGCTAATGTAGGGTGCAATAAATTTGCTTATGCAAGTTTATAGAAGAGAGTTCACTGCAATGGGTGGTTATCTTACCGACTCAGGGGAGGTAATTACGCTTTCTTTTGGTTGTTGAATTTATGTATATTCGAGTCTTTTTACATTTTCAATTGCATGTTGTTTATGATTTTATACCCTTTGTTTTCGTTTCCTTTCGCTTCTTGATGTAGCAAAGACGCTTATATATTTAGATTGTCATATAGAACCTTCTTGCTTTTGTTTGTACATACCAACACCTGAATTTCAGGTCTTGCTGGACAGAGTTGAGCAATTTATTCAGGCAGTTGCAATTCATGAAGACCAAATATTCCAAAAGCGGGCCCGCATACAAAAGGTGATTTTGAAATCTAACCTTCAGCCCATTCACATAATCCTTTCACAAAAATAGCAAATTTGCTGGCTCTTTTCTAATTGACTATTCCATGTTGAAAGATGGCGATTTTCCTGATTATATCTTCTTGTGTTACGTTTAATGTTCTTTCTGTTGTCCGCTTGGTAGCTTTAAGTGCATACATTTATATTTAAGTCTCATACGACACTAAAATAGTTCTTTCATCCCAATATATATTTATTTACTAATTTTCCTTTGCTGATTATTTGATGGTGAAAATATCATGTTGTTTACTTCAGTCATATGCGAACAATGAAGAAATGAGACGTAAAGCAAGACAAGAGGATGACGAGCCTGTGGCTCCGGTAGTGGACAAGGTACAACAAAATTCTCTGCAAATTATAATGCTTTGTTTGCTTGCTTAATGTTGTGTCATGTTTTAAAAGCATGTTTTGAGGTTACATGATATTTCCAATTTTATGAGGGGTATGTATGATATAGACCCGTATATGAACTTTGTAATTGCTCTGATTGGGGACCGGAAGGTGTACACAGAGGTCTTTACTAAGCAATTTGTGCTCTAATTGCCACACTATTTTTTTTTTTTTTGGGTACTTATTAGTCTATTTGAGTATATGTTAATTCGCTGATGCTATGTTCTAAATTAAAAATTTTCAGATCAAATTGGGGGAACCTGGGTACAAAGAGAGGTATTATAACGAAAAGTTGAATTTGTCAGATCCAAAGGAGGTTGAAGAGGTTAAAAGGCAAATGGTGAATTCCTTCTCTTGTAATATTATTACAAACTTTGATTGTAGCTTGTATCTTTTTTAATCCATAAGCTAGTTGAGTGGCGTGCACCCTGTTGCCCTTCTTTTTATACCATACGTTACCTATGCAGGTATTGAATTATGTGGAAGGATTATGTTGGGTTTGCCGGTATTATTATCAGGGTGTCTGTTCTTGGCAATGGTACATAACACTTTCTTGCAAGGAACTTTTGTTTCCTTTTTCACTGCTTTCTCCCATTTTTACAATTGCTGACATTGACATATCTGTACGTGTCAGCTTACTAATTTTATGAGTGATAATTGTGCTGAAAAACATTAATAAATGGTAGGGATGACATTGGGGGATAAACCCCTAACTAATAAAAATAGGGTTCCTAACTTCCTATTAGTGACATGTGATATAATTTTCAAATATTGCACTAAGGGAAAATTAGACTTAAATAATAAAAATAGGGTGTTAAACCCTGACAAATAGAAAACTCCATGTTATTACCGAGGGAATATTGGCCCAAATAAGTTATAGGTAAAATTAGCCCAAGTTGGATTTATGTGGAAACTGGAAACTGAAGAAGCAACCAAATAACATATATAAGGTTACTATTAGCGACATGTGATATAATTATCAGTGATTCAATGTAAATGCACTCACTATGTTCCTGTACCACCCTATCTTGTCATTATTTTCTCGTTCTTTTTTTTTACGTTGATATGTTTAACACTTCTAATAGTCAGAATGGTTTCCTGTGTAGGATTTGAACTTTGGAAGTTTTCAGCAGACTTTTTTCTAAACATAAACCATTTAATTGGCAATTATTCGTAACTTTTATGTTGCAGTCATCTTCAACTAAGTATTTATGTTAATATCGTGCTAATTCATTTTAATTATGAAAAGTGTATCTGTTATACTTTATGCAATTATCATAGTGGACACGGTACATTAAATAGACATTATTATTACTTCTGTATAAAACACTGCAAACACACCCAAATAGAAATATTACTGTTACCAGATAAAAATAATTACGTACAATATTCAAGCATTACCTCTAATCTACAATAGCCTACAATAATTTCCATTGAGGTTGGTCTTAATTGTAAACTCATGAACACATGTTAACTAAAAATATTGTTGGTTTCATCAAATTTCTATTGTCATTGATAAGATATGGATATAAATCATATAATTATATGTTATACAACCATAAGCCTGTTTTCAAATATTCAAGCAAAGAAAAAAAAGCAACTAATTAACATTATCTGTATCATAATATATAATATTGTATGACCTTGTTCCAGGTATTATCCGTATCATTATGCCCCATTTGCTTCTGATCTTAAGGACTTGGCTGATTTGGAAATTACATTTTTCTTGGGGGAGCCCTTTAAACCCTTTGATCAGCTTATGGGAACCCTGCCTGCTGCAAGGTATTTTTCATTTTTCAACGTGAAATCCACATATATTTTTCTAAGTAGTTTTTTATTAATCCATTTATCTTATTCGGTATTTGGTATGTGGTGCTACAGTGCAAATGCTCTGCCTGAAAATTACAGAAAGTTGATGACTGATCCGTCATCTCCTATAATTGACTTCTATCCTTTCGGTAATTTCATCTAATCTTTAATTTTTATTCATTTTTTATTCAACTTTATAGCCTAGGTCAATGTAAGTTGATACAAAATAGTTAATAAAAAGAATAAGGTTGAGCTTTATATGTACATGTAGATTTTCTCATTGACATGAATGGAAAGCGTTTCTCGTGGCAGGTAATATTATTGTTCTTAAACCATCTTTGCTCAACTAGTTTCACCGTTTTATCCCTCACTGTGACATCTAGTTTTTTTTCTAATATTATTGTGAAAGCAGGGTATAGCCAAATTGCCATTTATTGATGAAAAGAAGCTACTGACTGAAACTAGAAAGCTCGAGGACACTTTAACAGTTCGGTATTTTGCTACATTTCAACCTTGTGTTTATTAGATCTTGTGCATTTTAAAAGTCGATAATTCTGGAACAGGTTATACATTATAAATCTGCTTAGAAATAATAAATCAAAATTATGGCATGGATCTATTTTTTCACATGTAGATTTGTAGATATAAGCAGTTAAAAGATGACAAAACAACACTGAGTTTGTTAAATATGCATATTAAGATATTCACTTTATTAATACGTATATATTATTACCATAGATATATTTTTTAGATAAGAGGTGCCTTATTATGCTCTTATCTTCCTATTGTTTATGTGAGACTTTTAATTTGTCATCATCTCTGGGAGCGGCCTCTCTATCCCATAGGGGTAAGGTTGCCCTCATCTCACCCTCTCCAGACCCTACTCTTTGAGTGGTATTTTCACCGGGTATCTTTGTTTGTTTCTTTTAATTTGAATTATCGGTTAGTTTTCATGTTGGATTTCTTGTTCCAGGCTGAAGAGCAATCTCGGAATAGTGTTTTTTGTGATATATTATATGTATCCCCGCGTAACAACCTGGCCCCACAAGTTAGTGCATACTACAACTATTTTTATCATATGCAAATGCAAATGCATATGTACCCGAATCAAATATCTATGTGGCCAATTGACGTAAATGCTAGGTTGGTTATTTCTGTTTTCCACTTTATACTTCATTTTTTTTCAAAAAATAATATATTTGAGTTTAATTCCCATGTTAAATTTATTCAGTGGTGGAATGAACGGTTACTTGTGGTTGTGTGAGAGAAATGGTTGCAGAGTGGTACTTCTTTCCCCTATTAGTGGTTTGGAGGATATTATGGATAACCATGTTATGTAAGTCCCTTTTTAATAGACTCATGATTATCTGATTACTAAACCATTTTTCATCCAACTATTTCTTTTTTCTTTTTTGTAGAAACATTACATATATAAACCCAGCCCCTCATAAGCATATTCCAGAACCGCCGAGAGGGGTAACCATGCCTAAGAAGGTGTGTGATGTTTTTTTTTGCTAATGAGATAAATGAGATATAATGGCCATGATTTTAATCTTATTAGTGATTGTCTTGTTAAAAGACTTATTGAAATAATGAAAATATCGTGCCTCGACTGGATAAAATGTTGTATGTTTACTTGATGAATCCGTAAGTTTTTTTTTGCAACATTGGTGCAGATTTTGAGACCTGTTGATATTAAACCTTTGCCTATTTTATGGCATGAAGACAATAGTGGCCGTCGCTCCCAAGGAAGTTATAATAATAGGTACATCTTGCTCACTCACTCACTCGCTCACTCACACGCACACACACACACACTGAAACCCTAGTTGACATGACTAGCCAGTTGAAGCCCTTCGTTTATTGGATAGAGGTTGCACTATCATGCTATGTCCTAATGGACATGTTGCTGTGTCGATTTTATCTTTCGTCAACTCAAACAGGTCGAATTCAAAAAAAGAAGTTTCAGAATTTATTCTTGTGCATTCAACCTCCTAATCACTATACTCAGAGACTTAAATTATTACTATTATTATTATTATAACAATATGAATTTCTTATTATTAGCACATAAAGTACTTATAAATTGCTTTTTGGAAACCAAAAGATTTGCTGATCAACCCAATACCCTCCCATTTTGACACATCTGCATCTGCTACTTAGTTTTAATAGTAATCCAACTAACTAGACATGTGTGTTCAATTGAGAAATACACACCTTGTAAACCAACATAACTGTAATCTTTATGAGAAGAATTCATATATTCTTGCATTCCAAACAATCATGTTAAAACCCGACAACCTAGTAATTTTTATTTCTTTTAATACATCAGTTTCTTCTCATTCAGGCCACAGGTGCCGGGAGCAATACATGGAAACATGTTAGGGGAGGCTGCCCACCGTCTTTTGAAAAACTCATTAAATATCAAATCCGGTTATAACTCTAATTCACCTGGCTTCTATGACCAATCCCAGTACCGAAATTTCCCACCCAACAATCTGCAACATAGGCCCAGACCAGCTGGACCATCAGGCTATGGAAGGAACTACAACGATGATCCAAATTACTATAACGGATACCCAAATCCTCGGGGCCCAATGCCTAGGCCCAGATTCGGGCCCCCTCCTCCTAATCACTTACAACCCAATAGACCGAATTTAAAACCACAAGAAAGTTATCAAGACCCGTACCAAGACATTAGAAACGGCATGGCTGGTTTAACCATGGAAAGTGGGCCCAGGAGTAAACCATCCTCGGCTAGGATGGTGCAACCAAACCCACATAACCAGACCGTTGGTAACCTTCCCACCCCACCTCCTACATGGATCACCAGACCCCCCGTGACAGTGAACGGGAATCAACAAGTAAAGAATATTTATCAAATCAAGACTCGTGTTTCACAGAACTCTGATTCTTGAATACAAAGTCGATTGTGTGTACTTGACGCAGGTGTTTTAAGGAAGTAAGATTCTTTGGTACCACTATGTCTGGCGGTTATTAACAATTTGTGATGTTAAGAGGCCTGTTTTGTTGTAGTTTTTGTTTGTCCATATGACAGGATTAGTTGTGGCTACATAAATGATAGAAAATTTATTTACTTGGTCGGACATATGTCTAATGTTCTTGAGTTTGCTGACAACGTTGTAAGTTAACTTGTTTTATATTTCAGGGTACCTCTTTGTCTGTCTCACTGTTTTTTGTTATTCTGAATAATATATGTTTACTTAATTTGGTTAGGGTCGGTGTGGAACTGGCTAACCTGTTTTATTGCAAAAAAGTAAATTCTGATTCAAATCTTAAATTACAATAAATGTACATTTTCATTTTTCGTTTATAGTTTTATGGATTACAAAAATTGTAATACACTTAAAAATAATATCTTTATGTATCGTCACACTCGTTATCGTTCGGTCTAAAACACTCATCAGTTATGACAACAATGTACTTTTGTAATACTTGGTGAAGGAGTTATTCTATCGGTAAGGGAAACTAAAGTTATGATATATTCTATTCACATGTTAACTCTACTCATACTTGCAGTTCAAATTTTTTATAGTTTTGAAAACCTGAGTAATCCAAACCAATTGGAATGAATGATATATAGAACCATGAGGTGGTGCATATTGTGTTTGTTTATTGTGTTTGTTTTAGTACTTCTGCCTCATACTTTGAAGTATGGTGAGAAGGCTATTGATCATTCTAGAGCCCAGAACATTCGACCAACAATCAATCTATTTATTCATATCTGGCTAAAACACTTTCGCGTTCTGTAGCCCGAATAGAAGTCAAGGCTTCTCAGTAGGAATAGTAGAGTAGGGTGTAAATAAACATTCTAAATATTTACATTTTTAACGGTGTTTGAAATCACCTCAAAATCTTCAATACCGCGTGTGAATTTTTCTGAGACGGTATTGCAAGCGTCCATACTAGATTTGACACTCCAGGTTTGACTCACCCATGAACACCATCAAATAGAAAAATCACCACTTGATAAAACCTTTAAGTCAGGTTTGAATCTGCGACCCCAAGAATCAAAGCTCTAAATATTTACATGATAATTGTATTTACATCATATTCTACTTTTGACTACATTAAAAAGAACAAAAGCAAAAATAAAATTAAAACCAAACAAAGAGTTGTTCTTAGTTTTCTCATTGAAATGTTTTTAAATATGATATCACTAAGTTATAGAAAATAATCATTTATTAGATTTGCTTAAAATTCAAGTAATTTACTATATTATTTTTCTCAAAATTTAAGGTTTTTTTAGTGGCAAAAACCACTACTCCTACCCCATTCAAATTACAGATTCATACTCTAGTCCAGGTTTAAATCTAAAACCTACATCATAAAAAAACTTACCTTTTACCACTAGGCCAAGATCCAAGTGACAATTTCAATTCATTAGGCGGTAATTTTATTGAACTAAAAGAACAATAAAAATCATTGAATGCAAAAAAATATAGCAAAGTAAGATGTAAATGAAAATTAGAGTAAGATGCATTTAGAAAATCATATACCCACTTTTTAAAGGTAACCAATGTCTAGTTTTTCTCCAATGACAATAACCGGTTTTCTAAACAGTAGGTCGGGTTTAAAATGGGTAATGTAACGCAAATAGATTGGCCCAAAATTTATTTAAATATTTAAAAAACCAATTTTATATGGGCTGTAACCCATTTCGCAACCCCTAATTCACATCCAATATATACAAACTTCAATACTTTCACTTCACTCCCAAAGAAAACCCTAGTTACTTTCCGTTGTTGTAACTCGCAGAAATGGCCGCCGCTGCCCGCCCCCTCGTCACCGTTCAGGCTCTGGAATTCGCCGTCGTAGCCCATTCCACAATCTCTACTTACATTATTTCCGATATATACGAGCTTCAACGCTTTCACTTTACGCCCAAACAAAACCCTAGCCCTTCCGTTGCCGTTGTAACTCGCAAAATGGTTGTCGTTGTTCATCCCCTCGTCACTGTCCAAGCCCTGGAATCCGACATGGCCACTGACGTCTGACGGTGTTGGTCTCCCCCTCCTACATGTCATGAAAGCCTCAATTTGTCCCGACATCATCAACTTCGTTCACTCCAACATATCCAAAAACTCTCGTCAGCCCTACGGCCAATTTCCTCACCCCCACAGTTAAGAATGTTTCATAAAAGGCATCTATGTAACCCCAATTATATGACCAATCATATATAACCTTTTTGACTATATTTTTAGAATATCACATCACTCAATTATAGAAAATAACAGCTTTCGCGACCCAACTGTTGCTACATGGATAACGAGAGCACTAAAACCATTGCATAGTTACAATGCTACGTAAAGAAAACAAAAGAAAAAAAAACATGTGCTGACCAAAACGCATAAAAAATACTATATTACAAGACTCCACCTAAAAAAAATCTATGTGTTAAACTCAAATGACTATACCAATTATACGAATAAATAATGTATTAAATTAGTTCCTTTAAAAAATTAGTGCGCGCCACATGGCAACACCATGTGACGTAACCGAAAGTTGCCACGTGATGTTAGGTAATGTCAGGATGTTAACTCGTTATGCTATATGTGGTTATACCACATGCATAAACAATATTATAAGCTAATTTAATTGAGCTAAGGTTGCAATTTGTATATATATATATTAAATATAATAATTATATCACTTGTTAGTTTTGCTCAAAATTCAAGTTATTTAGTATATTAGTTTTTGATTGAAGTTTTAAGTGTTAAAACTATAATTTAATAAAATTAATTAATATAGTAGGGTATTGTTACGGAGTTATTATTCTTGACTCGCGTGTGACACTTAGATTCAATCTAAGTTTAACATTTGACCCAAACTAGTAACGCTGTAACAATTCTCAGCGAGTGTAGCGAAAGTTGCAAGGTTTCATTACCAAGATAATCTTTGTATTACAATGAAAATAATATTTCAAGGGTGTTTTACAAGTGTTTATACAAGACTTGTAGATTTTGGGTGATTATAAATGTGGCACCCATCACCTATTTATAGTATTTGGATGGATCATAATCTAGATATTCTATACATAATATCTTATAACTCTAGATAATTCTTCCATAAAATCTTTAGATTTTTCTATGAAAATATCTATGGGGACTTTCCCGATGATTTTATAGCTTTAAAGATTGATCTAGAACATTCCATTGTAGCCAATTATGTAGCACGTTCTAGAGATTTCCGAAGCCTTGATTGTTAAAGTCTTAGATAAAAATTTATAGTTTCCAAGATTACAATTTAGATTTAGAAAGGTTTCTGACCGAAAAGACATTAACCGGTAACTATGACTTAAGTTTGATCAAAATCGGTTATAATTGGATCGAGTTTAAAATGGGTATGTATCCAAACTGATTGGCCCAAAATCTATTTAAATATCTAGAAAACCAAATTCATATTTTATAATAACTAGTTATAATATAAAAGATGGATAATATGTTCAATGAAAAATTAAAAAATCATATATTTGAGTTTTTATGTTTTATTAAAAGAGGGGGCATGTCCTGCGCGTTGTGGTGGATCGTTATGTCTTTTTAACACATGAACTTGTACTACATGGCTAATCATGTGATACTGACTTGTCATGTTACCACTCATGCATTGCGTCGGGGCGTACCAATTTCCAAAAGAATATAGCAAAAACTCAAAGTGATATCGCACTGGAGCATTCAACATTTCTTAATGCATGAACCTGTACCACTTGGCCATCCATGTCAAACCGAGTCTTGTTAACACCTTTGTTCCGTGTTAGTTTAGTTGAAAACTCACTCAAACTGAGGTACAAACACAAACACAGATATAAAATATTGTCAATAGAAAATATACAGTAAATAAATGGGCCAAGACACGCCTTGATTTAAAAAAAAATTATAAACAACAAATCCTTAAATAACTAAAAAGGGGGAAAATAAAATGTTTCCAAACATCAGCGTCAAACCTTCATCAATAATATGTAGATAATACACATAAACCATTAAAAGAGTTACATTTTTTTCTTCTAAATCCTAAATCGTAACAACTTAAAGAAAAAAGACTAAGCAAAAAACTCGAGTGTATTCACTCCACCAAATAGTGAGGGGATTAATCTATATATAACTTTGGCACAAATCTACTAGTTAATTATTTAATTATTTAATTATTTAATTATTAAAACCTAATAGAACTCTTGCTTACGCCCTGTAGCCCTGCTAATTAAAATTGATAGAGAGTAATGGGCCGTAGCCCATTCCACAATCTCAATCCCTAGTTTCATTATATACGAGCTTCACTTTCACTTCACGTCCAGAGAAACCCTAGCCCTTTCGTTGCTCTAACTCACAGAAATGGCCGCCGCCGCCCGCCCTCTCGTCACCGTCCAGGCTCTGGAATCCGACATGGCCACCGACGGTGCCGGTCTCCCCCTCCCACACGTCATGAAAGCCTCAATCCGCCCCGATATCGTCAACTTCGTCCACTCCAACATCTCCAAAAACTCCCGCCAACCCTACGCCGTCTCCCGGAAAGCCGGCCACCAGACCTCCGCCGAGTCATGGGGAACCGGCCGTGCCGTGTCTCGTATTCCACGTGTCCCCGGCGGTGGTACTCACCGTGCCGGTCAAGGAGCGTTCGGAAACATGTGCCGTGGTGGTCGCATGTTCGCACCTACCAGGATCTGGCGCCGCTGGCACCGGAAGATCAACGTGAACCAGAAGCGATACGCCGTCGTTTCCGCCATTGCCGCCTCTGCCGTTCCGTCGCTCGTGATGGCGCGTGGACACCGGATCGAATCGGTTCCGGAGCTTCCGTTGGTGGTTAGCGATTCCGCTGAAGGTATTGAGAAGACGCAGAACGCAATCAAGGCGTTGAAGCAGATCGGAGCTTATTCCGATGCCGAAAAAGCGAAGGATAGCGTCGGAATTCGTCCAGGAAAGGGTAAAATGAGGAACCGCAGGTATATTTCTCGTAAAGGACCTCTGATTGTGTACGGAACTGAAGGCGCGAAACTAGTGAAGGCATTTAGAAACATTCCTGGTGTTGAAGTTGCTAATGTTGAGAGGTTGAATTTGCTGAAATTAGCTCCAGGAGGACATCTCGGAAGGTTCATTATCTGGACAAAATCTGCATTCGAGAAGTTAGATTCGATTTACGGATCGTTTGAGAAGACGAGTGAGAAGAAGAGGGGATATGTGTTGCCTAGGGCTAAGATGGCTAATGCTGATTTGGCGAGGATCATTAATTCCGATGAGGTTCAGTCTGTTGTGAGGCCGATTAAGAAGGAGGTGAAGAGGGCTCCAATGAAGAAGAATCCATTGAAGAACTTGAACACCATGCTGAGGTTGAATCCGTATGCTAAGACTGCTAAGAGGATGGCTCTGCTTGCTGAAGAGCAAAGGAAGAAGTCTAAGCAAGAGAAGCTTGATAAGAAGAGGCAGCCAATTTCCAAGGTACATATGGTTCTTTTTCATTTTAATCATTTACTAATTATGTTATTTCTAAACATTTATTGTTAGATTGATGCTGCTATTGATATTTGGTATTGTGTTATTGATGTGTTTAGCTCTATTGAAACCATTCTCATCCTTAAGTAATTGCCTAATGCATTCAGTTAGATGTTATAGCAATATGAATGTCAAACTGTGACTATTTTCACAAGTCTGATACGTCTGATATATGGGCCTTGGCACATTGTTGAAAAAACGATGATCAACCATTGTCTTTTGAAAGAATGATGCTTCTTTGATGAGCTATGTTGCAATCTTGATGGTCAGCCATTGTCAGTCTGGTGTTATGCTTTACAAACTGTTAGGAACTGTTGGTTGAATCAGTCTTGCTGAATGGCTGTAACCCTTTTTTTTCAAATTTCATCTCATCTTTTAGAGTAGATTACCAATTTGTGGGTTGCTATTTTAAATCCTGTCATGTGTCATGCATTACTTTTCTAATTGACATAAGGCTTGTTAAGGTATACCTAATCATGTCTCAAAAACCGTTTCTCTGGAAATGCTTTTTTGTGTGTCCATCTTTTACACAATGTGCTTTATATTGTACTAATGCTATGAAAAGGCCAACACTTACATTGGGATAAGTCATTTTAAATCTTGAGTTTGATTCTTGTGTGTTGTTTTGTTTCGGCCGATCCAAATGCACTTTGTGAAATATGGTGTAGTTTTCTGGTCCTTCTATATGTCACTAACTTTGTTTGTCGATACAGGAGGAAGCCACAAAGATTAAGAGTGCTAGCAAGGCATGGTACAAGACTATGATTTCAGACAGTGACTATGCCGAATTTGATGTTTTCACCAAGTGGCTTGGAGTTTCACAGTGATTTCGCCACTCTTTATCTTGATATTTTAGGTTTTCTTAAAACAATAGTTCATACCAAGTATCCTATGTTTGAATCTTCTGCTAGACATAAAATTTTATCTGTGTTGTGTTACTGGTATCTTCTGGCACTGAGTTTTGTTATGATTGAGCTTTCAGTTAAAAACATTGGCATATGTTTGTGTTATCATGTTATACCCAGTCTTTTTACATGCATTTAGTTAATGAAAAAGCTCCTCATGTTGTCTGGTCATGCATTTGTATTATCCAGTTGATCAACTAATGCCAACAGGACTCTGATAGACCTGTTCTATAAATTTGTTAGCAAGGTAGAATGTTGATTGCATGAATATGACATTAAACATTGATAGGTCTTTGGACTTTGGTATTAATCCTAAGGTGTTAAGGAGAGCTATCCCTCAAGATAGAAGCACATTAGTAAATTGCTGAATTTGGCGAAGTATTTGGTTTAGCCCTATGAATTTCTATAGTGGTGTAGCTTTATCTCAATAGATTCATAAACAGTTATTCATCTAATTTCTGAATTTGGTGAAGTATTAGTTCATAGGGCTAAACCAAATGGGTTTGGTCATACTCACATTTATGAAGGTGTGAAGGGGTTCTAGAGCCCTATCCATATATTTGTGTGTGTGGGTGGAGTCTTTCCCTTGTGACCTCTTTAAAAAATGATTAAACAATTTGTTTTTATCAAATATAGAAATGATGTGTAGTATTATGATTGCTATATAAAAAGGTTGTGAATGCTTTTATCAAATATAGAAACGGGTTGTGAATGCTTTAAGCGATGATGATGTGTAGTATTATGATTGCTAGATTAAAATAAAAAGGTAAAAAGGTGAAGTATCGTCCATGCAAGTTCTGTTATGAATCCCCACTCTCCCCTAGCTCGTGGAGTTATCACGAATCCTCACTCTCGCCGAAACTCGTGGAGGAGCATCTAGTGTTTATAGGCGTTAGAGAGCCTAGGTGGCACCCATGCCGCTCTACTCGTCGATCAGTCCACATGTGTGTTGAGAGCCTAGATGGCACTCATGCCGCTCTACTCATGGATCACGCATGCAAGTCCTGTCACGAATCCTCACTCTTGCCCTAACTCATAGAGGAGCAATTAGTGTTTATAGGTGTTGAGAGCCTAGGTGATACTCATGCCGCTCTACTCATCGACCACTACACGTGTTAGGTGGCACTCCTGCCGCTCTACTCATCGATCACTACACGTGTTGAGAGCCTAGTTGGCACTCATACCGCTCTACTCATGGATCACTACATGTCCCTTACTATGTGTGAAAAAAAATATACGTATCTAAAAGTATGCATAATACGTGAGCCAATAGGTGAGTCAGAGGGTGTTTGGGATTGCGTATTTTTTATTAGAACCGCGAAAATGGAGACTTATCGGACTTCAATTGATTTCATTCTAGAAACGTTGCAACCGGCTCATTTAGATTTCATTCTAGAAACCTAAATAGATATATTTAGGGTTTAGGTTTAGCTTTTAGGATTCGATAAGACAATACTAACACCGCTAGAATGAGTTCAGATGGAGTTTGTTGATCCCATTTCTCACAAAACAATAGAGTTCTTAATTGAACCCTATCCTATTTTAATTATTATAAAACTTGGACACAAATTATAAAGATTAAAAAAAAAATCTCTAGTTTTGAATTAATTATCTGGCTAAATTTTTCATTATGATAAACTTCAAACCCTTGTTATTTATACCAGTGCAGAAAACTTTTGATTTTGAATGATAAATTATACTTCTATGGAGGCCTTAAAATCCATATTGAAAGTGAATCTGTGATTCTTCTCCATTTTTTTACATAGCTTTTCATACACAACTCGTACCAGCTCTTCGTATGCTGCTCTTTAACTTTCGTATGTTGTTTTTGATGTTTTTTAAAGCTGATTTGAGCTTAATTTTACCCATGATCTTTAATTTTTCTGTTACAAAAAAATGAATTCTGTACCAGTTTAGGTTCCATCTAATACTCAATCAAATAGAACTGATCCGGCGTGGAAGTATAACTATTTAAAAGACCATAAGGACATCAAATTGGTGGATAAAGAAATGCAAAAAAAAAAGTGTCTTAAGTGTCCTCCACATGTTAGGCAAGAACTAAAAGAATATGTGGAAAGGCAAAAGGCAAAGAAGAATGCAGTTGCTGATTTGAATTTTGAACAATGTGGATTTGATGAAGAAGATGATGAGGTAATTGAGATGCCAAGTGGTCCAAGTCAAATTAAGAGAGGCGAAGTTAATATTGGTGGAGAAAATTAAAAAAATGAAATGAAATGTAAAAGGTCCATTAGATCAGATAATGTCAAGAGTTAAAAAGGAAAGTCAATAAATTTGAGACAAACAAGCATGGGAAGATGATCGCAACGAGTGGTTGACTGGAAGAATGGAAGATGAGATGAGAGGGTTTTCGAAGATGGCGACTTAACATGGGAAGCTGTAGGAAATGTAAGTGGGGCGGGAGAACCGGTTAGGAACACTAGATCTTCACAACCTTCATCTTCAAGGGCTTTAGTGGATGAAGTTGATGAAGAAGACGATGAAGATGAATTTGAAGCATGTAATTCTTGATTACTTTAGTATTTGGTAGCGTTTAACTTTTTTTTGTCGGGACTAACGGGGGTTCGGAGGCAGCGTCCGCGAGAGAAGCGAGGTCCAAGGAGCGGCAACCCCTGCCTGGGTCGAGCTGCGAGGTCAGCGCTGAACTTTTTTATTTTGGACAAAAGTACTTCATTAAAAAGGCATCATTAATTTCTGTCCGAAAATGCATAAAGTTAAATTTGAGGGACCAAAATGTGTCAGTTTTCAAAGGTCAATGGAGTCTTGTTA
>JBCNJP010000019.1:22111558-22148987 GCA_039602395.1 Deinandra increscens subsp. villosa
TGAATCATATTAGGTTTCAAAGATATGTAAAATAACTCATCATCAATAGTAAATTTATATAGTCACAAGCTAACAATAAAAGCTATATGTAAATGATTAGCAACAATTGTTTTCGTCGTGAAAGTGAAGCATTGTTTTATGAAATATTATGTTGAGGTAAATATTGTGATGGTTAATAGTCTTTGAAGAGGTTAATAGTCTTTGAAGAGGATAGATACCAAATATATCTTTGATGGGCCTTTTGCATGCCGGGTCAGGCCCACACTGGTCCCCTTTGGCAGGTCAAGTCCTAACCCGCATAGCCCGCGAGATTCCAGACTCCTAGTTAGGTTAGTATCTTGTATAACTAACGTCCCAGATTGCGTGGGATAGGCTAGCCAATCATACTCCTATTTGAATTAGGAATGTTCCCTATTGATGTACTTTTCTTCCCTATGTTCTCTCCCCCCTCCCTTCTCTCTCAAACCCTAATCACATACACTCGCTCGGGTTACTGATTCTCACACCGGAGGGTTGTTACAGAGACCATTTCCCCCCTGTGACACCTTAACGCATTGTTGATTCTCACACCGAAGGGTTGTTACAGAGACCCTTTCCCCCATGTGACGCCTTAACGCGTTGTTACAATGTTACATGTACTTGCTACTCTCAATATCAGATGTTGATGGTCCAAAAAACACATTATAAGTCCGATTCAATTGCCACTTAGGTGATAGCCTAGTGGTAAGAGGCAAAACTCATTTAGAAAAAAACCAAGGTTCAAATCTTGACATGGTGAAAATTTGAAGAAAAATAAATTAGCCATTCAAAAAAAAGGTCCGATTCAATTGGTTCGACCTATTCGACTTTGAATTCTACAGGTCTGATACTCATAAAACATGGCCTTTGATCTATTTTTGAAACATGCTCATAATCTACTTTGTGACAACTCAATCACTAGATAAAGGAAAGGAATTCGTTCAGCATGTTGAAAACACATATTTTTACCGACAGTTGCAGAAAACTTTTTAATTAGTTTTGTACTCACAATCTAGTAATTCTCCATGGATTCAGAATATATATTACAATAGCTCAATGAACAAAAGCTACATATTATCTTACAACAGGCAAACAATACAAAAGGGTACAAGGAAGTTGATAGTTCATCCCATGGCTATGCTTTGAATTCTACAGAAGAATAAAATAGTATGTACTATTTATCTGTCTTGATTAACTCTCAAAAATAAAATAAAAGGAAAATGTTTGGCTATTTACTTGACCCAGATAGCTAGCTTCCTTCATTCACTTGGTGTCTTGTTGGAGATGGAGTTGGACCATAGAAATTCTATTTCAAGATTCCTTTGGGCCCCACTTTTGCTTTGTGGCAGCAAAGCATATTCACCAGCAACCGCACCCATCATCACCACACGGTCAATCTGGATCGTCACTTTCCCAAACGATTTCTGCTCAAACCAACAACACAGACACTTGGTTAGTGCTATCAAATATACCCAATTTGTGACCCTTATACCCTTTCCTTAAACTTGGGTTGGGTTAGAAAGAGAACACTATAATGGTCACATAATATATGCTTGAATTTCAAGCATATATTGAAGCTCATTTATTAGATGAGCTCAAGCTCCGATGCAGACTTTACGTATAGAGGTTGAAGAGGCTGGCGAGCCTAAACAAGCTCAACGAATTCATTATTCATATTTATTTAATATATTAAATATATATTTATACAATATTTATTATTTGTCTACAAATTTATGATGAAAAATCATCGGATATTTATAGAAATAAAATAATTAGTCGAGCTCAAACTTTAAAAATAGAGTTTAAAACGAGCCAAGCCATGGTCAATTTTTTTATTTAACTATAATGATGGCTTACCTTTCCCATCTTGCTTTTATTCTTGCATGAGATATGTAACTTCTGGCCTTTCGGAGGACTTTCAAAGGACCACGTGAAGCTCTCATCCCACTCCGGATTTGGCCCGGTTGATACGACCTGCATAACGTTGAAAAGGCAAATGAGAATTTTTCAACAAACACAATCCCGCTTTTTGTTCAGCATTGAGGAGTAACTTATAGTATCAGGGTATGAGCTGACTCTGGAGGTACGCTTAGGTTCAGTTCACTTGGAGAAAGGAATTAGGAGCCCGATCTTTGCCCATCAATCTCCACACGGCTTATTTTTTCAGTTTTCTTAACAGGGAATTTCAAAGTATAACTCTTTATATATGAAGAACAAAAACACATTTCTTAGGCAAATACCTTAACTTAGTTCCACTACACAATAGAAAATACAAATTTACATAACCTTGCTGGTAAAATAATTTAATTCGGAAACAAATATTAAATGGTAAGGGAATCGAGCCAGGGAATTTCAAATTATAACTCTCTATATATGAACAAAAACACATTTCTTAGGCAAATACCTTAACTTAGTTCTAGTGGGCATTACAAATCTACATAACATTACTTGTAAAAATAATTTAATTCGGAAACAAAGATTAAATTGTAAGCGAGTCGAGCCGCTCGTGAGGTACTCGAGATCGGCTTGCTAAAAGCTCAAATCAAGTCGAGCTCGAGCTTAATATTAGGGTTCATTAGATAAATGAGCTCGAGCCCGAGTTTCATGTATCAAGTTTGACTAGGCTCGCGAACCTAATGAGCCTACTATTATATAATTGTATTTGATATATTAAATCAGAGTTGGTCTCTATCGGACACAATGGTAATCATTATTATATATGAAACTAACTAGATAATATACTATATTATGTATCAAAGTAAATTTCTAACATATTTATAAAAATAATTATAAATCTAGATAGATGAAATATTTTTTTTTTAAAAAAATTACTCAACAAGCCGGTCTCGAGCCGAGCTTTAGAAATAAAGCTTGATCTCTTTTTTTGTTAACAAGCCAAGCTCAAGCTTAGCGAGCTCGGGCTCGACTTGTTTACACCCATATGGGAAAAAGATAAATACACATATATTACATAGAAGACTTCTAGGACTAAGTGATCCTATCATCCTAAAAAAAAGGAACTTGCCGTAGGTGACCAATGGACCCCTAACTGGGCTTTTTTGATTAAATAATAGGACATATATGCTACTTTCAGGCTCAACCTAGTCCTATAATCAATCTCGGGCCTAATTCCAGGCCCTGTGTGCAAGATAAATACTAGAGACTACAGAAGTAACAAAGTATAGGTGTACCTTGGTTTGCCTTGAAGGAGTATTGCCTAGTGTAACTTTGCAGTATACACTCGGGTTGCCAACCGACTGTTTAAGATCACTGCCACGCTTAATTACAACAGTTAATGTCCCAGGCAAACACTGCAACAAGAATTCAGCTTTTTCATGAAATCTTGGAGGGCCTGATTGGATCAAAAACTGTAACAATGGTATGGCATCAGCAGCAGCAGTTGATTGGGCTAGTGATACTTCAGGTGGGCAAGCAGACCAAGCTTGCCTGAGAAGAAAGAGTGCATCTAATGCAGCTTCTTGAGTTGGTTCCGTTCCGGTTTTAAGGGCGGTCACTAGGTGTGTGATGCTTAAGGTTGCAGGTTCGGTAGCTCTCAAACGTGGGAAATTACCAAAAAGTGCATTTAGAGCTTTCAAATACCCTTCATTCACCGTTCCATTCGCCCATAAATCCTTTTCGATAGCAGCTGCAGGTTTGATATAGTATTAATAGTAGTGATTATGGAATATAAATGATCTATGGTGAGGAATCAAAAACATACTTTAGTTGGCAAATAATTGAATATACATTCTTATTATCGTAATGAGATTAGTAGTTAACAAGAAGTATATTATTAATCAAAAACTAACATACTATATGGAATTTGTGGTTATGTATATGGCTATGTGTATGTCAGATTGTCAGCATTGCTTTATAGCCAATCCATCGTACAAGTCACTCAAGCTTAAAGGTGGCAAAATGTGTGGGCCATGTAATGGGTCAAATTGGATAATATTTTGAGTAGGTCGAAATGGGTGGTTGGGTACTGCAACCTGTTACTTGTTTATGGTATTTCTTTCTGAGCTGGGGGTCTCTCCTCTCCTGGAGCAGCCTCTCTTCATCTCACATTCCCTAGACCCTACTTTTTTAGTGGGATTTACCAAGTAATCAAGTATGTTTGTTTGATAGGGAGGTATATGCACAAATAGTACAATTTGGGAGACTTTTGACCCGTTTCCTTTCAAGGTTAAAGTAAATGGGTCAAAACTGCCACCTCTAGTTAAGCACTGATATGCAAGTGTCCTGTTTCCACATATTCATTTACAGACCAAGCATAGCCAATAAAGAAAGAAAAAAACTTACCAGTTATAGATCTGACAGTTTCAATTGAAGCATACTCTTGGATGGCATTGTTAGAGAAAAGATGTTTAATAAACATTGCAGCCTGAATTGAAGTGTCACCATCACTTGAAGCAACCAGATCCAGTACCACCTGAATACCACCAGCTTCTGCCACTGCTCTTTTATTAGACCGACTATACATCACAAGATTCTGCAAAGCACACATAGCCACCACTCTCATTTCTTCTGAAGGTTGATCTTCAAGCAAATTCACCAAAGCCCTACAAGCTACAGCAGCATCAGTAGATTGAGCCAAAGCTTCATTCTGGAATAAATCCCCAAGAGCAAGAGTTGCCAACAATCTCGCCTGTTGAGCTTGAGTTTGTGGATCCAACAAATATTGGGATAGTGGTATAATGGCCGATTTAGTAGCTTTAGTTTCTCTGATTTTCACGTTATGTAATAGAACTTCTAAAAGTCTTGCAGCAGTTCCCTCGCACAGATGGCATCTGAGAAGTTGTAAAAGAGCCTCGATTGCACCACTTTCAGCCATGGCTACAGCACTGCTGGAATCATCACTTTCAAGAACTAATAGTGCATTTAATGCACCAATTACAGTTCCTTCTGAGCCTGAATGTAACAACCTTACTAGAACTGCAATAGGTACTTCCAAATAGAACTCAGAACTGAATTGTAAAATACTGGACAAAACAGTAGCAGCAGATTCCCATAATGGATTAGGAAGAACAGGGTCCGCTAATAATATGACTCTTGATAGTTCACTTACACCACCTTCTTTTGCAATTTCATTAGGCCAAGCTAAAGCAATGCTAACAAGACCCTTTAGAGCCCGTTGCTGCAAAATTGGAATGCCCGAAGCGAGAACCCGCATTAACGGACCGATTACTTGTTGGATTATAGAATCTTTCTGAAGATTTTCTTCTAGAAGCAGATAAGATAAAAGCTCGGCTGATGACTGCTGGACCACTGAAACAGGAGAATCTAGTAACCCAATGAGGGGCTCAATGGCTCGTTGTGGAGTCAAAGGATGGTCAACACGACACTGCTCGTGCTCAAAGATGTTTACAAGAACCCGTAAAGCACTATGCTGACCATCTGGTCCAAGCTCAGGCCTTATTAACAGCAAGAAAAGGGGTTTCACCACCTTTGCCGATTGATCTTTTGCTATTGCAGCATTATTTGTCAATATTCTCAGTAACTCGGCAAAAGCAGCACATAGAAAATCAGGTGCTTCCGGAAGGATATCAAGTATACTCTCAATAACTCCAGCTTTCACCATCTCAGTCTTCACAGATGGCCTATCTTTCCCCAATTTAACAAGAGCTCCGCAACTTGCCTCATGAAGCATGTAATTTTGGCTCTCAAAAAGACCTACAAGAGGAATTATTGCACCATGTGCAGCCACTAATTCAGCCAAATTCTCCTCATCTAAAAGCCGGTCCAGTGCACGGACAACCGAATGCTGAGCTGGACTAAATTCGGTAACAAGAAGCGAAATTAAGGGTTCAATACAGCGACCAGCGGTGACTGTACATCGAATCCTTGTGTTCTCAAAGAATACATAGCATAACTCAGCAGCATCCCCTTTCAAGTCTAGTGAACAATTTGATGAAAGAATTCTACAAAGAACATCGACTGCGTTCAACTCAACATCTGAAGCATTAAGACCTCTTGATGGATTTCCACTAAGCAGTCTAATTAATGCACCAATAGCAGCATGCTGTTCTTTCTCCAAACCAGTGTTTAAAATTTCCACCAATGGTTGAACAGCTTGTCTAGAAGATTCTGCATTCTTTATGTGATCAGCAGAAAATAGATTCTCAAGAGCCTTAGCAGCACTATAACGTGCACGCCTTCCACCCATACGTAAGACAGCTACAAGCTGACTCACCGCACCAAATGCTGAGTCATGTTTTCTTATTTCCGCGGTGCTGAATAAGATGCCAAGTAGAATAGTAGCAGCTTCCTCAGTGGCATCTTGCGGGCCAAGTGAAAGGTATTTTGTTAAAGCTTCCAAAGCACCAGACTCAACCATGGCAATCTTATTTGATGGACTATCTCCTGAAAGTTGAATTAGAAGTCCAAGTGCAAGAAATGGTGCACCGGGCCGGTCTGGGATAGGTTTGAGCAAGTCAACAAGAGCTGGAATTGACTTTCTAGAAGTAGCACCGACCCTGATGTCATCGACCCTGAATAATCTCTCAAGAGCAACTTGATCTGGATAAAGAACCAAAGAAAACTCTTCTGACAGCTGTAAAAGATCAAGTATGTCCACATCAGCACACCCGAGCATGGAGATAAGCCCGCCTGCAGCCCCCGAATTAGCAACAGATAGAAGAGTTCCCCTGCTTCCGTTGCTAACTAGACTAGCTATAGCTTGTGCAGCAAAATATCTATTAGCGGGACCCTCTGACCTCAATAAACTAGCAAGGGCTGGTATAGCTTTTGTTGTTGCACTTGCCCGTACAATATCCCTATCTTGAAATAAGATTGCTAATAGTAGGGTGCATATCCAGATGCTAGTATCCTCATCAGCCTCCAACTACACAGGTTGAAAATGATATGAATTAGTTTAATATATTAAGACTAGTCTGTCTAACAAAGCCATTTAAACATACCTGACTATATGAAAATAGACGTGAGATTCTTCCAGTAAGAATTTCAACGGCCCCTGCCTCCATAATCTCAATTTTATATTTTTCATTGTGACTAGCAAAAACTGAAAGTAGCCATAGAGAGATTCCAGCACCGTTTATAACTGATGTACTAGTAAGTTTCTCATCTTTGGAACATCTGCAGATACTTACAGAATCCATGTCTTCCAAGCTAGAATAAACTGGAGAGCTTATTGAAACAAGAGATCGGACTATATGGGAATGCAAATGTGCTTCATGAAGGTCCTCCACAACTCTTTCAGTATTTGCTTTTGTGGCACAAACAAGAAGTGCAGTTCCACCAATTTTCACAGTTAGATTTGAAGAATCAATTACTCTTTTTGCAATAGATGAAGTGCAACCGCTAGATCTTGTAATTGCGTTTCCAAGAACCATGCATTGATCATGGCAAAGCCTTGCCAAAATTTCTATTGCTTTATCTTGTAAGAGAGCGGTTGCGCCATTAATGAGTGAAACAATAGTGATTACTTTGTCAGGATTCTCAATGAGCACTTGCCACGCAGGTTTGATGTACCCTGGTGAACCTTTTAATCTTGACAAAATAGCGAGGGCATCTATTGCATCTGATGCGGAAATAGACACGCAATTACTAGATTCTATGAAAGAGACCAATGCAAGAACGGTTCCTGTTTGATTTACATATTCAGTGAAACTAGAATCCGTTTTCCTGGAATCAAGAATCCTAGCAATTGCTGCTGCCGCATGGTTCCTTTTGGTTGTTTTGCCTTCACGAAGAACCCTAGTAGCAGCCATAATAACTTCTTCAGGAGAAATTTTTCCTGGAACTTCTTTATCCAACAAAAGGGTCGCTAAAGCACTCAATGCCTGTTCTGCCACTTGCAGAGATGAAGATTTCGCGAGTGTCAGTAAAGCAGGCAGCAAGTCCCTGCCAATAACTGCCACGTCATCATTCTCCCTGATTGATATAAAAATTGCAGCAAGGCATCCACAACACTCTGCCAAAATGCTCTCAGATTCAGATTTTAGAAGTTTCTTTAAAGAGACTAGAGTCTTCACGGCAATACTGCTTTCACGCAAGTCCTTTCTCAGATTAAAGATTCCAGCAAGTGCCATTGATGAATTAGCTCGAGTTTCTTCATTTGTAGAGGTTAAAATCTTGATCATTGTTTCAATTGCATCATTAGAAGCACTGCCTTCACGTAGTAAATCAGATAGAGGGGCGATTGAAAGCAGACTTTTTAATGCATCCAAAACATAAACCTTAGACTCAGGAAGATCACTGGTCAACAGTGCAGTAAGTTGACTTATAGTTGCTGTATCTGATCTTTGAATCAAATGGTTCAATGTCTTGGCGGCAACTTCCTTCCCATTTGAGCTTCCATTCTTCAAAAGCCACAACAAAGCAGGAACTGCATCAGCACTCTCAACACAGTTCCTTATATCTTCACTGTGATTACATAAATTACCAAGAATCGTTGCTGAATCTTCCCGTGCTTTAGCGGACCCTGTTTCAAGAATTTGAACAAGTGGTGGTATGCCACCAGCAGCTGTGATGGCCCACTTACTGTCATCATTCTCATTGGACAAAAGACAAAGCAATGCAACAGCACATTCCTGCTGCTGCTCTGATGAAAGCCCAAGAAGAGAAATTAACATCTGAACACCCTCACGACCCTGAAGAGCATGCCATAAATTTCCTTCATTATTGCATAAAATAAGTAGTGATTTTATCAACTCGTCTTGAACTTCATTGGTTGCCATTGTGACCAAACCAACCAGTAAATGTTTTGCATCAGAATTCGCAAGTTTGCTTGCCAAAATGGAATTTCCATACAAACTGGAAAGAGCTTCTATAGTTCGTTCTTGGACTAAAAACGGTAAGCGAGGCTTAAACTGTTTAATTAATGTCAGCTCAATATCTGAAGGGTCTGAAGCTCGTGTACTTTCTGCTTTGCTGTCATATATCATAAGAGCAGAAGCCAATGCTCCTAATGTATCTGCCACTTGTGCAGGTGTCGTGCATGAGTCAAGACTTTGACCAAGACTTGTGATGACATGTGACAACCCACCAGAAATGTTTGCAAGAGCACACATGGCATTCTCCTGTAAAGATTGTGCATCTTCACCTTGCATAAATTCTTTTGAAGGAGCTATTGTAGCATTAATCAAAGAAGGAATGCCATTACAACTTGCTATATCTCTTCTGGCTTGTTTGCTCTGAGCTGAAAGAGACTTCAGAGCACCTGCTGCTTGTGCTCTAACAGGAGCTTCATAATCAGACCCCAGTAGCTTAAGAAGTTGTTTAGTGGTCTCAGATGTTGATATCTTTGAACATACAGTTGCATCCTCCATCATCATACATGCAAGCAGAAAGCAAACATTTGCTTGAGTGTTTGACTCGTCAAACATGAGTAGTTTTACTAGAATATCATCTCCACCAGCTTTAATTGTTGCTGACCAAAAACCTTCAGTGCTGCTACAAAGATTTCTTAATGCACCAGTCAGCAAATCATTAACCACATGCCCAGATTTGAGACCCTTTCTGAGCTGCTCCCAGAGCACGGGCACAACCCCTTCAGTAGCAAAAATTTTGGACCCCACGTGATCTTTAGCATCACCTTCAGAAACAGCATAAATGGTCTTTGCAGCTGTGAGTTGACCTTCTGGTGAAGTTGACTTTAGAAGACCGAGAAGTGGAGGAACGCAACCCCCAAGTAATACTTTGACTCGTAGCTCGTTTTCTGTACACATGGAACCCAAAACTGTAGCTGCGTGCATCTTGACCCCGAGAGATCCAGACCGTAAGAGAGAGACAAGAACCGGGACTGCCTGAGAATGTGAACTAACAGCACTGAATGCATTTTCACGTGTATTGATCAGATCTAGTAACTGCTTCAAATTGAACTCTTTTTCTTCTGGTGATGATGACTTCTGTCTTAATTGCTCAATGCATTGGGCAACACTTGCTAATGTGCCATCTGGATCCTCCATGCTACTCCTCTCTCTAGAGGCACAAAAAATGAACAAATTTTAGACAAAAATGGAACTTCAAGAGCATTACATTGTCTGTCTATGTAAATAAACTGACCTAGAGCCCATTTTTATTAGGGACTGTGGGGTCATAGGTTCTCTTTCAGGTATACCACTCCCATTTCTTTCCTGCAATGACATTGTGTAATTGTCGGTAATTGAAATACAAATAATAAATCATGGGCAACCCAAAGGCAATGAATTATCAGGGCAACAAGCCTTTGATAGCAAATTAGTTGGGTGAGCAAAAACTGAACACTGATTAAAACGAAATAGTGCAACCCAAAGGCAATGGAATATCAGAGTCTGCAAACTACCCAGACACGTAGGCAAAGCCAAATTGACACCATGACAATCATGTAAAATAATATTGCAAACTTTTTTTCATCAAGGTATAGATGGTCTGAATTTACCACTCCAGCTACCCAGTTTCAAGTATTACCCCTTAAAACATATAATGTAAGACTGCTTCCACTTATAAAGTAGCCTTGACCTATCATTGTTTATTGTACTGCATGGTGAGACCCTTAAAGATATTTGTTAAATTTTTCATTTTAAAATCCAAAACAAAATTATTTCAACTTGAAAGGTGACACTTAATGTAGCATAGCATACAAAAGAAAAGTATTATTACATACAGCATGACAGAGTAAGGCAACAAACTTAAACATCTATCAGGAATCAGGTGGATCCCTTGGTTCTTTTCTTGTGTTGATTAGAGGAACATCTTTTAATACCGTCAATAGGGCGAACAATTACGCAATCGACTTCAAAAAGGTGGACAAGCTTCTATGCATAAATGGAGGAATAGTATTTGTTTAAGTAATCCATGAATAAACAAATGTCAACTTTCTAGCATTGCTTGTGTAACAAAATTTATACTAGATTACATAATATGCACACCTTTTGTTGTCTAATAGAGAATTCTTAATTTATGTGATTGTATTCATAAATGGAAGAACATTCACAGTCAGTAGCCAACGATAGTTCCAGTCAGCTAATATCAACTTGCCCTATACCACATAGGTATAAGGGATCACAACCTCTTATAAGAAACAATGTATATTTCACATCCCATTCATGCAAAGCTTAACATCACAAGAAACACAGAATTCACAAAATCTATTTGCATTTTCACTTTAACCTATCACAGAAAATAACCGCAACAACTAGATTCACGAATAAAAGGAGTAGGTACCAGATGCGTGGTGGCAGGATTCATGCCATTGCTTCCGGCAGATAACCTCCGACTGACCTTCGCCGCCAGCTTGACGGCAATAATTCAATCCGCAATTCAAATTCAGATCCACCTCCAACTCCAAGCCACACCGCAAACAGTATAAATCCCGATCGCTTCCTGCAAAACGCACAAAACAGATCGATTTCATCACAATTCCACCTGATTCGAGTTAGATTTGCTACAGATGCCAAGCAGAAAGGCAGATCAACACAATTTGAATCTCATTTCGCGATTAATCAACTAGATTCCAATATACGAGTCAATACATATCACATTCGAAAACTAGAACCACAAGTCGTATAGCAATTGAATGAATGCAAGGTGAATATAATCAAATGTTGTGAATCTGAACATACTAACCACCGGAAAATGGAATCGGGAGACAGAGATTTGTTGCGGTTTATCTATCGCATTTGTCGAGGTTCGCCGTGGAAAAGGAAAGGAGAGGAGTATGTGAAGACGGAGACCAAGAAGAGTACTTAACAAGTGTGTGTGTATAATAGAGATGGCGGTGGGGTGAGGGTGGACTGCCAGCCACCGACAGCTCACACCACGCTGGCTCATCGGCTTGCTTGTGGCTCGGCTCACGTTCCGGCTCGTCGAACGCTATTTTTGTCCGTATAAATCCAAATCCAAGGATACATCATTCTTTTACGCTATGTTCCCGAATTCACTTTAAAGAGAAAAAAGAAAGGAAAGGTAAGAAAAAGATAATGTATTTGTGTTTCTGAGTTTCATTTAAGAAACATATAAGATGTTGTGTTCCCGAGTTTTATTTAAGGAGAGGAAAGAAAGGGAAAAGTAAGCTTATTTATTAACATTTTGTTTCCTTCCAATTTGAAGAGAAAGTGGAGAAATACCATTGGTGTTTGTGTAGTGTGTTATTGTTGTTACTTGAAGTTTGAATGAGAATTGATAATTGATAATAAGTAATAACTAACAAAAAAAAGTATGCATTATTATATATAATAATTTAATAAATAATAATAAGTGTATTTATTTTTAATCATAACTGTTGAGCTGTCGTTATAAAGCATGTGTGAAGGAACATTAATCAAATATAATTATTTTTAAATTAGATTTGTTTTTTTAATTAAAACGGACGTAAGCTTGATATGTAAACAAATTAAGAAAACATTTATACCAAATGGTTTGTCCAAGTTGTATAGAAAAGATGTTCCTTTTACAGCGGTTACAACTTCAAGTTCTATCAAAACCAAAAAGTTTAGATTTATAAATGAAATCAACGACATTTGAATTTACTATTTAGAAAACGAGATGTTTACCCACCCCGCACGTTGCTGCGGGGTTTAATTTGTATACTGAACGAAAGTAAATTAAAAGTCTTGTGAACAAAGTATAAAACTATAGAAGTATATTAAAAACGAAAATAGAAAAGTTAAAAGTTTCGTGCACAAAGTAGAAGATAAAAAAAACTTTAAAAGATAGAGGATTAAAAAGTTAAAGAGTATAAAACGTAAAAGTCTAAAAGTCTTGTGGTGAAAGTATAAAACTATAAAAATATACTAAGTTAAGTGGTATAAAACGTAAAAGTCTAAAAGTCTTGTGGTGAAAGTATAAAACTATAAAAGTTTACTAAAAACGAAAGTATAAAAGTTAAAAGTTTCGTGGCCAAAGTAAAAGATAACAAAACTTAAAACAAAAAAAAAAACTTAAAAGTTAGAGGGTAAAAAAGTTAAGGGGTATAAAACGTAAAAGTCTAATCTTGTAGTGAAAGTATAAAACTATAAAAATATACTAAAAATGAAAGTAGAAAAGTTAAAAGTTTCGTGGCCAAAATAGAAGACAACAAAACTTAAAATAACAAAAATTCTAAAAGTTAAACGGTACAAAACATAAGAGTATGAAACACTGTGGTCAAACTATGAAAACTAAAAGTTTACTATATCGTTAGAAAGAAAAAAACAAATCGTAAAAGTTTAGGGGTAGAAAGCGTCAAAACACCAAAGTCACGTGGCCAAAGTTTGAAAAACTAAAAATATACTATTCATCATGAAATAAAATAACAAAAACTCCAAAAATTAAACGGTACAAAACGTAAGAGTATGAAACAATGTGGCCAAAACTATAAAAACTAAAAGTTTACTATTTCGTTAGAAAGAAAAAAAACAAATCGTAAAAGTTTAGGGGTAGAAAACGTCAAAAAACCAAATTCACGTGGCCAAAATTTGAAAACCTAAAAGTATACTATTCATCTTGAAATTTGAAAAAAAAACAAATCGTAAAAGTTTAAGGGTAGAAAACATCAATAAATCAAATTCATGTGGCCAAAGTTTAAAAACCTAAAAGTATACTATTCATCATGAATTTTGATTGTATATTATATAAATAAAAAAACTAGATGAAGTAATGCGCGTTACGGTTAGGTTATGTGGTATACCCCATGTGATGTTTAAGTTTAAGACCGTCACGTCAGCGTATACTCCATGTTATATGGTGTATACTCCATGTTATATGGTGTGGTGTTAAACCTTATTTTATTATTTTTTTCTTTTTAATTTTGAAATAAATAATTAAAAAAAAACATTAATCTTATAATTTAAATTAAAAAAAAAAACACTACAAATACATTTTTTTTAAAAAACTACCAATATGTGATAAATTTAAAAAACAATACATAAAACATTGTGAGTTCGAATCTTGGGAGTACCCAATTTTTCTTTTTCAACGCCGCATTACAAAATTAATATATACATAAAAAGTAAATGAGGATTTAACAAATACTGAATTTGGTTTGATAATTTGAATCCTTGGTTTGCCCATGGTAGGCACACTCTCGAATCTCATAAGTATTGTTTTTTAATTGACCTTTTTTTAACCTTCTATTTATGACTTTTTTAATAGGTATTTATATCAATGTGACCGATCGTAGATATCCTCGATCAAGTCGGCCTTTAATTGATTATGGATATCTCGATTTCTTATTTCCTGACGAATAGCCCATTTTCGATCCTCGTCGATTTCCTCATACGTCGTATCCAACTCCACCTCGTGGAATTAGCAAATTCCAGCACTCTGATCTTCGAGGATCATATTGTGTAAAATTATACAATCACGGATAACGTTGGCTATTTTGTTTCGATGCCACATATTTGTCGGGTGAGCTATGATATGCCATTTTTCCTTTAAATCGCCAAAGGTACGTTCTATGTCTTTTCGAGACGCGTTGTGAGCTTTTGTGTAGACCTTGCGCCTTTTAGCAATAGGAGCGTAAACCCTTTGACAACCGTAGAGTATTCGGGATAAATCTCGTCTCCCAAATAATATCCCGCTTGTATGTGTTGCCTAGTAGCTCAAACGAGGAATCAAGCTCACGTCCCTCGATGATATCATCCCAAATTGGTGATCGATCCAACACATTGATATCGTTGTTCGATCCAACGACACCAAAATATTGATGCTAAATCCACATGTCGTATATATGAAGAAACGGCTTCAAACATTATGGTTGGATGCCCATGATCACCACCCATAAATTGACCTCGCCAAGCGTTGGGACAATTCTTCCACTACCAATGTGTATAATCGATGCTACCAAACATCCCACAAAAACCCCATTTATGTCCATGAAACTCGTACAACTGTCTAATATCGCTAGCAGTATGTCGTCGTAAATATTTTCTTTCGTACAAGTTGTAAAGACCTAATTCTAAAAAAAACTGTTATGAGAATCAAACACACATGGTATTTAAATTTACTTATAAAACAAATGTTGTATGATAATATTACATTTACAAAACTTTTGAATGCACGACCTAATAGTCCAATAGGACATCCTTAGATACTCGTCGAAGGAATCACCCGTAACACCGTACGCCATCACTCGAATTGCTGTCGTGCACTTTTGCAATGGAGTGAAACCAATCATTCCTCTCGTGTCGCTCCTTTGCGGGAACCATGGATGCTCTCGCTCTAAATCGTTCACAATTCTTAAAAATAGTGAACGTCGCATTCGAAAACGTTGTTCAAACGTTTCTGCCGGGTAGACGTAAGGGTCGTTGAAATAATCTTTAAGAAGACTCGTCTGCCCCATTTCACGGTTTCGATTGAGACGAGCTCTTCGGGTAAGTGTTTGTTGCGCTCGTCTATTTAGCCGACGTTGCTGATAATGCACCATCATTTGGAAAAACATATCCGCGACTTCGTCGGATGACGAGTCGGATGATTCGTTGGACGAGAGGAAATCCATAAATTTTTTTGTATAGAGAATTGAGAGAGTTTTAAATGAGAAAATGATTTGAAGTGTGAAAAATAAGCGTGAAAATGTGGTTTAAATAGAGAAAGAAAAAGGAAAAAAACTTTTTATGTGGCAAATGGTCAAAAAAATGATCGGTCAACGGTCATCACGAGTTTAAATCGGCGTGGAAGATATGGCGGAGGGGTTTAGTGGCGTGATACGGCGCGGGGGGGGGGGGGGTATTGGCGCCCGAAAACGCCGTTAAAGGTATTATGACTGCGATTATATGCAATTGAAGCCTCATTTAATTTATTGATTTGCACTGCATAACGGGTCGTTCCGGCTGAAGTCCAAGTGGAATGGTTCAGGCGAACATCGTTTCAGTTGAGGTTGAAACATTAATGTTCCATACCTCCGTTAGTTGTAATCTCACTAGAAACGTGATCATTAGCTAGCAAAGCATATCAAATTGAAACTCGTTATTATATTTCTCTATCTCTCGTATATATGATCTCAAATAGACCACCCACATGACTAAAATTAGTCTTCAAATAGACCATCCACATGACTAAAATTAGTTCTCAAATAGACCACCCACATGACTTAAATTAGTCCTCAAGTATACCACCCACATGACTAAATTTTCTTCTATAAATATCAAAGCTAAACATTAGTTTTCTCACACTTTTCATCAGATTCGTTACAACCACTTCTATAACCCATATCTCCCTCATAAATCGTCCAAATCCTTCATTACTTCTGCAGAAATCTTCCCCTTTGAGTCCTCTAAAAATGCCAACTGACCTCACTCAATTTCGTTAAAAACTCAGCCCTCTAGACAATTTTGAACGACGACTACTCCAGAAGCTCGCTGTTGTGCGACCTTGTTTTCCATAGCACATTTAAGGTACCAAACGAGATCGGTTTGAGCTGATTCTTTTTCCTATATTTTCATCTTTCAAAGTACTTAATTTTAGACTTAGAATCTGTACCATTTGGTTTTCTAAATCCAGAATCGTCCTCCAAAGTCGACCTAACTTTCTGTCATGAAAAGCTCAATAACTCCTCAACGCTTCAAGTGTTGATCCAAGCTCAACAGTCATCTTCACTACCTTCTGCTTGCTTGATTACTGTGAGAAAAACATCTTATTTATATTCCTTAAATACTCGTTCTTGTTTATACCTAAGAACACCCATTAAAGAGACTTGTTGGTTAATCACCTTTAAAATAAAACTAATCAACTTTAAATTCTGGAAAATCACAGATTCATTGTTAGACTTTAAACCGACCATATCTTGGTCATTTCAAACTCAAATTTAACAAACTCAGACTCCACGACTAAGTTCGTCGAGTTAGCTTTCTAACGATATATAGTTTGCTTCCTAATTCAAACCGAGTAGCTCACAACAGTCCCTGCAAAAATGGTGCGTGTTTTTGTACCTTCTGTTTTGTGAGGCTGTTTCGAGCTTTCTCTTTGTTTTTTCTTAAAAAGTTATCTAAAAAAAGTTGTTTATAATATATTAAACTAGCAACCTGTAAATTTTGGTAATTTATCTATAACGTTGGGTATTTTAAAAACGCACTTAAAGTCGCAGCTCATAAGCTGTCCAAACTATTCAAATAATGCAGTAAACCAAAAACCAATACATATCACCAATGGTCAATGGATTAACCCATTTGAACCTAGACATTCGATTCATGTCTCTAGACTTAAAGTGTCTTCGTATAATCTAGGACACGAATAGTCGACTTCTTATCACTTGGACTATTTTCATATTTCACTCACCACCTCAGGTGAGTACTCATATGCCTTTTCATTTTCAAGTTTTGGGATGTAATACGTATGCATATTCAAGTATCAATTCTCTATTCATTTTACAAACCATGCGATTTCATTCTATGTCTATGTGTGATTACATGCTATATGTCAAACTGTTGTGTTTTATTCATCATTTATCAGTGTAATCATTAACAATACAAAGCCTACGGTAACAAAGCCGACATCGTGCGTAACCAAGATACACGTTATTAAAATTGGTTCACAAAACGACCAAATTAGTTTTAATTAGGATATTTAAAACTTAATCAGTCGAGTGATGGAAAGAAGTTTCAAGTCGTCACGAACAAACGCAAAACCGGTTTTTACAAAACTCATGGACGACTTACGTCATGCAATATGAACGGTGTCACACAATAAGCCGTACGTAAATATTTTAAAGAGTTAAATACAATTTGCATCCCTATGGTTTGGAGGTTTCAACCATTTGAGTCCAATTCCCAAATTATTAACAGATATCTCCTCATGGTTGCATTTTCTTGCCGTTTGAGTCCCTGGACCTAACTTCTGTTAAGTCTTCCGTTAACTTGGCCCTCATGTGCGCTGCACATGAGGGCAAAATGGTCAATTCTCCTATGCCTCTCTCATGTATTAGCCACATCCACAGATAATTCTGATCTTGATTTCCTATTTTCATCTAAGCTAATTACGAACAAAATTGATGACGTGTGTATGTTCAGCAAACAATACAACACCCGAGGTTCGACCTGAATAGGGTCGACCACAAACCACGGTCGAAGCCAACTTCGGCCACGCAGATGTCGTACCCCCAATCACCATACGAGGGTCGACCACGCAGCAGCAACACCCATCTACGTCACCTGCCGAAGCTATACCACGAAGGTCATACTCCGGCAAAGACGTGACATCCTGACTGATGTACAAGTACGAGCCTTCGGCCAGTAACAAAGGCCGAAGTGCTCAACAAAGATCGCGGCACTTCGGCCAGTCGATACTCGACCCACCGAAGTTCGCACAACAGACCAACGCTCACACGACAATGTCAGAAACATTCCTACAACGTTGTTACGGCCACTAACGGCCTCCACTGAGGGGACACAAGGACGGCCACGTCAGCGTGGATCGTACCTTTCGGTGGAGGACGCACAATTCAGAGTAAGACAAGGATTGATGAGTATAAATACTCATCAATCACCAGGTAAATAGACAAGTTCGAGAACCCTAATCTTCCTCACCCTTCTCTTATTCTAATCGGAACCAATACTGATTCTCACGCCGGAGCTTGGTCGCAGGACACCCTGTCCTGCGCTCCAAGAACAACGGTTTTCTATTTGTGTAGGTTCAAGGAAGGAGTTCACCATCATCGTCACTCACCATTCCTGTAGTCTAATATCCTCTTCAATCCGTCCTAGAGCTTCTATCTGATTGTTGGAGATATCCAGATTCTACATTGGCGCCATCACACGGTCCTTCATTCATCAGCCATGAATGAATCTGAAGAAAACCCAAGAAACAACGATGGTCCGGCGTTGGAGACGGAGGAGCAGCCGTTGTCACCCGGTGGACGACATGTCATCGAGGACGCCGCGGACGGCGGCGCTTCCGGGGTCCTACAGCTGACGCCGGAGGTCGTGAGCCGTAATTTCTTACACCTCCGGCAGCTCATGCAAGATCACGTGGCCGCGGAACGCCTGAAAGGCGTGTGCATTCGCTTGGACTACGACGACCCAACGGACGACCATATGCACACCCCGATTCCAACGTTCACCACAGGCTCCGGCGGAACCGCGTTGAAGGCCATAGCGACAGACAGCACCCGAGTGTCCGTCGATGCAACACAGCGGCCAACGCCGTCACCAACTTCAACCCAGGCGCAAAGCTCACAGCGACCAATGCTCTTTCAGCAACAACCGCCATATTTCCCAATGTTCCAAGGCCAGCAATATTTTCCCCAACAGTTCATGGGCACCTACGGGCCACAGGGTTACCAAATGCCCTACTACACACCATTTCCGGTGAGTTTGCCATTACCATCCTCCTTGCCGCCTTCGGCTTCTGCTGCAGCAACCAACACAAGCACAGGCCCTGCGCCACAGCTAATCCTCGACAACCACAACACTCCGATCCCGACAGCTGTCGCCGAAACCAACGTTGCAGATGATTACTCGAAGCCATACATACCCGACGAAGAGAGCAAATTCACGGACATAGTGGAACACGCCCCATGCCCACCGAAGGCGAAACTGCCAACCGTCGTAAAAACTTATGACGGCAGCACCGACCCGGATGATCATCTACATGCCTTTAAATCGGCTTGTAGCATTTTACAGTGGTCAATACCCACCTGGTGCAAAGTGTCCGTACAAACACTCACAGGGCCAGCAAGGGTATGGTTCAATTCACTGCCTAATAAATCTATCGATAGCTATGTCCAGCTCCGGCAGCTCTTTGCAGACCACTTCGGCCAACAGCGAAAATGAACCAAAGACCCAATTGAGCTGCACAACATAAGGCAAGGTGATCAGGAGTCATTGCGTACCTTCCTGGAAAGATACAAGTCGGAATCCCTGAACATCGGTTGTACCGATGAGAGGCAACGAATTTCAGCCTTCATACATGGCATAAGAACAAGACAACTGCTAAGGGAGATGAGCGCCCGGGTACCCCTCACAATTCAGGAAGCCTTCGATCGTACCGAAGCTTTCATACGAGGGGAAGAAGCAGCCCAGGCCCGAGACCGATCTTCGGCAAGCCAACCTAGACAAGGTGGCCGAAATCAGAATTAGCGAGACAGTCGCCGCCCTTGGCAGCAAGGTGGCGACCGAAATCAAAGGGACGACAAGCGGCATTCGGGTTTCACACCCTACGACCGTTCATCGGCGTCGGGACCCAGAGGCAATGAAAGAAAAGACTACCCAAGCCTAACGAAAACTCCTAAAGAAATCCTTCAAACGGAAGACGCCAGCCGACAGTTCAGCAAACCCAGAAATATGGGCCCCAACACCACCAATCGGAACATGTCCAAATACTGCGACTTCCACCTGGACAGAGGTCATGATACTGACGATTGCCATCAGTTAAAAAAAGAAATCGCACAAGCCGTAAAGACGGGGCAGCTAGCACATCTGATGAAAGAAATCAAAGAGCAGAAACAGAAGAAAGACAAGAAGGCAGACCTCCCCGTAGTTCACATGACACAGAGTTCGAAGGCAAAGAAACCAAGATTGCGAAGGGAAGAGTGGGCAAATCAAGTCATTTCGTTCCCGGCTCTGAACACCGCCACACCGACCCTCAGCCCGATGGTCATAAGAGCCGATGCGGGAGGTCATCATATTCACCGAGTGTACATTGACGGCGGCAGTGCCTCAGATATCATGTTATCCAACAGGTGAGGTGGCACTCTCAGTCACGTTATCCGACAACACCCATGAGCGAACCGAGCGCGTAAACTTCCTGGTAGTCGATCGACCGTCGAAGTATAATATCCTCTTTGGTCGACCAGCAATATACAGGTTCGGCTGTGTTGTCTCCACAGCCCACAGCTTAATGAAATTCCCAACAGAAACAGGAGTCGCCTCAATACAGTCGATGCAGGTTGAATGTGATTTAACTGCCGATGTGTCCGATGAGTTATCACATAACCAGTGGAGGATCAATGAAGAATATCCCGACCAGTTGATCACTATCGGCGCAGATGTCTCAAACAAAAATCCCCTCCTTTCACGAGTAAAAACAGCTACATAGCCTCTAACGATCGACAAGGAAATAGTGTAACATAAAGCAACAATCAGACCGAAGCTCGAACGATGCAAAAACAACAAGAAATTTACAAACTCTCATCGCCTTTCTTATTCTTCCTTCCCCCTGCTAAATCCAATCTCACAATCATCCCATAAACCCCAAATACCCTCCATTTTCTCCCTCTGTTCACCTCTGTTTTCCACAAGATTGACTAAATTCGTAGAGATTGAGCTCAAGGGTATAAAATTGGTGTACAAATTGGAACTTGTGAGCTCCAAAACTTGTGAAATTAAACCAAAATAGAAACATAGTGGGGTCAGCAGCAACAAATAGAAACAAAGAAGCAGTTGGAATGTTTGCTCTTCATGAAGCTCTAAGCCGTTTGACTCATCACCATCAGAATCCTCGCCGGAGTTCATGGTTGTGTTCGATTTTGCTTGACCCTACCGTCGTCGAAGTGAGGTTTAACCCTTGAAATCGCGATCTGAAACAAAAGAGGAGAAGATCGGAAATGGAGCCGCCCCCGTGAACCGTCGCGATGCCGCCGTGGTCTTGGCTAGAATCGCCTCGCCGGAAGATCGGCGGCTCCACCTACTCTCGATCTCCCTCTCTGATATATATGTGTGGACCAGATTTTTTTTTCTTGAACATAAGACAAAAGGCTGGTGGTTTATATTGGTTTTTTTTAATTTTAATTCATTTGTATGATTACATAAACACTCCGATTTGACCATTTTGCCCTCATGTGCAGTGTACATGGGGCCAAGTTAACGGAAGACTTGACAGAAGTTAGAACCACTAGGACTTGTCCTAGTGGTTACCCCTTTGGCTCTTAGGGCTTTGGTTACTATGTGACCCAAGTTCTAATCCAAGGGGAGGCAGTTTTATCCCATGTTGTCCCAGGAGGGGGTTTCTGCCAGGAGAAAGCTTTAGGAGGGGGTGTCTTGGTTCTCACGGAGGTCGGAGTAATCGACCTTGGACATAGCCCCGCAAGGGTAGGTTTACACGTGAGACCAAAGTCGTCTGATCGATGCCGTTCCAAAAAAAAAAACTTGACAGAAGTTAGGTTCAGGGACTCAAACGGTAAGAAAATGCAACCATGAGGAGATATCTGTTAATAATTTGGGAATTGGACTCAAATGGTTGAAACCCCCAAACCACAGGGATGCAAAATCGTATTTAACTCTATTTTAAATATGAACCAAACCAGTAAATTTAAAATAAGCAACCCAATTTAAATCAATATTTCTACGCCACCTTAAACTAACCTCAGTGTTAGTGCTGACCCTACATCCAGACCTACGGTTTTAGTTAGAAGCAGAACCACGATTTCGGGTTTCATTTGTTTAAGGAGAATACAACTCTCAAACAATTTTTAAAGATAAACATAGTTGAAAATAATATACCACTTGAAAACACTCGTGAAACGGGTTTACATGATAAAACCCTTTGCGGGATGCCAAGCATCAAAGCCGACATCGTGCGTAACCATTACTGACCGCCGGTTTTAGGAGCGCCGATCTAAGAAAGAGAACCGAAGCGCCATTTTGCTCGATCGAAATTCCGAATGGGTTACAACAAGTCTAGGAAGTCCAAGAATCATCACGCACACGCTCAATCTAGCCGAACACACCAACCAAATCAGTAATCACATTCCCTATTACAAACTTATGTCTTTCAAATTCATTATAGGCCTCATAATTTAACTTTTGATTTGATTTTAACTTTTGTTCAGTGAAGATGAATCCCTCCCTGCTGATCCTGGTATCCGTTTTAACCGAATGTTTGTTTACATAAAAGATATTATTAGCTTATGAACGAACGTGCTCATAGTTTTTGATTTTCAGAACCTGAAGAAGAATCACCAGCAGTATCGAAAATCCAGCTAGCCATGTGGGTACGTTCATATATATGAGACTGGAGATAGTAGAGATTAGTAGTTATATGTTCATATTTGAGAATTAATTTCTTATTTTGTGCTTGTAAGATTCAGGATTTAACCGCTGTTCTAAAACCCTAAATTTTGACTATCAGGATTTTGGGCAGTGTGATGTTAAAAGGTGTACAGGACGCAAGCTGTCTAGATTTGGGTTGTTGAAAGTAGGTATTGCATTAAGATAGTTTGATCTGTTGACCTATTTTTTCCTCCTTATATTACTTTAATTCGATTTGTTACTTAATGTTATGCAGGAGTTGCGAGTAGGAACTGGTTTTGGAGGCATTGCTTTAAGGTTTTTTTTTTTTTTTTTTGTTATCAGGATTAATTCTTTGATTGATGTTCTTATTAATCTAATAGCAATCTAGAGGTTAACTTACTTTTGTGGTTTGACTTTAGTCTTAGCATGCTTTTAGTCTAAGGTGTGACTTTAGTTTAGAACTTTAGCCTTAGATCGGGTCTGGTGGCACTGTCTGGACTCTGGAGAGGTCATAGGTTCAAACCTGGGCTAGTGTAAATACGAGGGGTGGTTTATGAGTAGGAGTGGGATAGATTGTCGTTAAAAAAATATACTTTACCTTTAGAGATTAGGTGCCTTGCTCCTTTATATCTTACTTCTAATAGATTCTTGCAAGATGCTTGTTTTTTCCTTTAACAAAAGAAAAAAGAAAGGGGGGGTTTTCCGTTCTCTCTAGGAGTAGCCTCCGTGGGATTTTGCTGGGTTTGTTTGTTATTTGTTGTTCTTGATGACTTTTTCATTGTTACAGTCCTGTTGGACAGCAGTGCATTTCAAAGGAAGATTCGGACCTAATAAACAGGAAAGGTTTGGCGGTTGTAGATTGCTCTTGGGCACGACTAGATGATGTACCGTTTACAAAGCTAAGATGTGCCGCTCCTCGTCTTTGTAAGAACTTCAAACAATCTTCTCAAAAGATGCCATTGAGCATAATTTACAACATAACTAAACGCATGTTGCTTTGTTGTTAACTTATCAAAATACAATTGAAACCCGCATAAAATTGGTGCATGTGTATATCTTGTATTTGACGACTAAGGTCTTCATGTATTTGATGTTTTTTCAAGCTCTTAATTAGTTAAATTCGGCCTTGTTGCTATCTTTTTTTTAAGTTGATAAATTGGTTGAAATGCAGTGCCGTGGTTGGTAGCTGCAAATCCAGTAAATTACGGTCGACCCTGTGAGCTATCTTGTGTTGAGGCGTTAGCTGCAGGTTTAATTATATGGTAACTACCTCTTAACCCGCGGTAACTCTGTATGATATCCATTGGCATGATTAAACATGAGCTCAACTTTTAGTAATATTTTATAGTAGAGAAAATATTTATGCTTCAGAGCAGGGATGGAAGTAGTTTGGTAGTGACTTATGACAACATGTGGTTTCTATGGATTATCATGATATGAAGAGGTAAACCTGGAAATTACTTTGAACAAAGAACACATATGCTCTTAGATGTTGAAATTATAGTGACAGTACTTAATTGTTATTTGTTAATGTAAAACAGAGCAAATCATGTCAAACAAATGCTTCTGATGTATTCTTATGTCATCTAAGGTTATTTTAGTTTTTTTTTAAAGATAAAAATACACACACACATCCTCTAATTCTACTTCTACTCTACAACTTTGAATTCTGCACATAATAGGCATAGCATGTGAAAAGACATGGTTTACTGTTCAAATATAATATTCTAATATATTACGATACACCTGTTTATAAATTGTTGGATTTAAAATTTTAAACCACACTTTAAACGCTCTGGTTTTATTATGCATAGAGTAAATTCTAGTTCAGATTAAAATGAAAAGGCCCAACATATTGTATGACAATCTTATAATACGCGTCTATATTTTGTTATGTACAGTCCGATTTAAGCACCTGGTGTTATGAGGCCTTTGCTATGCCGTAATGTAAGTGCATGTTAACTTATTCGTAAACATATAATTTCTTTAATCTGTGTTTCCAACAGTGGTGAGGTAGAAAACGGTGAGTTGTTGCTAAGCAAGTTTAAGTGGGGCCATTCTTTCTTGTCCCTAAACAGGTTCTTTGAATACCTTCTTTACTCAATTTCTTGAATTATCAATGTTCATTTTCTATGTATATGTATACGTATATTTCTTCATCTTTGCATTGATAATATAAGATTATAGGTTTTATAATCTCTAAAATCGTGCTTGCACTTCCTTAGAAAACAATCATTATACCTGAAAAAGTAAGTAAAATCATAGGTATATTAAGTTTTTAAAAAATAATAGCATAAAAACATGATATATATATATATATATATATATATATATATATGTACGTATGTGGTCATTTTATGGTTTTATGTAAAAATAGAAACACGAACTTCCCAACTACTAACGATGTTGGTATTGTGCGCATGCATTTATTTGAACAAAATATCAAAATATGTAACTACCTGATTATTGATGAGGTTTTGCAATTCAGGGAGCTTTTGAAGGCATATGGAAAATGTGAGAATAGTGCTGAGATTATTGCAGTCCAAAATTCTTGGTTATCTGAGCAAAGTTCAAAAATGCCAAAGGTTCTGGCAAAAGAAAAAGGTATTTTCCATGTACATATAAGGCCATAAGGGTGAGTTTAAATGATAACCGCTACAGAATTAGGAACTAAAGGAACCACTTATTAGTTTTTGATAATGGAGCGGACAAAAGGAGGGGACGATCCCGATTCATGGAGCGGAAGAAACATAAGAGAGGGAGATCTCAACCATCCATTGAAATACTATCCAATGGATAAAATGATTTTCATTTTGTTCCTAATTGTTTAACTGTTTTCATATGCACTCCCACCTCCCTATCCACATGTCCTACCTATGTATGTTTATGTGTAGGGAAGGGTTCTTTGCAAACCCATAAATACTATGAGAACCGCCAGAAATACTGACTTTTGGTATTTTGCTTTTACAGAGGCTAAAAAAGCATGCGATAGTGAAGATGAAGGATCAGATGATTCTGAGGATGGACTTCCACCTCTTGAAAGAAACTTGAACCACATTACTTTGGAAGAAAGCGATACAGAAAGTGAGTAGTATTAAATACTTGTAGTTTTATATCGATATGTAGTTTTTTTTCTCAGCCCTTAATTTCACATTTGAATAAAAACATAATGTTATTAAGTTGTTTTCATGTCCAAGTTTTGAGAACTCCATTCTGACTTTTAACTGAGTTATCTTTTATGGTTTTGTTAGTCCTGTAACTATGTAGAGGTCACTAGTGTGATTTATTTTGACTCAACATTACTAGTATAACCTCTAATAGTGTTTTGAGAGACGAATCCGCACCTTTGACGGGTCAACTAGTAGGCCTGGTCCTAACTTGGTTGACTTGTGAAGGGAGAAGTCAAGCATTTGCCTTTTGGACTTGTTTTGGTTTAGGTTTTTTAACCATGTTAACCGTTATGAGTAAAACTCACATGACCTTGCAAATACCGTTAAAGTTAAAAGTGATGGACGGTTAATCATGCATCATGTGGTGGAGTCGATAGTCGAAAGACAAGGGTTATATGCACCAATCGGTTCTTATCCCGATTTATCGAGTGTTATGTGCCTTATGTTCAAGGCTTAATTGGAAAACTACGAAGCTGGGGGTCTCTCTGGAAACAACCTCTTTATGTCTACGAGGTAGTGGTAAGCTGTCTACATTTTACCCCTCTCAGACCCTACCTTAGCTTTGCTATTTGTGGGATTTACCGAGTATGATGATGATGACCTTATGAATACTTAGCTAACCAGTGAGATTAGAGACTGTAAATCACAACTTTTTATTTTACTTCAAGAGATTATGGTATGAAATTAGTGAAAACAAGATTCTCAGATCCTACTCTTGTTTTCACCAAAATATGTATTACTCAAAACTTGTTGGTTCATTTGTGCTTTGCCTACGTAGCTCGTAACCAAGCGTATTAAAGTTGCCAAGTTGGTGTGGCTGGTCTTTTTTGGTTTTCAAAATTGTAATTATAGCATTTTTCGTTCCATACTTTTTAAATGTTAACATAAAACACAGGATGATAGTCATCTTGTGTCTTTTATCAAGGAAAAACCAAAAAACCAAGTAGACTTTATTGAGCGCTGGATTGCTAATTCATTATACGAGCTATTTGTACTCAGGGTTTGAATCTCTTTTTATGTAAGTGATGACGTATGTTCGGATCGGGCCCTCCTTATACAGAAGACAAATGATCCAAACACTCATCTGGCTTACTTAGAATACTCACATGTTACCCGTTTGGATAACAACGTTGCCCACATGTCCGAACCAAACAATGACCTCTCACATGGCATGGTTCTGAAAGCACCATAACACATATCTCCTACGAACAAGTCCAACTTGGACAACATGCCAAGCTTGTCTGGTTCGGTATCCTATATTCTGATCTTGGCACACATTTAATGCTAATCATTAAGCGAAGTTATCCGATTTAGTACATACGTCGTCGGGCTTGCGTGCTTGCAGATTACCAAATTGGTTCCAATACCACGATCAAGTGTCCTTGTGATATAGCTTTTCACGACTCAATCAGATCGTCCTTAATACCCCCACTCATGGGGTATTAACATAGCTTTACCGTAATGTTGTGTTTTTGAGTTAAAAAATGAAGGAAAACGTGTTTTCAATGTTTGAATAAAAATAAAAATATTAATTATTAAACGTGTAAATGAGTTGTAGAAAAAGAAAAGAAACTCATTAGTTACGAGTAAATTATAAATTTAAAAATAAAAATAAAAAAAGACAAACTATTAAGGGAAAGATCAAAGGAGAACTTCAATTTTAGTGAGAACCGAGCGGAGACGAAATAACTGCGATCGAGTTCATTTTAACAGTATTGGAACCAACCTGTCAAACCCTAAATATATATATTCCATGTGTTAGTTTTTAGAGTTTACTTATGGTTTAACTTTAGGTTTAGCCTTACGAGTTTGACCTTAAAGGTTTATTTTTTTAAATTTTAGCCTTATAGTTTATTTTTTAGAATTCGACGAGCAAGTTCAACACACTAAAACAAATTTAATTGAAATTCTTAAAAAAAAGAGGAATTATAATTTTAACTCTACCCTTATAGATTATAACTAGAAAAAAAAAATATACAAATGTTTTACAATTTTTATTGGATGGCGTTACACCTCTTCTCGTGATCACGTTTTCCATTAAAAAAAGGAAAAAACCCTAATTCAACAAATCACCACTTTCCGTCTTTACCCTCTTCCTCACCGCTCTATCGGCAGAACTGAGAAACACCATTAAACTTGCTCCTTATGCTCACCATTTTCTCAAATACACAAACAAAAATCTTGTTTTTATTTCAAACAAACTTCATCGTTTTATTTTCGGAATTTTTCTAAAAACAGTTTGTTTGTTTTCAGGATCTGAAAAACATAACCACGATTCCGTGCCCTAACCCTTGATTTCTTCCCTCTTTATGTTGCTAGTTTGTTGAACGTTTTCTAAAATTTCCTGATCGTTGTTTTTGTGTGCTAGGGTTTCACTTTTTTCAGCTACCGATTAAGTATCAAGCTTACCAAATCAGTTTTATTCTTCCAAGGATTCTTCTTATCAACCACCATTGTGAGTACTCTTCTTCACTTACTTGTTTTACAAGCATTTTGTTTGCAATGTTATTGTTGTTTTAACTTGCTGGATAATGTTTCGAAAGGGAATTTATACCGTTAGTTCTCCCTAAATTGGGGGTTGTAAAACTTTGAGGTATTCTAAGCTCATTGGTGGTGACTTTTAGTTTTGGGGGATGTATAGCTGTTAGAAGATGTGTTCAAAGTGTTTGTAATGATAAAGTATGTTTTTTTTTTTTAATAATTATGCTAATGGAAGCAGTCTGTTGGAGTGTGTCAAGTTATTCATATGGGGTCAGTTTTAAAAATGAATCCCTAACAAAGTCTATTAGGCCATATGTGATGGTCTCGCCACATAAAGACCGTTGTTTTTAAAGATTTTCGGAGATTGGCCACCGTACTCAATGAAGAGGAAAGAAGGCATCGGTTGTGTGCCATAGTCTTTGAAGGTCCAAGGCCCTTAAAAATCGAGGCGTATAGTATAAAAATTCCATTTTTAGTGGTTTTAGACATGTTTTGGGCTAGTATAGGTTGTTTCATGTTGATTCGAGGCTTGTTTAGGGCTAGTGTAATTATGTCAAATCTATTTGAATGATTTTTTCCTGGAACCTGGCCTGAAAATGCGCCCAAGGGCTTGAAAATGGGACTTTTGAAGCAAGGCGACAAGGTTGTGCCGGACTTTTGAAGCTGGGCAAGGGGGTGTTTCTGCAGTCCTTGAAACCACTCCCCAAACCCTTAGTTTACTAATTGACGAATAGGGTCCCATTAAGTCATTTTTGGATTACTCATGTTATTAAATTAGGTACATCCTGAAAGCAAGACATTCTGAAGATTCATTGTTGACGCCTGTAGTTTTTTTTTTCCTCAAATTTTCAGCTTGGTGTTTATTTCATAAGGCTTATTCAATCTTGTTCAATACACCAACATAAATCGTTTTATAATGCAGTTTTAAGTGTAAAGGTGTTTTACTATGGTAATACCACAATGTAACATAGCATGGATGATATATATATTTCTGTTAGCCCCCATCACATTTGTTGTATATGAGATTAAGTTTTACTATATGGTTTATTTCTATAGCTGATCTTTTTTTAGGAATCAGGTGTGCAAAATGGTTGAAAAATCAGATAAAAAGGCGTCTTCACCATATGTTGTTTATGAAAACCGGCCCCTTGATCAATGGAAAGTAACCGAGTTAAAAGAGGAACTCAAGAAACGGAAATTAGCGACAAAGGGATTAAAAGAAGAACTGGTGAAAAGGTTGGATGAAGTTGTGCGGGCCGAAATGGATGATGCTAAACGTAATCTTGAAGATGACTTAAACAATGAGGCTGAACCTGTGGTTCAATCTGATGATGCAGAGAATACCACAGATGTCATGGATCACACTGGGGGCAAAAATGAGGAATTAGGGAAAAGTAACACAGAAGGCAAATTGGAAAACAAAAACAATGAAAAGACAGATGTCAAAATGGGATTGGATTCTGCTGAAAAAAAGGTTACAGAAGATGAAGTTGGTGTTGTTTCTACTCAAGTTGAAGTTCTGCAAGTGGTTCAAGAGGTTACAGTAGAAACCACTGTCATGGTATCTGAACAGTCTGGTGGCGATTTGAACCAGCTGCCAAAGAACACTGAGCAGAAGCTTGGACCGTCCTCTCCTGAACAAGAACGAGCCGAGCCTGATCCCGATTCGTCAGATCTCATCAGTGGCAAACAGGTAGATGAGGTCAGCAAAATACAATCTGATTCTATTTCTATTGATACTGTCTCAATTACTGAAAAGAATGAACTAAAGGATAATGTGATTGCTGATGATGTGCAATTAGAGATAGATGATAAGCCTGAGATGGTGCAGTCATCATCTACCAACATGATCCTAGATGATAGCAAATCTGATTCAGTTGAAGTTGCTGAAGAGAAAGATGTCAACAATGTTGAAAGTAAAGATGTTAACAATGAAAAAGATAACGTAATTACTACTGATGTAGGGATAGATGTTAAGTTTGAGAATGAACCACTAGAGGAGAAGGTTACTGCTGAAAAAAAACAAGTCAACAATGCTGAAAATGTTGATATTATTAAGAAAAATGATAGTGGCGATGTGGGTTCTTCAGAAAAGTTAAATTTGGACAGAAGTTCTGGTGATGATTCAATGGAAGAGGATGCTTTAGAGAGCAAACAAATTGATTTGAAGTTTAGTTCTGATGAAGTGGTAAATAAAAGTGAGAAAATTGAAGCGAAGGAAGATCATTCTGTTGAAGTTATGGTTGAAGCTGCAACTGCTGACATGGATATTGTGGCTAACGAAGATAAAACTGGTCCTAACGCGGCGTCAACTAAACGAAAGCCTCATGGTAAGTATGATCTCATTTTTTTCTCTGGAAGTAGAGGTGGACAAGTTGACAGGTTGGATAATGTATCAAAATGAATACTTTGTGTATGGGCTGACCATGAGCTGACCCAAAACACTTTCTTTCTGAAAAGAATGTCTAAAGAGTGTTGTGTTTGATCACAAAAATTATGTCATTTCAACATTAACGTAGTTTTTTGAATAAAATAATTTAGGAGTTCTATGCATTAATAGGACACTTTGTGTGGGTTCCCAACACATTCAAGACATTAGGTTGTTTTCCTTTCAAGCTAGTTTTATAGTTCATCTGTTTGACACGTTAGAAATAAACATAACTTTAGTCAATTCATGCATAAGTAAATGGTTAGCATTTGACACATAATATACAGCTTTGGCTCATGGTTTAAATATTTTTCTTTCTTTGGTCCCTTTTCTTTCAAGCCAACTTTCATCAGCTTTTTGAAATAGTTTTACTGTTCACTTGATTAATGAAAGAAAGTTTAAAGAATAAATCAATCAAGAACATTTGAGTTTTATCACCAAATTCACCATGTTGCTAAAAACGTTTAAATTTTAATTACCAAACATGTGAGAGAACAGTAATTTGTTGTGAACCTGTTCTATGTTAAATTTCAAGTTTTTTGACCATTTTAACTTGATTGTGAACCTTAATTATGGTTTGACTTTATAAATGCTGTCATGACAGACCAGGAAAACGCAGTAGAAAACAATGAAATAGTAAAAAGGCAGCGCAGGTGGAAATCTGAAACCCTTTCAGTACCCAAACAACCCACTAATCACTCTGCCTCTACTACACCAAAAGATGCATTTCAGAACACCGTCAAACACACCTTTTCGAGATCCGAGTCAACTAAAAGTCAAGATTTGCCCAAGGAACGCGTTGGTAAGCTATCACCTGTCTTTTATTTTCTTCAATTTGGAAGAAATTTGTTTATTGTACACTTTGACTTCTAGGCTCTTACTATTATATATATCCGCAGTCCCGCCTTCATCAAAGACTCCAACTACTTCTCTCAGAATTGATAATTTTCTGCGTCCTTTCACTTTAAAGGCTGTGCAAGAGTTCCTTGGCAAAACGGGTACAGTTGTTAGTTTCTGGATGGATCAGATCAAAACTCACTGCTATGTTACAGTAAGTCCCAAGTCCTAACATCCCTCTCTCTCTAGCACCAGAGTTGGCAAGATGGGCAGGTTGGGTAATGGGTCAAAAAGGTTCATGTTGAAACGGGTCATATTTAGTACATGTAGGATGGGGTTTACCTTCAAAAGCTTTTTCTGTATTGATATATTTTTCTTATAAATAGTTAATTATGATGGGAATAATATTATTACAGAAGTGATTTGGATTTTCGAACAAAAATTAAATTAGGAGGTTGTATAAGATAGACTTCGTGGATGACTTATAACCTGTTTAACCTGTTCCTATTTTATCATTTGACCGGTTTGAGATAATGACTCACCTTTTCATAAATATATCGGTTGAAATTGCCACGTTCATATCAGATCACAGGACATAAAACATTAAAAAAAATGAGAAGATGTATTAATGTAAATGTTTGTTCCCCCTAATTTTGGTTGTGTTTGTACCATGGCGGCAGAGAAATAGACTTGTTTCTTTCACCCGCCTTATTTAACAGGACCGTGTTATTCAATATGGTTCAATAAACAGATCATGTGAATGATAATATATTTCTCATTATGAAAATGGACAAATGTAATTTAACTGTTTTTTTGCTGCAGTATGCATCGATAGAAGAAGCTACGGAGACACGAAATGCTGTATGCAACCTACAATGGCCAGTGAATGGTGGGCGTCTTCTGATGGCCGACTTTGTGGACCCACAAGAAGTTAAGAATCGGGTTGAACCGCCTCCACCATCTCCAGCAATACCAGCCCCCCACCATACCTCCACCTACCACCACTATGCAACCAACCCAGCCCTCTCCCAGACTGAAACAACAGCTTCCTCCACCACCCTCCCTTCCACCTCCACCACCATTGTCTAACCCACCGCCAGCAAGAAACCGTGCACCACCACCACCTGAGAAAATCGATCCACCAATTGTTACATTGGATGATCTTTTTAAGAAAACAAGAGCAATCCCTCGTATCTACTACTTACCACTTTCTGATGAACAAGTGGCAGCAAAATTGAATGCTCAGGGGAAAGCGGTGAATCGTTAGGGCTTAGGTTGAGTGTAAGATAATGGTACTGGTATGATATAATCACTTGTTTGCAGGTCTGCAGGTGATGCATTTAGGAACTGTTTAAGCAAACCATGGGCCCCAGAAGAGCTTGATAATTTGTAGACTAGCACAAGTTTTTTTCTAAGTTTGGATTTTGAGCTAGGCATTTTTCTTTTGAGCGGATTAAATTCACATTACCATTTATGTTTTTGTATGTGCACATTTTGATTGCAGTAGATTGTTTATCGTAAAATGGATCTCGATCGTAGATCTTTGGACTGATTTATGTTGCTACACGATCACCCTGTGTTGTCGGTTGGTGTGTGCCAGCTTTTGAGGACAATAGTTTAGTATTCATGTTGTAATAATGGGGAGTTTCAAACTACCACTACAATGAGAAGTTGAGAACCGAGATTACCTATGGCACTCTACTGAACCAGTCGGTTCTGTGGTATGGTTCTAAAAACAGTGATTTGTTAATGGTAGCCAATTGACATGCTCCGCAATTCCTCAAAACTACCATTGGGTTTGGTGGTCCAATACTTTAATGAGAGATTTTACCTCTTAGGGTCATATTTGGAGATATCTTGATGTTCCAAACTTGATGAATTGTAAATTTTGAGGTATTGTATAGGAATTGAAGAGGTATTTAATCATTGTAAATATCGAGGTATTGTATAGGAATTGAAGTAGGATAGACCATCATTAAAAAAAAATGCCCCTGAAGACACGAAACGGTGGAAATGACCCTGTATGCAGCATTTTCAACAACATACAAGCATATGGCTAAACAAATTACAGATATAGAAACTAGCATTTCATGGCCTTTTTGAGAACGAAATCCCTAACAAAAATAGGCATATGGTACATAATACCCATTATAGTGGAGTACTGCCCCAAAGAGAACCAAGAAGGTGGATCTTCTTTCAGGACTGCATCTACCGTCTTGTTCGCAAACTCATCCGACGGGATCGCCTTTGGACCTTGTGAAAAATATGCTCGTTCTTTGATTGCAGCTTCGAAGTTCTTGTACAATTTCCATTCGGGCATCTTATTGTAGTTTGCTGCAGCTGTATTTCCAATGTTTGATTTTACGGATCCAGGTACAATGTTAATTACATCGATGCCAAACGGCTTCAGTTCCAACCTGTGCATTTCAGAAGTCGACTTGTATGTTATATCACTAATGGTTTATAGGCTATTCTTGTGGGAAGTTTAAGCAGCAACATGTCATTCTAGTTAACCGACTCTATAATAACTTACAAACAACAACAACAAACCTAGTAAGTCCCACCAATAGTGTTGTAAATACTATTAGTAGGCTCTGGGGAGGGTATTATAATAACAGTGCTTTTTAGAACCCGGCCAAGAACTGACCGGTCAAAAAGGCAGTGCAGTAGTTGAATCATTAACTCTTACTTTAATTCGAATCATTAACTCTCACTTTAATGGTGCCAATTGATGGTGTATGTCCAAATTGAAACACATGCCCCCAATTCCTCAAAGACTACCATTGGGTTTGGTGGTCCAATACTTCAATGGGAGAGATTTTACTTTTTGGAACCTATTGTCAATACTATTATAATAACTTGCAAAGAATTCCTTTATGATTCTCGAGCCTTAAACAAATATTTAGTCTTATGCTGTCATGTATTCTTAAGCAGTTACGAGACTCAAAGAATCACATACAATTTACAAACTGTGAATCCTTAGATTTCGATTTTGAATTTGAGCATTTCTACGATGTGGGACCTCGATGGAGCTTGATCACAGATCGTTCGCTTGTAATGGTAGTCATTATATAAATTCTGTTCAATAATTATCAATATACCAAACAAAAATCATTAATAAAGTATGATCTGCTAACATTTGTTCCTCCAAGGTGCCAAACTGCCAATTGTTCTTTCTTTCTTCGTCTAGTCCTAACTTGAGATGCAAACGGCATGACTAGTCATGAATTAGGAAATCTCTTGATTTGAGTATGCAATAAGAAAAACATGGAAGTATCGCAACAATTTTTTTATCCAATTTACAGTTGATTACTCTTAAACAAGGTTGTATTTACTTGGAAGGTTATTGACTTGGTGTTTCAGGAGTCACATCCTTCACCACAGATTATTTTATTAATAGATTAGCATGGGTGATTATGGAATATTGGTGAATGGTGATAATATACACATCTAAAGCAAACAATTTTCAAGCCGAGTGTGTGGGGAAAGGGGTAGAAAGTGTGAAGGTAGGGGTTATAAGTTTTGAGATATCATAATGGAGAATGATCTATCCTTGGAATGTGTAAATAAGCATAGCCCTACCAGAATAGGTGAAGTAACAAACCTTAATGTGTCAGTTAGCGCATGTAAAGCAGCTTTAGATGCAGTGTAGACACCTGACCACGGTCCAGGTGCCAGAGCAGTTACACTTCCAATGTTCACAATCTTTCCCTTCTTTCTTGATATCATGTAAGGGACAACTGCTTGGATCAACCTCATGGAACCTAAATGCAGCCCAAGAGAAAAAAACATGATATAATGCAATCAAGAGAGTGCTCACAGTATCACCTATTCATAATAAATAAAATAATGAAAAGGTCAAGAAAAGGAGACAAGAACAATCAATTTAGGCATTTTAGCCAAAACTATTCACTGCGGGCACATTTAGTAAAAACAGAATACAAATTATAAACTTCTGTCTCAAGTGCGTTCCACCCTAATATTCTCTCATATTTCTTCCTTTTATTTCATATCCTTCTGTATTGTCCCACATTATCGTTGGTGTTGACATCTTTTGGATGTGAAATTCCCCAAGTCTAGTTGTTTGCCTCTGGCTAACATTGCACTTTCCAAGTCCCTAGTTTTAAGCCTTATGAGTTATGACACAGGACTTGTCACTACAAGATTCCGTGCTACACTTGGTTGTCAACCTAGGTCAACTGCATTGTACTAAAAAACAAGGCAAGTATGCAAGAAACGAACATTACAAGTTAGATGGAAAGAGGGCTTATCTAATCTAATGCTATTGATGAATATCTCAAATATCAAGTACTGAAGCACATCCTACTCGAGATACTACACGGAACTCTCTGCACACTTCAAGATCCTTCCACCATTTCTTGAAGGTTCTTGATTTATGTAGAATTTTCGAAACACCCAGATCAATCTCCATGAAACACATTGTGACACTGTGATAGTAAAATACTCTTGGAATACCATGCTCATAGACCTTGTATACTTAACTTACTGTCCTTGGGATACAAGCTCCTAATCGATTACAATGACCCAATATTACTATCCTTCTATGTTATGATGGTCAATTGGTTATGATTATTAACTCCAAAGTTTTTCTGTTGTACTTCTTTTACACAGTTATTGAAGTTACTTATCCTTCTTAACAATCTAAATATTATTTATGGAATCCAAAAGATCCTGATTCATAACCAAAAAGTTAATAATTCACTTTTTATGAGCCTATCACAGGACATAATTGAGGTCCAATTTACAAAAAAAAATTATTCCAGGATTAGACTTGTGCCTGCTGCATAATTAACAAAATTAATCAAGTAATCAAGCTGTTCGATACCTATAAAATCATAATAACAGCAGCTAATTAAGCAATAGCACTAATATTAAAAGCAACATGAAATCAGGTACCAATAAAATCATAATAACAGCAGCTGATTAACTAATTAAGCAATAGCACTAATATCGCTTTACCGTAAACATTCGTGTTGAAAGTATGCTCAACCGAAGAAAGAGGAATTTCTGCAAGAGGACCGACACACTGAACCCCAGCGTTATTAACAACAACATCAATTCGTCCAAACCTATCGATTACATTCGAGACAACCTCTCGAACGCTCTGATCCGATACCACATCAAGCTCCTGAAGAAAGTAGAGATCATGATTACCGTCCAAATCCGCCATAGACGAAACCGAACGCGCCGTCGCAACAACGAAACAGTTCCTGGCGGCGAAACTGCGGGCGAGTGCGTTTCCGATGCCGCCAGATGAGCATCCTGTAATGAGCACCACCTGTTTGTGAGAAGTTTCCATTGAAAATGGCGGAAGTTGGGATACGATAGGTGGAGAAGATCTTGAGGAAAAGGTGTAATTGACGTTGGTAAAAACGGTTTGATTTGTTAGAGTTTGGAATTTTTGCCGTACAGAAGTTTGTAAAAATTGGCGTATAGTGTTACTTGTCGCACTCCTTAAAATTTCATGTTTAAAATGATAAAATCTGTCATATTCCACCGCTATATAATTATTTTTATAGATACAGTTTATTTTAAAAACAGTATTTAATACAAAAAAAACAAAAATGTTAATCATATTTTTAAGGAAAATTGGATTTTATTAATTCAAGTTA
>JBCNJP010000019.1:22149487-22279692 GCA_039602395.1 Deinandra increscens subsp. villosa
GCCCCTTGATCAATGGAAAGTAACCGAGTTAAAAGAGGAACTCAAGAAACGGAAATTAGCGACAAAGGGATTAAAAGAAGAACTTGTGAAAAGGTTGGATGAAGTTGTGCGGGCCGAAATGGATGATGCTAAACGTAATCTTGAAGATGACTTAAACAATGAGGCTGAACCTGTGGTTCAATCTGATGATGCAGAGAATACCACAGATGTCATGGATCACACTGGGGGCAAAAATGAGGAATTAGGGAAAAGTAACACAGAAGGCAAATTGGAAAACAAAAACAATGAAAAGACAGATGTCAAAATGGGATTGGATTCTGCTGAAAAAAAGGTTACAGAAGATGAAGTTGGTGTTGTTTCTACTCAAGTTGAAGTTCTGCAAGTGGTTCAAGAGGTTACAGTAGAAACCACTGTCATGGTATCTGAACAGTCTGGTGGCGATTTGAACCAGCTGCCAAAGAACACTGAGCAGAAGCTTGGACCGTCCTCTCCTGAACAAGAACGAGCCGAGCCTGATCCCGATTCGTCAGATCTCATCAGTGGCAAACAGGTAGATGAGGTCAGCAAAATACAATCTGATTCTATTTCTATTGATACTGTCTCAATTACTGAAAAGAATGAACTAAAGGATAATGTGATTGCTGATGATGTGCAATTAGAGATAGATGATAAGCCTGAGATGGTGCAGTCATCATCTACCAACATGATCCTAGATGATAGCAAATCTGATTCAGTTGAAGTTGCTGAAGAGAAAGATGTCAACAATGTTGAAAGTAAAGATGTTAACAATGAAAAAGATAACGTAATTACTACTGATGTAGGGATAGATGTTAAGTTTGAGAATGAACCACTAGAGGAGAAGGTTACTGCTGAAAAAAAACAAGTCAACAATGCTGAAAATGTTGATATTATTAAGAAAAATGATAGTGGCGATGTGGGTTCTTCAGAAAAGTTAAATTTGGACAGAAGTTCTGGTGATGATTCAATGGAAGAGGATGCTTTAGAGAGCAAACAAATTGATTTGAAGTTTAGTTCTGATGAAGTGGTAAATAAAAGTGAGAAAATTGAAGCGAAGGAAGATCATTCTGTTGAAGTTATGGTTGAAGCTGCAACTGCTGACATGGATATTGTGGCTAACGAAGATAAAACTGGTCCTAACGCGGCGTCAACTAAACGAAAGCCTCATGGTAAGTATGATCTCATTTTTTTCTCTGGAAGTAGAGGTGGACAAGTTGACAGGTTGGATAATGTATCAAAATGAATACTTTGTGTATGGGCTGACCATGAGCTGACCCAAAACACTTTCTTTCTGAAAAGAATGTCTAAAGAGTGTTGTGTTTGATCACAAAAATTATGTCATTTCAACATTAACGTAGTTTTTTGAATAAAATAATTTAGGAGTTCTATGCATTAATAGGACACTTTGTGTGGGTTCCCAACACATTCAAGACATTAGGTTGTTTTCCTTTCAAGCTAGTTTTATAGTTCATCTGTTTGACACGTTAGAAATAAACATAACTTTAGTCAATTCATGCATAAGTAAATGGTTAGCATTTGACACATAATATACAGCTTTGGCTCATGGTTTAAATATTTTTCTTTCTTTGGTCCCTTTTCTTTCAAGCCAACTTTCATCAGCTTTTTGAAATAGTTTTACTGTTCACTTGATTAATGAAAGAAAGTTTAAAGAATAAATCAATCAAGAACATCTGAGTTTTATCACCAAATTCACCATGTTGCTTTAAACGTTTAAATTTTAATTACCAAACATGTGAGAGAACAGTAATTTGTTGTGAACCTGTTCTATGTTAAATTTCAAGTTTTTTGACCATTTTAACTTGATTGTGAACCTTAATTATGGTTTGACTTTATAAATGCTGTCATGACAGACCAGGAAAATGCAGTAGAAAACAATGAAATAGTAAAAAGGCAGCGCAGGTGGAAATCTGAAACCCTTTCAGTACCCAAACAACCCACTAATCACTCTGCCTCTACTACACCAAAAGATGCATTTCAGAACACCGTCAAACACACCTTTTCGAGATCCGAGTCAACTAAAAGTCAAGATTTGCCCAAGGAACGCGTTGGTAAGCTATCACCTGTCTTTTATTTTCTTCAATTTGGAAGAAATTTGTTTATTGTACACTTTGACTTCTAGGCTCTTACTATATTATATATATCCGCAGTCCCGCCTTCATCAAAGACTCCAACTACTTCTCTCAGAATTGATAATTTTCTGCGTCCTTTCACTTTAAAGGCTGTGCAAGAGTTCCTTGGCAAAACGGGTACAGTTGTTAGTTTCTGGATGGATCAGATAAAAACTCACTGCTATGTTACAGTAAGTCCCAAGTCCTAACATCCCTCTCTCTCTAGCACCAGAGTTGGCAAGATGGGCAGGTTGGGTAATGGGTCAAAAAGGTTCATGTTGAAACGGGTCATATTTAGTACATGTAGGATGGGGTTTACCTTCAAAAGCTTTTTCTGTATTGATATATTTTTCTTATAAATAGTTAATTATGATGGGAATAATATTATTACAGAAGTGATTTGGATTTTCGAACAAAATTTAAATTAGGAGGTTGTATAAGATAGACTTCGTGGATGACTTATAACCTGTTTAATCTGTTCTATTTTATCATTTGACCGGTTTGAGATAATGACTCGACCTTTTCATAAATATATCGGTTGAAATTGCCACGTTCATATCAGATCACAGGACATAAAACATTAAAAAAAATGAGAAGATGTATTAATGTAAATGTTTGTTCCCCCTAATTTTGGTTGTGTTTGTACCATGGCGGCAGAGAAATAGACTTGTTTCTTTCACCCGCCTTATTTAACAGGACCGTGTTATTCAATATAGTTCAATAAACAGATCATGTGAATGATAATATATTTCTCATTATGAAAATGGACAAATGTAATTTAACTGTTTTTTTGCTGCAGTATGCATCGATAGAAGAAGCTACGGAGACACGAAATGCTGTATGCAACCTACAATGGCCAGTGAATGGTGGGCGTCTTCTGATGGCCGACTTTGTGGACCCACAAGAAGTTAAGAATCGGGTTGAACCGCCTCCACCATCTCCAGCAATACCAGCCACCACCACCATACCTCCATCCACCACCACTATGCAACCAACCCAGCCCTCTCCCAGACTGAAACAACAGCTTCCCCCACCACCCTCCCTTCCACCTCCACCACCATTGTCTAACCCACCCCCAGCAAGAAACCGTGCACCACCACCACCTGAGAAAATCGATCCACCAATCGTTACATTGGATGATCTTTTTAAGAAAACAAGAGCAATCCCTCGTATCTACTACTTACCACTTTCTGATGAACAAGTGGCAGAAAAATTGAATGCTCAGGGGAAAGCGGTGAATCGTTAGGGCTTAGGTTGAGTGTAAGATAATGGTACTGGTATGATATAATCACTTGTTTGCAGGTCTGCAGGTGATGCATTTAGGAACTGTTTAAGCAACCATGGGCCCCAGAAGAGCTTGATAATTTGTAGACTAGCACAAGTTTTTTTCTAAGTTTGGATTTTGAGCTAGGCATTTTTCTTTTGAGCGGATTAAATTCACATCAGCATTTATGTTTTTGTATGTGCACATTTTGATTGCAGTAGATTGTTTATCGTAAAATGGATCTTGATCGTAGATCCTTAGACTGATTTATGTTGTTACACGATCAGCCTGTGTTGTCGTTTGGTGTGTGCAGCTTTTGAGGACGATAGTTTAAATATGTTGACAACATTCATGTTATAACAGTGGGGAGTTCCAAACTATCATTACAATGAGAAGTTGAGAACCTAGATTACCTATGGCACTCTACCGGACCGGTCGGTTTGTGGTTGGGTTCTAAAAACAGTGCTTTGTAGAATCCGACCTGAGGTTTGTGGTCGGGTTCTAAAAACAGTGCTTTGTAGAATCCGACCTGAAACCGACCGGTCAAAAAGCATGCAGTAGTTGAATCTTCAACTCTTACTTTAATGGTGCCAATCGATGGTGTATGTCCAAATTGAAACACATGCCCCCAATTCCTCAAAGACTGCCATTGGGTTTGGTGGTCCAATACTTTAGTAAGAGATTTTACCTCTTGGAGCATTATTTGGAGATTTCATATGTGCAAACTTGATCATTGTAAATATTGAGATATAGTATAGGAATTGAAGTAGATAGATCATCGTAAAAAAAATGCCCCCGAAGACACGAAACGGTGGAAATAGCCCTGTATAGCAGCATTTTTAACAACACACTAGCATATGGCTGAACAAGTTACAGATATAGAAACTAACATTTCATGGCCTTTTTGAGAACGAAATCCCTAACAAAAATAGGCATATGGTACATAATACCCATTATAGTGGAGTACTGCCCCAAAGAGAACCAAGAAGGTGGATCTTCTTTCAGGATTGCATCTACCGTCTTGTTCGCAAACTCATCTGACGGGATCGCCTTTGGACCTTGTGAAAAATACGCTCTTTCTTTTATTACAGCTTCGAAGTTCTTGTATAATTTCCATTCGGGCATCTTATTGTAGTTTGCTGCAGCTGTATTTCCAATGTTTGATTTTACGGATCCAGGTACAATGTTAATTACATCGATGCCAAACGGCTTCAGTTCCAACCTGTGCATTTCAGAAGTCGACTTGTATGTTATATCACTAATGGTTTATAGGCTATTCTTGTGGGAAGTTTAAGCAGCAACATGTCATTCTAGTTAACCGACTCTATAATAACTTACAAACAACAACCACTAATAGTATTGTAAATACTATTAGTAGGGTCTGGGGAGGCCGGGAGGGTATTATAATAACAGTGCTTTTTATTAGAACCCGGCCAAGAACTGACCGGTCAAAAAGGCTGTGCAGTAGTTGAATCATTAACTCTTACTTTAATTCGAATCATTAACTCTCACTTTAATGGTGCCAATTGATGGTGTATGTCCAAATTGAAACACATGCCCCCAATTCCTCAAAGACTACCATTGGTTTTGGTGGTCCAATACTTCAATGGGAGAGATTTTACTTTTTGGAACCTATTGTAAATACTATTATAATAACTTGCAAAGAATTCCTTTATGATTCTCGAGCCTTAAACAAATATTTAGTCTTATGCTGTCATGTATTCTTAAGCAGTTACGAGACTCAAAGAATCACATACAATTTACAAACTGTGAATCCTTAGATTTCGATTTTGAATTTGAGCATTTCTACGATGTGGGACCTCGATGGAGCTTGATCACAGATCGTTCGCTTGTAATGGTAGTCATTATATAAATTCTGTTCAATAATTATCAATATACCAAACAAAAATCATTAATAAAGTATGATCTGCTAACATTTGTTCCTCCAAGGTGCCAAACTGCCAATTGTTCTTTCTTTCTTCGTCTAGTCCTAACTTGAGATGCAAACGGCATGACTAGTCATGAATTAGGAAATCTCTTGATTTGAGTATGCAATAAGAAAACACATGGAAGTATCGCAACAATTTTTTTATCCAATTTACAGTTGATTGCTCTTAAACAAGGTTGTATTTACTTGGAAGTTTATTGACTTGGTGTTTCAGGAGTCACATCCTTCACCACAGATTATTTTATTAATAGATTTAGCATGGTTGATTATGGAATATTGGTGAATGGTGATACTATACACATCTAAAGCAAACAATTTTCAAGCCGAGTGTTTGGGGAAGGGGGTAGAAGGTGTGAAGGTGGGGGTTATAAGTTTTGAGATATCATAATGGAGAATGATCTATCCTTGGAATGTGTAAATAAGCATAGCCCTACCAGAATAGGTGAAGTAACAAACCTTAATGTGTCAGTTAGCGCATGTAAAGCAGCTTTAGATGCAGTGTAGACACCTGACCACGGTCCAGGTGCCAGAGCAGTTACACTTCCAATGTTCACAATCTTTCCCTTCTTTCTTGATATCATGTAAGGGACAACTGCTTGGATCAACCTCATGGAACCTAAATGCAGCCCAAGAGAAAAAAACATGATATAATGCAATCAAGAGAGTGCTCACAGTATCACCTATTCAAATAAATAAAATAATGAAAAGGTCAAGAAAAGGAGACAAGAACAGGCATTTTAGCCAAAACTATTCACTGCGGGCACATTTAGTAAAAACGAATACAAATTATAAACTTCTTCTCAAGTGCGTTCCACCCTAATATTCTCTCATATTTCTTCCTTTTATTTCTATCCTTCTGTATTGTCCCACATTATCGTTGGTGTTGACATCTTTTGGATGTGAAATTCCCAAGTCTAGTTGTTTGCCTCTGGCTAACATTGCACTTTCCAAGTCCCTAGTTTTAAGCCTTATGAGTTATGACACAGGCTTGTCTACAAGATTCCGTGCTACACTTGGTTGTCAACCTAGGTCAACTGCATTGTACTAAAAAACAACGCAAGTATGCAAGAAACGAACATTACAAGTTAGATGGAAAGAGGGCTTATCTAATCTAATGCTATTGATGAATATCTAAAATATCAAGCACATCCTACTCTCTACACACTTGAAGATCCTTCCACCATTTCTTGAAGGTTCTTGATTTATGTAGAATCTTCGAAACACCCAGATCAATCTCCATGAAACACATTGTGACACTGTGATAGTAAAATACTCTTGGAATACCATGCTCATAGACCTTTATACTAACTTACTGTCCTTGGGATACAAGCTCCTAATCGATTACAATGACCCAATATTACTATCCTTCTATGTTATGATGGACAATTGGTTATGAATTCCAAAGTTTTTCTGTTGTACTTCTTTTACACAGTTATTGAGTTACTTATCCTTCTTAACAATCTAAATATTATTTATGGAATCCAAAAGATCCTGATTCATAACAAAAAGTTAATAATTCACTTTTTATGAGCCTATCACAGGACATAATTGAGGTCCAATTTACAAAAAAAAATTATTCCAGGATTAGACTTGTGCCTGCTGCATAATTAACAAATTAATCAACAAACAGCAGCTAAGCAATAGCACTAATATTAAAACAACATGAAATCAGCACCAATAAAATCATAATAACAGCAGCTGATTAACTAATTAAGCTATAGCACTAATATCGCTTTACCGTAAACATTCGTGTTGAAAGTATGCTCAACCGAAGAAAGAGGAATTTCTGCAAGAGGACCGACACACTGAACCCCAGCGTTATTAACAACAACATCAATTCGTCCAAACCTATCGATTACATTCGAGACAACCTCTCGAACGCTCTGATCCGATACCACATCAAGCTCCTGAAGAAAGTAGAGATCATGATTACCGTCCAAATCCGCCATAGACGAAACCGAACGCGCCGTCGCAACAACCAAACAGTTCCTGGCGGCGAAACTGCGGGCGAGTGCGTTTCCGATGCCGCCAGATGAGCATCCTGTAATGAGCACCACCTGTTTGTGAGAAGTTTCCATTGAAAATGGCGGAAGTTGGGATACGATAGGTGGAGAAGATCTTGAGGAAAAGGTGTAATTGACGTTGGTAAAAACGGTTTGATTTGTTAGAGTTTGGAATTTTTGCCGTACAGAAGTTTGTAAAAATTGGCGTATAGTGTTACTTGTCGCACTCCTTAAAATTTCATGTTTAAAATGATAAAATCTGTCATATTCCACCGCTATATAATTATTTTTATAGATACAGTTTATTTTAAAAACAGTATTTAATAAAAAAACAAAAATGTTAATCATATTTTTAAGGAAAATTGGATTTTATTAATTCAAGTTATTACTACTTGGCCGATATTAATCCCAATTAAGAAATTGGCCTACATTAATCCCAGTTATCATGGTGTTGGAATTCGTTGGTCGTTCGTTAGTTTTTTGTTAACTCCGCTAGATTTTGGTGATGTCACGTCAGCAAAATAGATTGCCACGTCAGTAAAGTACTAACGGAGTTAAACAAAAACTAACGGTAAATTGGGATTAATGTAGGACAATTTCTTAATTGGGATTAATATCGGCCAACTAGTAATAACTTGGATTAATAAAGTCCAATTTTCCTATTTTTAAAACAGTACTTTTTTAGAAGTGGGATAGTGCCTTAAAAGTTTTCGTATTAGTCTATTATTTTATTTTTAATTTAAATGCAATGGTTTTTTTTTTATTTTAATTAAATATTTTTATATTTGTCCCAGAGTGATCATAATGATTGAATGGATTAATTATAGTCTAATATGACACTAGGTAGATTAGGGATTTTCTACTAATAACCTCATTGGTTGATTGGTACAAAGATGTTATTATGTTATCTAGAAGTGGCATGATCTTTTTGACGAGAATGTCTTTAACTCAGATAAATATGTCAAGGAGCTTCATCCTACCTCAATTCCCTCCGTTCTATGATGTAAATTACTATTTTAGTTACTAACCAACGAACATTTGTCTCAATGGTATCTGGTGGAGTTTGAGTTTCTGATTGAGAAGTCACTGGTTTAATCTTCATAGAGGGTTTTTTCTGGCAGTGGTCAGTTTCCCCCTGAACTGGTGTTCTGGTTGAGTGCAGAGCTGATGTACGAGCTTCCCCATAGAAGAAGTCTCTGTCACCCGAGAGTGTAGATGATCGGGTAAATGGTGTAATACCTCCGTCAGTGATTTAAAATCGATCGTTAAAAAAACTATTTTAGTTGCTAAAGTTTGGAAGATTTAGACTTTTTATTTAACTCTAAAACAGATTGTTTTTATCAAACCAGACCTAGAGATTTGTATTTTATAAACATTTCAGTTAAATAAGTCAATATCCCTAACTTTTTTGTTAAAAATATTCACATGCATCGGAAATGATGAGGATGAGGATGATGGTTCTTTTTCTTAATTTTTTTTTGTTATTGTATTATAATAAATCAAACTATGACTTGTTGTCGTCATCATTCCCAACTGAGGAAATTCCCACTGACACTCTCAACTATCACTTTATTTTTCATCATCGCTATTATTGTTAGTTCTAATAACCTCAAAATGACCCCAAAAAAAGTGATGGTGGAAAAAAAAGTGATAGTTGGGAGTGCCGGTGAAAATTTCTTTAGTTGGGAGTAATGACGGTCAACAAGTTATAGTCGGGGTTATTATAATCCAATAAACTTTTTTTTTGTATTTACTTACTGTTCACTTTCATGTTTTCTCTTCTTCACGAATGATCTCTTTAAAGCAACATCCTTCTGGTATGCTACCTCTATTTTACCACGGCATCAGTAGTTCTAAGAAAACATATTTATTATAAGAAAAAAATTAATTAATAGCAATAAGATGATTATAAAGATTTCAATTGTTTTATGTCCCAATTTATTGTCTTTTGTTTTTGTATTTTCTAAATTATTCTGGTAAATTGGTTCTTTAAATAATTTAAGCGATATTTGTAACTCGTGCGTTGTCGTGAGAATAAAATCTTTTATTCGTGCCCATGTTGATGTTTTTTATTCTCCTACCTTTACAATAAATATTGTCTTCACTAACAAGACACCATGCTAACATTAAATCGATATCTTCAACATTATACCATCGTTGCCTCGTGTTTCTTTTCGGCGTCCGATGACATTTAAGAATTTTTTAATGTAGTAACTTGATTTGCATTCTGAAAGAACAAAAAGTTTTCATAGTTTTTAATAGGCGTATACTCTTCTGCATATCCTACATTGAAATAAGTTTTTAGATAAAAATGATTCATGGTAGAGATTATTAATTTGAAGTAGCTTAAAAATTATAAGAAACCAGATTATGTAGATTTCAAATAGATAAGTTTTATGAAAAAAAAAATCTCATTCACCAGTTACTTATTAACATGTGTCAAAGTTATCTAAAATATATATATATATATATATATATATATATATATAAATAATAACCAACCACAACCAACCCATTGGCCAGCGGTTCGGTTGGTGGAGCAACTTCCAAGTCCACCTTGGTGGCGACGGTTGATGGTTACCTTCGATCAACACAAGATGCTGTAAAACGTGGTCTCAAAACATCATCAGAACAAGTTGTTAACATTCACTTTCTGTAACAATTAAAGAGTCCATCACAAACCAATACGCGACAGCCATCGCTAACAACCTAACAATGCTATAATCACGTGTACCTTTTGTGCGTTAAAGTTGCACTACATTTTAGCAAAAACTGGAAATATTACATGCATTTGAGCATCTATAATCCAGTTTTATCAATAAAAGGTGTGGATGCTAGTGGCACTTCATTTACACCCTGTTAACAGTTATTATAGGAGGCCAAGAGTCTTAAGCTGCTGGATGTGCTCTGGTGGGAGAGGTGGTGGGGCCCACTCGGATCCGGTTGTCTCACCGTCAACATCCTCCACCACGTATTCCTGTGTTTTCAGATTCACAGTTTATATGTCAGCAGGCTATAATGAAGTTTAGTAGTAAAGATAGGGGTAAACAAATTGACCCACTCGTGGGCTACTTGAGATCGACACAAGTTGACTTAATATGTATAGATTTAATGGGCTTGCGAGCCAACTATTTAGTACTTATATAAATATAATAACTTTAATTTAGTAAGTTCAATATTTAATTATACAATAAAGATTGTTATGCATGAAATTATGATTATATAATAAATTTATTAGCAAAAAATTAACAAACTGAGCTCAAACTTGAAAAATTACTCGTTCAAGTTGTCTTAAATAAACGAGCTAGGGCTTAGGCTAGTTGAAGCTCGGCTTGGCTCGTTTACACCCATAATTAAAGGTAGCAATTCCGACCCAATTACTTATCCACAAGTGGATTAATTTTTTTTTTATCTATAATGGACAATCAGATAACTTCAAAAGGTAAAAGCTTAAAAGGTAGCATAAAGTTGCCCACGTGTACTTCTTAATGCACATACAAATTGATCATTTTCATTACAAATATGATTATTATAAAAAGAACATAAAATTTTGTAATCATAGTGTTTTTTAATTCTTTTTTAGAGGGCTAACTCACACAGAAACCCTCTAATCCTACTCTAAATCTACACATTTTGTGCATCATGAGACTTGAACCCTCCACCACTTCGGGAGTGACACCTTTCCTCCAAGCCTTGGTACCGCTAGGCACATGGATTTTGGTTCGCAATCATACTTAACACTATTTTTTTGTACAAACTAAAAGGTATGAAACTATGAACAACAAGTATTTCAGGTCCTAACTCGTTTTTACCTGTTACCCAACCCACCAAACTTTGCACTCAATGTACTGTGTAATCAAATTGTTATATGTCAAGAATAAACATAACAGCAGAGAGATTGACATAAACTTACTTTGGTTAGCATTCTTTTAGCTAATATATGATAATGGCGCTGCCAAATCCTTTGGCCAACCATTGTAGCCACAAGCACACTGTAGAATATGCCTATGACGGTAAACAGTCCAAGCACAACTAAAGCCATTATAAATATTAACGGTAAGCCAGCTTCACCTGCACCTCCTAAACAACCACATTCACCAGTTGCACTCGCGCAACTTTCAAAACAAGTGGTACAATCCGTCCACACACAAAGAGTACCCGGTAAATGACAGTCTGCACAAACACTGCAATAAATACATGTTCAAAACGTATCACCAAAAACAACATACTAAACAAGTTCAAAATAACATGAAGGTGAAGAGAAGAACTCGTATAAAATGGAAAATTTGTTGACAATAATACAATAATACTTTCTGATAATAAAAAATAGGTTGAAGAATTATGAAATTTTACCCGGGTTGACAGCAACAAAGACACAGTTCTCGACAAGGTTGAGCAAGGTCATTACGGACCCTCCGGTCATAACAAGTTATAAAGCATCCAGACAGACCAAGTAGTGCAAAAAACAACAGTGCACCTGCACACAAATTGCAATTACAATGTGATAGGATTAAATGAGTTATTTCATGCTACAAAAAGGGACTAAGAGTTTTACACACACACATATTTATATACTAGAGGGATGCCCGTGCGATGCAGCGGAGAGCACAACACACCAACAATTAATTGGTGAAGTATCATATAGATTTTAAAGGTTTAATAAAAGTTTATAAAATAAAGTATATATGAAATCGTATAAAATAAAAACGATTTGAAGAGTTTAGTTAAACAGGAAACTTATTGTATACTAGATTCTATTATTCAGTTGCTATTCTTGTGTTTAAAGATAATTAAGGTAGTCAAACTCATAAAGGACAATTTGGACCACTTAAACTCTTAAAGATTAAATCTAAAATAACAATCACGTCCTCCTCACTTGTACAATGATATAGTATATATAGAGAAATAGAGAGGGGGGGGGGGGGGGGGGGGGGAGGGAATGAATGCATGGAAAAGAAAATTTCAAAGAAGAAAAATATCAACATAGTGGACCCCTGAGACTTCCTAAGCATGTACTCAATGGTACATTTGCATGTAAGGGGAGGATCTTATGCAGAACACTAAATATTGCAAGTGACAGGTTGATCTTAATAAAAGGGGTTAAGTTGAATGAACCAAAATGTTGAAGGGCTATTTAGTTAATAGTTTATTGTTCAATTTTAATTGTTTGAATAAGTCTTGAGTAAGTCGGTTATCTAGGTCGGTCAATAAGGTTTTGAATTAGAATTTGATAAGTGTAGCAGGCTTATAAATAGGTGCTATGTTCCTCGATTTATTTTGTACCTCAACAATCAAGTTTATGTAATATATTGAGATCATTTCTATCAAAGTTTTACGTGAGTTTTTGTGTATAAATTGTTTTCTCCAGCATCAAGAACATGCGGATCAAAAAGAATACTTCACTTTTTCAATCTTAAAAGGTGTTTAATATATACGCAAATGATATAAATGTAATGTTTATTTGTTTTTCATGAAATTCAAACAAAAAAAAAATATGAACAATTTCGTTTATATATGTACCTACACGTGTAGGAAACTTTTACATATACGAAAACATATGAAAAAACTAGTTTAATGGTTTTTCATGTACATAGACATACATATTTCTATGTAAGAAGTATAAATTTTTAAATTTATTTACCATCGCTTAAAAAGTTAAAAGATTTAGGGTTGTTCTTTTTGTTCCCGTAGTAATGTAGTGTTTTTTAATGAACCTCTCCCTTGCATGTAATATGGGGCAATTCAAGTTACTATTTGAAGTCTGAATAATTTATGAAGGCTTTACCACATATGTAGTAAAAACTGGCTTCACTATCAAAACCCCAAGCAAGACGGAGCCAAAAGTTCCGGTATCCATCAACTAGGTACACCAAGTATGCCAATACAGAAATCACCTGTAAAAAATGATATGATGATTATTTGCTAGCATAATCTCCATGAGAAAAATATATAAAAAGTTGAGACTCTGTGCCTACAAGCTGTACAGATAGAAAGATAAACAAAATGTCTCTGGTCACAAAGAAACGAAACTTCATGGTTCTCCATTTCCTATCAGCGAGAACGTGAACTCTCAAATGATAGGGAGCCTTGCATGTTGTGCAATGAGCAAATGCAAACCCTTCCTGCAGCAAATTTATAAAAAACGGAAATGAACAATAAGTTAACAAAATTTCATTAAGGAAAAACAAAATCACATTTTCATATCTGACCAAGACCTTTTTTAATACAAGAAAACATGATTTCCAGATAGGATCACATATACTTTAGTCTTTAGATGATGTATTCCGGCAAATAACACTCCAATCCTTAAGCAAATAGAATAAAAAACTAGTTCCTCTGGCTTTACTCTAACAATCATGTAATAAGTTAGTGTTTCAGACTGCTTAGCTTTCTAATATCTGCTAACATTATATATTAAGTGATCAACTTTTACAACCATCTTGTTTGGTTCTAGTCGCAAATAAACCATCTTTCCTGAGAAGATGCAAAAGAAACAGTACATACCTTGTAAGGATGAGTGAGTTATATATACTGTGGAAATGTAAATGCAAATTCAGCCATTGTAGTTGGGAATTTTCTCTGAATCGCTCATTCTTGCAAAGTACGATCTTTTAGCACAAATACAATGGTTTGTTTCCAACAAAAAAAAACATGTAAGATTGTTCTAGAAGTCATCAGCAAGGCTTAGCACAGCAGTACCCAAGGTACCACTATCAGAGACAGCGTATGTGACTTATTAACCATATAATGAGAGGAGATTGTACTAAAACTTAATAACTAATATATCATCATCATACGAATAGAACTGTATATGAATATATTTAACATAATGCGGTAAGGGTCAGAAATACGATCGCCCAAAATAATGTACTAAATGTCTAAATGATACTGCCCCTTGTGACCACATATGAGCAACATTTTGTGACCACATATGAGCAACATTTGATACCTGAAATCATGTCTCATAACAATGCAAGGGTCACTAAGAGATGAAGAAGGTGTAATTACTTAACATATTGTTTGTTCTGATAAAATATTATACCAAGATGGAAGAACAAGCAGAAGACCATAAAGAAATAGTATACCAATTCTAAGCAAAGTCAAATGTTGATGATGTACAAAATCAAACCATTGCATATATAGCCAGGTCAAGAAGAAGAGTAACCAGGCCTCCTCTTCAAATGAAAAAGGATTAAAAAAAAAAGTGTGCCCATCGAACAACATCGACAAAAAACAGTATTGCTAATGGACATTTTTCTCAAGTGACTAATATTAAGTATTTTTATTATTTTCTCCTTGATAATCATAAACTTACATAATAAGACATAAAGAAAGATGGAGAGTTTACCTTCACAGAGCGCCAGTGATCAAGGCACTCCCGATGAACATACTTTGATGTCCCTCTGCACCTGCAGGGTGCAATAAAATCTCTGCCTGATGCAAAAAAAAATGATAATTTTTTAATTGATAACATCCACAACACTGGAATTGGAAACTACATATGATTACAATGTATCATATTCACAACGCGACAATAACACTTCTTTTGCTGAACAACACAAATGCAGGTAATATAAATGTGCTATCAAAGTACTGCAAATGCTTACTGTAAACCTTAATCAAATTGCTAATCATATTGCAAACTAGCCAATCCTAATCTTTAGACGCTACATTTAGGTAAAGACTAGCTACAGGTATCAGGTTAGCTTCTTTTGTGTGATTTTTGTTGTACAGAAAGCCTGGAATGTTTTTTTTCATAACCGCAACAACTGGTTGCTAGAAACTCACGGAATCCGGTCAATAGCCTGTTACCCAAAGGGATTAGGTAAAACACAACGTGTGCCGGGCTATAGGCAAAAACTAATGGAAGCTCAGTTCAAACCTGAAACCTCTTTCGGAGAGACTCAAGCGCTTGCCCCTGTGGCAGCCCTTGAAGGTTGAGAGCCTGGAAAGTTGTACACATTTTGGATGGATGATTGCATTATAAACCAAAATACTCTCCTTGCTCTAATCTTAATCATTGTTCCATAAAAACTAGCAAATGTCAGTTTGCTTCATTTTAATTATGCAAAATTCTGCACTTTCTGAACAAGAACATTAATAATAAACGTACATAGTAAAAGAATCCAGATAAGTTGCTTAAATGTTACATAATCTAACTAACTTCACAGTTTCTGGTAAAATGCACCTAACATTCCAACAAATTCCATAGTCCAGTTTTTTATGCAAACCCTAACATCATATCAGCGGACAAAAAGAGGAAACACCTTACTGATTCAATCTTATGAAATCAAAACAACAGATTAAACGCAATACATCACAAGCCGCAAACTAACCAAAACCTAGAACTGAATTACGAGCAAGAATAGAACTACCGTCAGTTTCGAGACAAATTCGGCACTGAATTTCTTCCCCGGGACCGGCTTCCAGGTCGATCTTGCTAGGTTCGATCATGAGAGAAGGCGCAACGAGAGGAGAAGGATCGGCGCGATCAGCCATCGTAGAAGGAGATAAAAATTCGACAATTTCACGCTTTCCAGTTCCTAAATTTGAGAAGAAGAACCAGATTTTGTGAATCAATTTCGATGCAGATGAGATGTGGTGGGTTTCAACATTGCGTCAAATCGTGAATTGGGATCATACTACAGCACTCTTGTTGATTCACACCAAAAAACTTTTCAAATAATGGAATTTTGGTCAACTTGTGAAGGAACAGGAATTTGGCACTCGATAAACAATGGAACCCCGAATATTTTTATTTTTTTGGTTTTATTTTTTAAAACGGCAAACTCAATTTTGTATGTTACGTAACACCTTGCACGGTTGCACCATACTTACCAAGATGGATTTGACTTTTCAGTTTGAGTTGAAAGTTCATCAAGGCATTCACAAGATGTCAAATTATGAGTTTGTTGATAAGATATGTTCAATCATATAAACCATAGGTTTTAGGATTTTAATTGTTAGACACTTTTTTTTATCAAAGTATTTCAGGGTTATATGAAGTTGGATGAGATGAAAAGTTTTGAGCTTCGTTTTTAATCTTCAACGTTTGTACGTTTTAACAATTTTAATTTCAACTTTTTAAAAATCCCAATTTAGTGTCTCACGTTTCATTTTTTTTTCAATTTTGGTCTCAACGTTAACAGTTGTATAAAGAGCCATTAGACTGCCCTTATGTGGTCTCCACATAAGGTGTACTTTTGTCATTTCCGTTTGTTTTAACTCATACTTTAAAACAAACGGAAATAACAAAAATACCCCTCACGTGGGGACAATGTGAGTGTAGTCTAACGTCTCTTTAAACGATTGTTAACAATGTAACCAAAATTGAAAAGAAAATAAAATGTGAGACGCTAAATTGGAATTTTTTAAAAGTTGAGACTAAAATTGTAAAAATGTGTAAACTTTGGAGACTAAAAACGAAGTTTACTCAAAAGTTTTTCTTACGATAATAAAAAATTTATTTTATGTGAAAGTTGGATAGCAAACCTCGTGTCATCGTGTGTTATAAACTAAGTGAATTTCCATACATTGAGGGACTTAACAACCTAATGGTTAGGATGAAATGTCACACCTCTTCATGAAAAGGTATAACTGGTGTAATACAACGAAATTGGTATGAAGGGTTCACTAGTAACTTTATCGAAGTTACTATGAATGGTAAAGATTTAACCAAAATTACTAATGATGATCAGAATTTTTATTATAGTTAATGGTCTTCCCTCTTATACCACGGTAGGGTGTTGTACCAAACCTGGTTATGAGTTGGTACACATGGTGTAAGAAAATCATATAAAATTATTTTATGTCATGTGTTTTACATGTCCTAACCCTAATGCATATTAACTTATATTCTTATTTTCTTTATTAGTCTTAAGTAAACCTAATTGTACTAAAGTGATACTAAGAACACTATTATCACTAACATAAAGTATATTAGTACTAATACTAATACTAGGCAAATGAGGATTAGATTCGTGTTAGGTTGACATGTAGTCATGTCGATGAATTTTAAGTTGATGGCTTGAGTTGTTAAATCCAAGTTGTATATTTTTTTATTTATTAAAGACATCTACCCTAACTCGTACTTTTAAAATCATGAACACATTCTATCTAATATACTTATCAAACTAGTATGTCAATTTATGAGTTACGATAAATTATAGATGAGTTAAACATGTTAACAAGTCGAATTCTTTAAGAAAACAAACTTAACATTTAAAATCATAACAAAACTCGTTTATCAAAAGGACTAGATATCACAACCACACGTATTGACTATTAATTTAAAACATGTCATAGTTTGAAGTACAACTATGATATTAGATGAGTCCAACCATGCTACATTAAGTTATACAATAGTTGATTACCCCTCTGGTAACCAAATATATTAATATATTACACATTGGTTTAGTAACTCGTATATTACACGAGTTGAATTTAGACTCATAATATAGATAAAAAAAAAGAAAAGGTTAAGCGATTTGAAAATTATGTTTGACGTAAGATCCTTATAAAACATTAAATGATAATTTAAAACATTAAAGAAATTGATTATTTTTTACAAAATTAGGGACTTATTCTCGACAAGTCTTCTCGACAAACGTTTTGAAAAAAAATCATAGGTCATGGGGACCCAACACCAAAAAAAAACTTGTCGAGATACCATCGAGACGGTACCGTAAAAATTATCTGTGCCTTCATCGAGAGCCAAAAGAAAATCCCAGATCATTTTGTGTTTTTTTTCCTTGTAATTTAGTTTCAATTTAGAAGAAAATCAAATTTTTTTTTACCTTATTGATGTACAATTGAGAGAACATAACAATACCTGTAAACCCTATACCCTAGAGGTAGAGGAAAGGAAGATAACGTGCATCTGTGAAACGAATTTGGGTTTTGAAGCAGAGGAAAGCAAGCCGATGAAAGTCAAGGAATCGAGCGCCGGTGACGATATCATCCGTCCACCATGGCTCCATCTGGCTTCTGCTTTTCTCGCCATGGAACCACCTGATTCCTTGATCTCCATTTCCAGGTGAGCCTATAAAATTGCTGGATAACAACTGAAAATCACCTTCCTCAAATTAACTTTGCTCCACATAAATCTATCCACCACTGTGTCGAATCTTCTAGTTTTCTGTAATTACTCTGCTTCGATACGATACGCATCAATCTAACGAAACACAGGGACTGCGGTGGAGGTGCAATCACTGAGAGTGTTCAGCACTTCATTTGGGACCAATGTATCAGCAAAACAGTGAGCTCCATTTCGTAACATTTATTTACAATTTCCTGATTTCCAGTGTTTTATTCAATGTAGGGTTTATGGTTTTATAACTTTGTATGGATTGTTTTTAAAATCATCCAGACAGACAATTAATATGATTTTGAATTGTTGTTAGGGTTGTTTATGGATTCGTTTCTCTCCATTGGAGATAGTTAATTCAGATTCATATGACTTAGGATATAAAAGTAAAAATAATAGCATAATACCATCTCTATATTTACATATTTGAAGGACTAGTTACCTTCTACTATGATTTACTAGCAGTTTGATTTTGTTTTAATGTCACTTTGCAGGATGGAAAAGGTCACACGCCTTACATAACATCTTTCTTAAAGAAAGTTATTCTTGAAGTTGAATCAGGGGCTGATGCTGTTATCGATGAACTTTATGAACAATTATCGTTTTACATGACTTCAGTGAAGGTACACACACTAGCATTTCCTTTTATTTTACTTTATTTGCAGAAGAGAAGAAAAAAGAAAAAAAAGGTTCCTGCATATTTAGTTTGTTATATGTAAAAGGGGCATGATCTAGCAAAGGGAGCCTCGAGGGTAGTTCGGGAAATTTCATTTCTTTACCCAACAGGTTAGTTTATGTCAAGAATGATACATTTTTTCATAATTTTTGTTTTCCTTTCTTATATAAATTGCTTCTTGATTTTGGTTTTTTTTGTGAAGATCATGTTGAAGCCCGAGTCTGCCAAAGTCCAAGGAAAGTAGTTGTACCTCTTAATTGTTCACTTAACATGCTTGAAGGAGATACTGGGTACGTATTATTAGTAGTGATATTATATTTCATTCAATAAAATTCATCGCTTCTTACCAATGAACTTGATAATTCTCTTACCTGGGTTTATATATGTATATGTATTGCAATCTTCACTTGTAATAATCAAAATATGTAACGGTGGCATGTTGCAATCAGTTGTTCCATATGGCCCTCAAGCCTGTTTTTATCAGAGTTCATCCTTTCGTGTCCTGAACTGTTCTCAATGAAGTCATGTTTTGAGGTAAATATGCATCTCTAAATACAACTACAGTTTCAATTAATGATTTTTTTTTTCTTTTCTTGTTTGATGGTTCATATGCCAAGTTGGGATCATATGTCTTGCAGTAACTGTACTGAATTGAACTTATATAAACACATTTATGCACATTTATGCAACAAGGAAGGCTGTTATAATTCTATACGTATATTGCACATAATTGTGTATACACACTTTTAGGAATTGCAACAGTTGTGTCAAAACTATATCTTGTCTGAATATGACAAGAAAATTATTTAGAAAAGCTTAAACATCAAATTTCACCTTTGACCACCTTCATATGTTTCATATGCATTGTCAGAAATGAATGAAGCGGCCATACTAATTCTGTTGTTCATACGACATAAAATAGTTAGTGTGTGTACTTACCTCATATTAATAGTTTTTTTCTTAAGTTCTTAGTTCCTTTATATATGTTTTGTTGATGTAGCTAATCTCTTGATCAGGTGACATTAGTCAATGGCAGTATCACAGGAAACAAAACATATTGAGTGATATGATTGGCCTGTCTTTGTATTTTAGGATTTAATGTTTGACCTAATTATAACATACATGGAGTTTAGGTGTATAAGATAGCATGTGACATTTATTTCTAAATATCATGCAAGAATTCTTGACTTCATGGAAGTGGTTGTGCAGGACAACCATGTTCAATTGCTCCAATAGTCAGGCAAGTAGTAACTAAACATGAATTGTGTAAATTAAAAAGAAAATATAGAAAATCTTAGGTTATAGCAGGTTTTTATGTTTTCTGTATACCAGTTTGAGGCCACCGGCTACTTTACATTTATATTAGAAAAAGGCCACTTCTGAGTACTGACTACTGACAGTGATTTTCTTTCTGTTTGTATCTTGACCAATGAGAGCAGCTTGGATCAGGTGTTGGTTTGGTTGGCATATGTTTGGCACATGTGAAACCTTCAAAGGCAAGTCTCTTATTCCGCTTTCTCACTCTTTATACACACACGGATTCTCATATATAATATATATATATATATATATACACACACAATTATACACATTATATATATGTATCTTCTCTCTCACACACACGTACGGCATTTGTCTCATCACGCTAGATGTGTGCCATGTCTGCTTGTGGTTTCTAGTTCTTGATATCTCATTACAATCTTGATATTAACCCATAATATTTATTTATGATATAGTCTCGTCATATCGCCTTTTAATACTACTACCTTAGTACCTTAAACTAATTTATGCAATGCAGGTGGTTTTAAGTGATGGTGATCTATCAACTTTAGCCAATTTGAAACTTAACTTGGAGCTAAATCACATGAATACTCAATTTGACTCGAGTGAAAGCATTCTTGAGGATCAATGTAAGGCAAGTTGCATCAGAAAAATCTTTTTTAATTTTAATTTTTCTGCTGTACCACCACACTACCATATCTCAAACATTGTACTAGGAAAAATGAAAATTAATTGTTTCATAAAGTAACATGCACAAGTGTATAACCAAACTATGTCCCTTTCTTAAGTTTATGCTGCATCACTTTCTTGTTCTCAAGAGGGCGTCTGACTTTTTAATTAAGCAAAGGGTGTTTTTTTTCCTGCCAAACCTTACTTTATGATGCCATATCAAGCCACAAAAGAAAACCCTTATAATTTTTTTTTCTAAACTACAAAATGCACTTTTTACTATTGTAGACCTTCCTCTAAAACCAAGGAATGATGGTTTTTTTTGGTTAACCGTGGGAACCCGTTACCGAAAAACTCACAGGACCCCGCTAATACCCTGCTGACCAACAAGATCTTAGATCGGGTAAAGTGCAGCTTGCGCTAGACAGGCTGCCTTTAACTGGTTAAAGGGGGATTCAAATCTGAGATCTCCGCACCATCCCCTTGAAGGTTACCAATGACTGATGCAGTGATGCACGTAGTTTGGAATTGCCTTTGTGAACATAAAATGGACTGTATTAATGAACAATAATCTTTTGGAATTTCAATAAGATATATATGAATCAACTGAAAAACCCCACAAGAATTATTATCGTTTTTCTACAAAACCCACAAAAGATATAACATGCATTCATGGTATATCTTGTAGAAAACAAGTCACGTGTGCCTGTGTATTTCTGACCTGGATGTTAACTACAGGTCAAATGCTTACATCTACCTTGGGAATCTGCAGTTGAGAATGATCTTCGAGACCTGATGCCAGATATAGTGTAAGCACTTCATACATGTATTTGTTTTAGATCTTGAAAATGGAAGGGCTATAATATGTTTATATGTCCTTTTTTCTATTGCTACAGGTTGAATTTTACTTTTTCTAAAAGGTCAAGTGTGTCAAACATGTCTACAAAAATGATCATTTTGGTGATATTGTGATAATCTATTTTTTTAATGAATAAGAAAGCTTAGGAGGTCTTTATACATTATAAATAAACTTTAGATAATTGACCCGTTCGACCCGTTTCATCTTCAGCTACCTCTGTTGATTATGCTCTTTTTCATGAAGTAAACATGTCAAAATTACCAGCTCTAATTTCATGAAAAATACTCATGCAGGCTGGGTGCTGATGTCATCTATGATCCACAATGCATTCCACACCTAGTTCGCGTTATTGCTACTCTTTTGACCACAAAGAACTCAGACTCCCACGGATCTCAGGTATCAATAGCGCCTGATAATCAATTAAACGGTATTATCCCAAACGAATATGAAGAGTTTGCTCTTGCGTCAAGAACGCAACCCGTTGCATATATTGCTTCTGTGGTTAGGAATATCGATACATACAGTTATTTTCATAAGGTAGCACAAGAAGCAAACCTCAGAGTTGTTGACATTACTCAAAATGTCAAGATGCTTAATTTCCTTCCTTACATGTTGTCTTACCAAAGATCCTCTGTAAGACTACTTGGAATTTATCAATCATCTCATTAGACCATTAGATTGTGTTTGTATGTTTTAAATCTGAATCTTGTGAACTTACAAAAGTTTATTATGGAACTTTTAGAAAAAAATAATTGTGCAACATTTTAGCAGGTTTTGGTAAATGAATTGTAGAGTACTCAAAGACGTGGCATTTTGGTAAATGTAAAACCAAAATTTGAATGTTCGAACCATTTTTTTATATTATTTGTATGTAATAAATGTAAAAAAGTTAAATATGCTTCGCATATTCTAAAAATGGAACAAAGTTATATGAATATTAAATGTTAAAACATGACTCAATCATTAAGGGCATGTGATATACTCGTGTTAAGTTGGTGGTGTTAAAGTGACACGTGGGCGTTGACTGGATAACATAACACTTTAATACGAAGTGGGGTATACATGGTGTTAAAGTGTGGTGTTAAAGTGAGTTATTTTATATATATTATACTGATAAAAATAAAAATAAAAATAAAAAAAAAAATAAGTGGAATTTTCTGATTGGATGTTGACCCACCATACCATCTTTTGAAGGCGCCGAAGATATGGCGCACAACCATCACGCCGCTATATGGCGCCATAGGGGGCGGTGTTGGCGCCGTTTAACGCCAAAAAAGTGTAGAATGGCGTCACTTGACGCCAGTATTCCAGGTGCTCTAAGGGGGACAGTATGGAGTTCGGCTCCTCCTCCTCGGTTTCTAGCGGCTCCCAATGCTTCCACCCCTAGTGTTGTGGCTTCCTCCCATTTGGTTTCTTTTTTGTGTTTTTCTGTTAAATGGAACCGAAGGAAACCGAATGTTTTTTTTCATTAATTAACAAAAATGAAGCCTATGAAGCCTAACTCCAATCCTAAACCACTCTCACCAAAAATGAAGCCTAAGGTTTAATTTCCCTTTCCTCCTGCTCTCTCATGCGGCTTATTTTTTTTAGACAAGATTTTTGAAGCCTAAAGCTTCCAACCCAACCATACCGCCCCCTAAACTGTCAAACCATGAAAACCGACGGTTTGGATCCTAAGGTGGCGTTTGGTTCACGGAATGTAATGTAATTGGAATTGTAATATTTTCCTTTTAAAGTTGTGCTTAAGTTGGGTAAAGAAGGGACTTGAAATACAATGAATTCCTTTACTCAATGAATTTAGAAATCCTTCACTTTAACGAAGGAAAGTTACATGACCTCAAATTCCGTTGATTAAAGGAATTCATTGTATTCCAAACTCCTTCCTTACCCAACTTAAGCACAACTTAAAAAGGAAAACTTTACAATTCCAATTACATTACATCCCGTGAACCAAACGCCATCTAAAACGGACAAACTAGCGGACTCGTTTTCATTTTAAGTGTTTTGATGCTTTTTTTTAATCGGTTCGGTTAGTTTCTAACGGTTTTTTTACAACTCTTATCAAAACAGAGAGAAGCAAACGTGCGAGTTTCAATGAACCTGTTTTCTTCTTTTCGTCATCTTGTATTTTAATTTTAATAATTCTTTTTCAAACTTAACTTTTATGTGGTGTTTTTATATCTCAGTGATAGTAACGTTTAACCAAATACCAAGTAAAATCATATTTTTAAATTCTATACGAAGGATACTCCTATTTAAGTATAGAATTTTGATTCTTTAGGCTATCAAATCGACCGTAAATAAATAATGAATTTGACGTGTAGCAAACTTATGTTCATGAAATTGACTCATTAACAAACTTATTACATGAGTCGTATGATATTGTCGGTTGTATGTATCGTCACGTTTGCATAGTTAATTCTATAAAGTAAGGATTTAGGGTTGTTTAGAATCCAAATTTTAGAAATGTACGACTCCGATAATAACAAGGATTCTGGTTGTTGGTTTATTCGATTCGCTATAGCAACTATATTAATCTTGATGTAAGAGCCGAGTGGGACAAAGATATTGTTGTGCTATAAATATGATTATATGAAATATGTTTTGTTTGATTAACCAATGATTGGGCTAAAGTGTATACATGAGCTTATAATTTTAAAATATTTATTTAGTAATTGGGTTTAGTTTTTAACTATAAGATTAATGAAATAATAAAGTTAATCAGTTTATATTTTTTAAATTTTCAAATAGTAAATCAAATTTTTATATAAGTTTGAAATTTTAATAAGGTCGGTCAAGATTAGATCTTATATACATTAGGTTAGGCGGCATACTCCTCCAAAACCACCCCGTTGGTCATTTTGGCACCAACCCACGCCATGCACACCACCCCCACCTCCGTAACTTTGTTGCGTGGCCGGTGGTGTGGCTCCCCTCAATCCAAGACGTAATTTTTATTTAATACAAGCTCATATCACACAACTCAAACCACTATACTTCTCCTATCAAAATTACACATGTGAGTCAAGTCACTCTCTACCTAAAAAATATTGGATATTAAACTAAATATATTAGTAGTTAAAAGTTATAAGGGCCAGTCTTGTAAATATGCAAAGTCAAGTTTGGGGTCAGTGTGTTATTGTAATAGTATAGGGGTTTGTATGTCAAAACCTAAAGTCTATAACTGATTAAAATCAGTTACGTCGATTGTAGGGTTTATATACCCATCGACAGAACACATGTACGTACAATTACAATCAAGAATTTCGTTCATATTTTAGTCAAATTCGTGTTCATATTCCGCTGTTCGATCTCTGATTTACCAACAAAAAACTCACACAGATAACTTACGCTATTACAAAAAACAATGGGGGCGAATGACCCTCACCCCCAGGGGCGAAGCTTGTGACGAAATAGGGATAGGGCCGGACTAAGTATATATATATTTTCGGATCAAACGAATATAAATTTACACTACAAACCCTTAAAAGCTTCCCCCTTACTCACCCCAGCCCAACAGGTAGATACGCCAATGCTTTACACTTCACACGAGCCGTGTTACCGTGCAAGCAGTAAAACACTAATCCTATACCTTTATAATTTATAATTTTTATTTTTATATAGTCTTATTACTATAGTCTTATTTTTATATAGTCTTATTACTATAGTCTTATTACTATTACTTTGAACTTATGAAGTCTCTTTCATACCACTTTTATTAATCATTAAATGAAATTAAATGCAAAACAAGCACTAATGAGGGTAGTGAGAAAAACAAGTGAGACACGCCACGCGGCCACGCTCACGCTCCTTTTGTGGCCCTCCACTTAGCCTGGCCTAACCTCCGCTCACGACCTGACCTAACCCAACCTAACCCCACCCCACCCCACCCCATTTTCACCCACCCCACCCCTCCGATTCGATCCAAACCACAACCACCACCACCATGGGCTCCCAGGAAGGCGATCACATCACCACCGTCTACGGCGGAGAGGAGGCCGACGAATACGAAGACAGCGAAGACGAGAATCTCGCCCTACGCAATAACAACCAGAACGACGTCGTCGACGAAGATGATGTTGACTTGGTCGACGATGAGGAAGAAGAGGACGATTCCATGTCCTCCGGCGTCGGTGAAGTCACCATCGCCGTCGCCGGCCTCCCCGGCGCTGCATCCACCGCCGTCGCTGCTCCTACCACGGCGTTAACCAGTACGACGGTAAGCGTCTCTCCTCTCCCCCGATCTGATATTGTTGTTCTAGAACAACAGCATAGGAAAATTGTGCCGATAGACGAGTCTCGACGGCTGTTCCAGCGGCTGTGGACGGACGAAGATGAAATCGAGCTGTTGCAGGGGTTCCTGGACTACACTAACCAGCGGCTCGTGAATAATCCGTTCCACCACCACCATCACCATGATACGACGGCGTTTTATGATCAGATCAAGGATAAGTTGCAGCTGGATTTCAATAAGAATCAGTTGGTGGAGAAGCTGAGGAGGTTGAAGAAGAAGTACCGGAATGTTCTCGGTAAGATCAATTCCGGCAAGGATTACGTCTTTAAAAGCGCTCATGATCAGATCACTTTTGACATATCGTGTAAGATATGGAACAACGAAGCGAACGCCGCCGTCTCCACTCCGGCGACTGCCGATGTTGCCAGATTCGACGACGAAGAGTCCAATAACCCTAACCCTAACCCTAACCTTAATCTGACTTTTAATTTGAACGAGCAGAACAACGGTAACGGTGTTGTGTATCCCAACCGTTCCGAGAAGAAAACTCCTCAATCACGAAAGCGATCCAGATCAGGTGGAGTCAAAATTGAAGAAAAACTCAGCCAGCAGCAACAGCCTTCTCCACCTGCTGTAGCAGTGGCATCCAATTCGTCAAACTCTATCCCTAATCTGGTTGAAGAAACGGTGAAAAGTTGTTTACTGCCATTGTTCAAGGAGTTGCTTGAGGGTTCACAGAATGGGCAGGGGCGCGGTTTCAGGGGATTAGGCGTAGGAGGGATGAATTTGGATCCTTTTGGTGGATTGATGAATTTCTCATTTGGGGATAATACTGATGAAAAGTGGAGGAAACAACACATTTTAGAATTGGAAGTTTGTTCGAAGAGATTGGAATTGGTGCAGGATCAAATCAAGTCACAGTTGGAAGAGCTGAAATCGGTGAAGAGGTAATAAATCTTTGTATGTAACCAGTGAGTAAATTCTTGAAGTTATGAAACTTCTTATTTCTTGATATTTAAGGTCATAAGTTAATGGTCATTTGATCGATAGTGCATACTGCGGTAGGGAATTTAGCCTGTTTAGGAGTTACCTTCTTTCTTTTTCCATTGAGGCTTGTTGTTTGAATAATCATATGACTATGTGTTTACAATTTCATGGCTAACTCTGTAATCAACTTTGTGCGTAAACTAGTCGTTTAGCATATACATGCATGCCTTACAGTCTAGTCTAGCACACATACTCATAGGAATTCAACATTGTTGCTTTTACTTGCGAGAAAGGCATGAACTTTTTCTGAATTTGGAAGAACTCTTTCGATGATTGTTGATAACTTTTGGGTCAAAATTAGGACTTGTGGTGGTTGATACATTAAAACAATAAAAAAGAAGAGAAAAAATGTTTACTTGATGATAAAAAAAAGTTGATATCTAAAACAGATGAGAGAGACACAACCTCTAGTTGTACATAGACCAAAGCCTTGAGTGCCTAGTTGATATCTAGTTGTACTTAGCTTTTGGGAACTAAACGACTCGAGTGCCTCACACTTTTTAAACCCAGGCCGATAAGATCGTTTTACACAGGCTGAACAGGATTATGAGAAAGTTCAGGAAGATGCAAATATCATCAGTATTTCACCCTATGTCCACTTTTTTTTGAAGATATTGAATAGGATTTGTCTTTTCCTATGGTTCATATTGTTTGTATATTTCCCCAGTTGAAACCAATTTTTCTCATCGATTAGAGATCCGAAGTACAATGATTGTTGTATACTTGTATCCTGGAAAACGAATCTTTTTGTTCTCTATCATCAGCAAACTGTCGGACGTCTTATTTCTCAAAGATTGAAGATTAAACCGACCACATTGCCACAAACCAAAACCATATTTCTCAAAGATTGAAGATTAAACCGACCACATTGCCACAAACCAAAACCAAACGTTGAAAGATTGTTGTGCTCATCCATTTGTTGTTTACCTGGAGAATTTACCATTGATCTATATTGTCATCCCTTTCCTCTCACACGAGAAGTGAGGAATTCTGTCAAACATCACCTGCCATACAAAAACGTTGATTTTTTTGCTTCTTAATTGTTCTGACACGATCTTGAAGCTCGACTGTGAAAACCACTTTACGATCCAACCTCCTGAGCTCTTGTCGAGAGTAATTCCAGACTATAAATTTTACTTTCTAACCTTCCATGGACCGATTAATAAGCGGTCTTTAAAGGCTTGAAGGGGGTGGATCAGAGGTAAGTGTTTTGAGTCTCTTTATCAGATGTATTATGTTCGGATTGAGCCTCTATCAGTTGGTTTTCTTTCTTTAACCCCCTTAAAGATCATCTGCCTACGTTTTACCCGAAGTTGATTAGTAGGGGTATTAGCGATGTCTTGTATGGAAAAAAAACATGCAGGAATTTTTCATTTTTTCCATTAACCTCAATCCACCGTTTAAGGAAAAAAAAAACTACTGCCGTTTGAATCTTGCTGAAGAAAAGAATTAGGAAAACTGATGTCTAAACTCTAAGGGGAGGGGGGTATGGTTGCCTTGTGGCTTCAAGGAGCCATGCTCCTCCCCAACCAATCATAACATGCCAACTCAAAATGCAACAATTTGGACCACTTTGAAGCCACACCACATGGTATGGTTGTGGTGTGGCTTCTTGAAGCCATGCTCTTTTTTTTTTTTTTAAATTAAACACTTTTAATAAATAAACAATAGTAAAAGTAAACAATATTCATTAAAATAAAAATAAAATTACAACTTAAACAAAATTAAACACTAGTAAACTTAAACAACATTCATTACCTTGTCCCATATTAGTTTGAGAAAAAAAGTCTATTTTTTTTCTTTCATTTAGCTTGTCCCACATTGGTGTGGGAACCAAAACATTGCTAGCTTATATATGAAAACCTGCATGACATGTTAAGTTCTTATGTTGTGTTTTACTCGAGTATCTACCCGCGCGCAGGGGGGGTGCAAATTTGGCAAAATTGCCTTCCCGTAAATAGAGGTCGGAAAGAAAGCCCGGTTTGGAGAACCGAACCGGCTTCAAAACCAGCCTTGACATGGTTTTCAAATTGGTTTTTTAACTCGGCTCAACCAAACCGATATTAACCGATTCGAACCGGTGTAAAACATGTTTTATATTAAACCCTGATTATTTGATCATAAAATCCAGTTTGCAACTCAAAAGTGGTTTGAATCAAACTAGTTTGGACTACTTTTAGTTCCGTTTGGGGAAAAACATGTTTATACACCTTTCACCATTTGATGACACACATATCATTGCTTTTCTTAACGGTAACTTATACACTAATTTACTTAAATTTTAGTTTACTTTATAATTTATAGTGGAACTTGAACTATTTATATCAAGGTTGTAAAAACGTTTGGTGGTAGTTCAGCGGTCGATTGTGGTTAAGGGAATAACCGGTGATTAATCAAAGATTAATTGGCAATTAATCATCATTGGCATGATTAGTTGGTGATTGATCGGTAATTTGTTAAATGCCGCTAAGCGATTAGTCGACGATTTATCGGAGGTTGGCATGATTTTTACAACCATGTTTAGTATATGAAAAATATCGAATATGATGTTGAAAACCATTAAACCCTATAAGATTCATATCGAAAAATTTAGATAGTTGTATGACCAAGCAGTTGCATGTTATAACGTTATGTAAAGAAAACGGAATTAGAAAATGTATGACGTCCCAAACGCTTAAAGTATTGACTATTGAGCCTACGACTATATTTATTAGATAGACCATCAAATCATGTGTTAGATTTGTTACGTTTTTTTTTTATAAAAACAAAAGAATATATATTTTATGCATGTCACGTGACAACACCATGTGCTACATAATATATATTTTATGCATGTCACGTGGCAACACCATGTGTTCTACCACGTAGCCAAATAATGTTGCAACAACCAACACGTCACCAAAAAAGTTAATATTCCTACCAAGATGGAATTTGTTTATATAGGTAATTTAAACACACCTTAGTTACTTTTACATTGATGTGTCTTGTATTCCAAACGATATATAGACATGTTAACATGATAATCGAAAGTCTAACCTGATTTATTTGTACAATCATTCACGTCATATATTAGTGCTTACACAAAATAAAGTCTTGCTTGTAAAATGATAAGTAGAATTAGTGGTAACCAATAGGAGAGTGTCACGCAGTAGAGAGAACGAAGTAGAATTTTTGAAGAAATTTAAAAATTTTTAAAAGGGAGTGATAGAATTTAGATGAGTTAGATAAATGTTAACATGGGGCCCACATACACACACACAAAGTTTGCTGAACAGCTACATGTAGCCGCTAGACTTGGTTTTTTGCCGAAGCCGCGGGACTAGCGGCGGTGTAGCTGACGAAGTCGATGGACTTTGTCGACAGGGGCGAATCTTTGTTAACCCCAGCAGTGACCTCGGTCACTGCTGGTTTTTTGTCTAGAGGTACCGAGTATACGTGTTTTACGAAGAAAATTTTTATATATACACGTTTTATGAAGAAAATTTGTATATATATCGTGTCGGTCACCACTAATTTTTTTTTTATATATTGATTCGGTCACCACAAATTTTCGGTCACCCACGAAAAAAATTTCAAGATCCGCCACTGTTTGTCGATGCCACTCCACCTAGCCTAACAACAATTACACGACATGAGTTTCGTACCCTAAAGGGTTATCGACTTGAATTTGAACATACCGTACTCGATCCAGGCTAGAAGTTAGGTACATCAAAACCGAATTCTGGCCTAACTTCTGTTCTCCTATATGCAATTATGCCCCAATGAGGATTAAATGTATTTGTGTTGTCTTGGCAAAAAGATTAAATTATAGTGTGGGAGTTAGGTGCACTGTGGACTTCTTCATCATCTTTACTTTTATCATTAAATCATTAGGCCCACTTAAAAAAATGAGGTATGTTGGATTTTGTTTGCTCTAAGAAAAGATCATCATAATATCTCACATACCATTTATATTGTCCGTTTTACACAAGGCGATTTTCTAAATAAAAACTTTCCGTGGATCACCCAAACAACCATGGTCGTTGTTTGTAAAAATATAGCAACCTTTCCAAATACATTGTGGAATGTTTATAACTAGATTTGTTACTCGTACGTTGCCGCATGGATAATATTGACACAAAATCGTCGCATTGTATAACGATACTTAAAAAAATAAAAAAAAAAACGTATAAAGACCAAAACGCTTCAAACAAAAACTATGTTACACAATTGTACCTAATAAAAATCTACGTGTACCTATTACACCACCCAAAAAACATCAACTTCTTTGCCAAACTCAAACGACTCAATCGCAAATAGAAAGAAACTACATTACAACGTTAAAATTAAAATCCGAACGCTCAAAGTGTTGAGCCTATGACTTGAAGGTTATGTTATACGACTATTTTTTAATTAACCGTCATCTACTAAAAAACCAAAACAAAAATCACTTTTGGAGTACCGAAACAATATTTTTAATTTATTGACTTTTTGAAAAGTCAACAAATCAATAAGTCATTTTCAAATGAATATCCAAGAAAGCCCGAGCAAATATTTTTTAATTAATCGTCTTCGAAAAAAAAGTTTGCAGATTTAAATGTTCGCGACAATGATCCTCCCGAGTTGTCCCGCTCAACCATATGCAAGGGGGAAGCTTAGAAGAGAACGGGGGGGGGGGGGGGGACCGCCCCTGCGGTTTTTCGGCCAGAAGCACGGATATTCACGATTTTATGTAGAGAAACTTACGTATATCGAGGGGGTTACTTTCAAACTTCGCCCCTGACCATATGCTCCTTGGATCTTAGGCGAGTGTTTGGGCTGATTAGTCTCTGTTGTGGGATGAACCCGACCTAAATATACGTCATCAGCGAACGACCAAATGATAAAACCTATAGACTAAATGATAAATTAGTGACATCTCACTTTAATTTCCCATAATTATCAATACCACTAACATGTCTTTGACTAATAACTAATGACTAATCTATCATATTTACATTGGTCGATAATGTTCCGGTTTTCTACACCCACAAAAAGAGAGCCCTAAAATCATACGCAGTATCATAAAGCCATTTCTCGTAAACTTCTAACCCTAATTTTGACTCGTAGCAATTGATCTCTCTCACCAATTCTCATGGATTTCGACGAGTATGAGTACTTGGAGAAGACCGTCGCCGTGGCTTCCAACGGCACCGATTCTCCTCCAAAGCCCAAAGACGGCGGCGCCGAGAAGAACGAGAAGGCTTACCGGCGGAGGGACAGGGACAAAGACGACGGCGAAGATGACCGAATCATAGAAGAAGATCGCAAAAGTAAGAAAACCAGAGGAGAGGAAGACAACGGCAGAAGCCGGAGAGATCGTGACCGTGACCGTGAGGATAGGCCTTCTTCCAGGTCGGAGCATCACAGAAGTAGCGGTAGAGATGGCGATAGAGATGTTGATAGAGAGAGAGAAAGAGATCGCCGGAGAAGCAGTCGAGACGGAGACAGAGAGCGGGATAGAGGCAGGAGCTCGAAGGACAGAGAGAAGGAGAGAGATAAAGAGAAGAGGGAGAGAGAAAGAGAAAAGGAGAGGGAAAGGTCTAGAAGGAGCCGCAGTCACTCAAGGATTGAGCGTGAACGTAGTGAGAAGGAGTTGCTTAGAGAACAAGAAAGAGAACTCGAATCAAGGGAAAGCAGGTGAACACATAGTTCTTATAAGTTATAACCGATTCCGCTTTCATATTGCATATTTTCCTGTTGTGTTTAATGCAAATTTGCTTCCCGGTGCCTGATTAGGAGTTAGAATAATTCGTTCGATAATCATATACCATTGCATCGTATACATTCCTGCATTCAGTTTTAGGGTTTATGTTAATAAAGGCGAGCTCAATGGAGATGAATGATTGAAATTTCACATAGTAATGCCATTTCTTGTTGATGGAAAACTTCCCAGCTTATAGAAAACAAGAGGTTGTGTAAAAACTATGTAGGTTAGCTACTTAGCAAGCCAAGTATGTAGCTTCTAACTTGGGTTGAAATCGTAGATGGAGTATTTGCACATACTAATGAGCTAACAAAGCGGAAACATCTTCATGGGTTCACTCGAGAAAGTGCTTTCCCACGATTTGAGTTTCATAAGGTCTGTTGGTTCTTTATTTAAGATTTGGCTTGAGTTCATCTTGTATATATTTTGTATTATAAATGGCATCAAGGTTACATGTGGGCTGAGATGTTAACAAATTATGTATTGAATTTTACTTTTTAGGTTGGCAACGCATTTGGGCTCACTCTATCAAGTTTTTGTTCTCTGCAGAGGCGTTATTGCTTTAACATCATATTTTTAGCTCCTTTGTGTGAACTATGGATAAACATATGCCTTATGAACCTGTATGAGTGACCCAGTACCATATTACACTGTTCGACAGTGTGGGGAGATATTATTTATTTGTCTCAAGAATTCAATGCATTGCAGAGACCACGAGTTAAAAGTTAAATTAGATTAACTTAGTATAATTTCTTTCTAAAATGTGAGAATGTGAGATAACCTCTTACAAAGATGTGGTCACTCGACTATGATGTGTAAATTATTTGGAATATATGTATAAATTGAAGTTGATACATGGTCATATTATCACTGAAATATTTTAGTAAACATTTTTTCTATTGCTAAATCAATAATATTATTGATCTGCTTTGGGACTGAATATTGAAAATAGGGAGGGAAAAAATCTAAAATTTATTTGCTAAGATACGTAGCAATCAATTCTCACACATTTGGTTTGGTGTGGAACCACCATGACATGATGTAATAGATTATGAATAACACCCTCTTGGGAATATGGCCTTTGTTACTTGTAACTGGGCAATGACAATGTTGATGCTCATACATAATGATGCAATATTATGGAGTTGAATTTTTCTATAAGTAAATGGTGCACTTGTATTGACCTAACTAGTTGAAAAATAACGAGCAGTCTAGTGATTCTTTGTTTGTTGAAACTTGAAAGCTATGAAGGGGGAGAAGGATTTATTGTATTCTTTTCAAGTGAATTTGTACTCTGTCATTTGTTGACAATCTTTTTGACTGATTTTATTTTATTCCTTGGATTTTGAGTCAAGTAACTTGTTCGTTCACTTTACAGTATTTGAGCGCAAACGATGTGATGTATTTCTGTATATGTTATCATGCATTTATTTAATTATTGTGTATATATAATAGATATTGAAAACCATATAAATTATCTCTCTAGGGACTAGGGTACATGATGAATCAAAGCATTTCTCAAAATGATAATGGTGATATTTAAACGCACCATGTTGGTGGTGTAAAAAAGGCTGTGAGATATATAACTTGGTTATGTGCATAGTCATTCAAGGTTAAGCCATTTGCTTACTTGTTTATTCAAATGATTGGGAAAGTGATGGACATGTTGTGCACTTTAGGAGTTCCAAAACAGATAATCACAACATATTTATCAATGTTCATCCTTCAAATTTTTTCTCATTGTGATATATGCTGTTTACATTGCAGGAAATTGAAAGATAAAAAGGAAGTGGTTGAACCTGAAGCTGATCCAGAAAGGGACCAAAGGACTGTTTTTGCTTATCAGGTAAATAAATTGTATCTAATGTTAAAGTTAAACTTCTTTGCCCTTCAAAATGATATCAACCAACATATAAATCTGTTTGCAGATGCCACTGAAGGCAACTGAATGGGATGTATATGAGTTCTTCTCAAAAGCAGGAAAGGTAACATGCAATATTTAGGTTAATCCGTTGACATATTTCTATTTGTTTCTTGCTACACTGCGAATATCATTATTTAATATCCAAAACAGGGTTTTATATGTAGTGCATGATCAACTTATATACGCACCAAGTGAAATGTTGCTCATAAGTAACCTTTTTAGGTTGCAATTCTAGTCTAGCTCTAATACATGATTGATTTTACGCAATGTGATTACTTATTATTGAGATACATCTCCTTCCTGTTGCAGTAAATGCTCCTCTGCCTTCAGTTCAACTAGTATATTGACTTTTCATCTGTTCCAACATTCTATTATAGTGGGGTGAGTGAATATTTATGGGCATGTTAGTTGATGATCTTGTGAGCACCCTCAAGTGTGGTAAATATATATATTATGGTTGTCGACGTTGGTATGGTATGATTAATCGTTCCTGGGTTTATGTTATGTTGTAAATCTGTTTTTTTCCCTTCTTGTTTTTTCCTGCAGGTGAGAGACGTGCGCCTGATCATGGATAGGAACTCACGAAGGTCAAAAGGAGTCGGGTGAGTACCTCTGTTCTGTCATTTTTTTTCTTCTAATATCTCATATCTTTAGAAAGTGTGTGCACATTTAGTGCTTTCATTAGAATGGCACAGCAAGGTGAGGAAATTATTGCCTCAGCCAAGGCGAGGTTTGTACATGATGCTTGCACATTTAGCGCTTTTTGTTGAGGCGAACCTCTGCACAACATACCACCTCATGTATCTGCTACGTGTGTTCTTTTTCTTTTATGGGCCATCTACTTAATGGTAACCCTTAGCAAAAGCTCATGTGATGGGCCTAAAAACCTAGAAGCAACAACATGACTATTCTCACTTCTCAATAGTTAGTGTTTTAGGACATAGGAGTCTATCTTCTATGCATGAGTTACCTGTATGACACAATCTGATGGTGGACAACAATACATTTACTGATATATATGTTAGTGTTTCAATATAAATTGATATGAATCTATTCTGTTTTGTGTTTTTACAACTAGAATTGTTTCACACAGAACAAGTACGAGTCAAGTATGTGATGCGTGTGTCTTCGCCTCTAGCCTTGGCCTCCTTTGGATCTGGGGCCTTATTTATTAGTGCAAAGATGCCAATATGTACACTGAATGTATTTTTTACACCATATTAGAGTAAATCTGCCCAAAAAAAAAACTCTTGAATGTTTGCACAAATACTTAATGGTGTGATGATGAATGGTAATGGCAAATTAAACTAAATTTAGTTCAACAACTGATTATTACAATAAAACCAAAACAAGTTTCATTTATAGCCCTTTGAATCAATGTACTTTCACTTTATACTCTTATCATATTGAGTTAATAATCTACATACTTTAACAGTAAAAATTAATTTTTAATTTGTATGAAATGTATTATTATAATTTCTCATTAATATTTTGCAATGAACCTTGCATTGATGTATAATGCTCTATAATTTAGTATTCATTTATGATTATTATATCAGTTTTTACAATTTAGCAATAATTCAAAAGTAAATATAATATAATTGACTAAGAATAATATGATGGACGTATATTGTTTTATCATGTAGTGTAGATTAATTTGAAAAGTTAAGTGTACAAATTGGAGCAAAAATAATCTAGTTATGCATGTTTTGAAAAGATTCTCTCTTTGCACTAGTTTAGCGTGAGATTTTGGTGTGCATATTGGAGTTGGGTTAAGAGATTATGTTATTTGGGAGGGTGGTTATTTTACTTTTGTTTGCTTAACCTTTCTACAAAGTTTCTTTGTAGAGTGTAGTCACATAATCATATTATTGTTCCCACAAGTTATATTGAAATTTTGCCCCTCTGTAATTTAGTTTCTGTGGTTAATTAAAAACTGCAGGTATATCGAATTTTATGATGCAATGTCTGTGCCAATGGCAATTGCTATGTCGGGTCAACTTCTTCTTGGACAACCTGTAATGGTCAAACCTTCAGAGGCTGAAAAGAATCTTGTGCAATCTAATGCTTCAACTGGTGGGCAAGGTGGTGTTTCAGGACCTTATGGTGCAGTTGACCGGAAGCTTTATGTGGGAAATTTGCATTTCAACATGACTGAACTGCAACTCAAACAGGTGCATTTTTTAGTCATTTTATTTGGTGAAATAACTTCCAATCTTTTGTTCTTCCGTATTTTTGTTTATCTTGTCATCTTCTCAAATTTAATTTTTGAATTTTATTGTGTTATCTAGATTTTTGAACCCTTTGGCCCAGTAGAGCTGGTGCAATTGCCAACGGATCTTGAGACTGGACAGTGTAAAGGTTTTGGGTTTATTCAAGTAAGTGTTCCAATTTTCAACTATTTTGTTATTATTTGTTGTCTTATGTTCTTATTCTAACAACATCAACATATAACCCATATTTTATTTATCATTGAAGTTTTCACAACTTGAGCATGCAAAGGCAGCCATTAATTTAAATGGGAAACTTGAGATTGCTGGAAGGACAATTAAGGTGATTTTTTTACTTTTGATGTTGGTGCTCTTATTTGACTGCTATTTATGTGAATGTTGACGTAGATACAAGCCTTCCATTTTATTTTTCATATGCATGTTACATATTTTTGTTTGTTTACTTATAGGTATCTTCAGTTACTGACCATGTTGGGGTACAAGACTCGGGAGCAAAAGCATCAGATTTTGATGATGATGAAGGTGGATATTTGGTGAGTCAACCTGCTTTGTGTAAGTGTGTTTATATATACAACGCATGTCAAGGATGTTAATTATTTTTGTCCTGCTTTTTGCAGTCTCTAAACGCTCAATCAAGAGTTCAGCTTATGGCGAAGTTGGATCGTAGTGGCATTGCTTCTGGGTATGTTCATGAGACCCTGGTTTTGTTGTGCAAAAGCGTAAAAGAATCTACACAACAGTGCATAATGGATAACAAAACCCAATTTAATTAATTATGTAAAACTTAATAGCAAGATCTCGTGTGTTGCAAAGAAAAGAAAAGAAAAGCCTGGATTGGATTGTGTTACTACTTGATACCAACAACTTCTTGCAAGAAACAAGAAAATTGTTAAAATGATTTTCAGGTTCTTGAGATCAATGGATTGATTTTGCAGCCCTTTTTTGGAGGGTCAAAATTTGATCTGGAGTGGGTAAGAAAAAAGACTTTGGGTTTCTAGGTTTTTGACTGGTATGCAAGTTATGCAGATTAAAACCATTTATATACACCGGGCTCTTTAATTTCTAGAAAACCTATCTGCATTATCTTGCAATTTAGAATACATATCTTGATTAAGTAAATAAATGAACCATTTATTAATTCTGATTTTAATAAATGATGTTAAAAACTTTTGTTTATCTAATTAACTGCTATTTTAATAAAATTAAATATTGTTGGGCTGTTCTGTAACTTATAGAAATGGGAAACCTTAATAGACCACCCATTGATAAAATAATTATAATTACACAATAAATGTGTATAAAGTGGTGTTCATTCATTTCTCCTTGTGATTAACATTGTCATAATGTTGTGTACTGTCCAAATAATTCATCAAGTTTATTTCATTGCAATCTTACATTTAGCATAATCTTCGATGATATATCCTTGCAGTATCCCTGGGTCTCTTGGAGTTGGGGCACCTTTAATTAATGGATCTGGTTCATTTCTAGCCGGTGGTTTACCGAGTAATGGCCTACCTGCAATCCCAGTTCCAGGTTTAGCCCAAATGGCTCCAGTTATTGCTTTGGAGCCTGTTGGGAACCCTAGCGAGTGTCTCCTTTTGAAGAATATGTTTGATCCTGCTACTGAGGTTTGTATTTATTAATTGATGTAGATTCGGAATGTGCACATGAATGAGCATTAGAGCTGACTAGATGGGCAGGTCATGTAACGGGTCAAATTGAATTGGAGTTTGCCGTCTCAAATTTTGTCTAAATTAGTTTTTATATAAATAATTAGTGTGGCAAATATGCACAAAGTTCATATTATTTAAATAATAATCTAAATTATAGATAAGATAAATGTTCTTATATGTGTTATTTTATGTCATTTGATTCTATATTATTTCCCATGTCTTTTAATTTTCTAGCCAACTTAACTATGTCTATATTTGCAGACTGAACCAGACTTTGATTTGGACATAAAAGATGATGTTGGGGAAGAATGTTCCAAATACGGAAGAGTGATGCATATTTATGTTGACAAGTATGTGTCTCCCTCATGCTTTTCAAGATACCCGTATCATCTTGTTCTTGATTTTGCATGATGATCATGTTGTTTGTTACTTCACTACACACATGATGTCTTGGTTTAAAAAAGAGTGAGGCAATCTGAGCATATTAGGTCCCAAAACTCAAGGCCTGTGCATCATGTACACAATGTGTTGCTCTATGTACAACCAATATGCTAATTTACAACCAAAAGCTGCATCACTCTCACTTTTTTTTACACATCATATTTTTATTAAGTAAACCTTTCATAATTTCTTCATGCCTTTGGTTGTTTTTACACATGAGCCCTCTACAGACCCCAAATTTGACCCAGTAAGTACATGGGACGCTGCCTTAAGGCCACGAGGCGCTTTCTGGATCACCTTGCGCATCATGTGCTTTCACAAATACATTACGGCGGAAAAATTACTGCCTCTTTGTTTTCTTATGTGTTCGAAGGTCTTTTAAAAACTAAATAGAAAGAAGATTTTGTTTGTAACTTTACAGGTTTGGGAGAATGTGAAGCCCTTGTGTCTGTAAAAGTTAACATGTTTTTTGTTATCGAGTTAAAGGATCTATTAAACTGTCATTATTGACGTTTCTCATTTGACTAACAGACACAGTGCGGGTTATGTATATCTGCGATTTGAAAGCGTCGATGCAGCCTCACGAGCTCAACAGGGAATGCATAAGAGATGGTTTGCTGGCAAAATGATATCGGCTATTTTTTTGGTAAGTAACACATTATTTCTTTTACAATTACTTGTTAAATTAAGGATATGAATATTCCCTTTAGGCTGATTGATGACAACAAGCTTATAAATTAAGGATATGAATGTTCCTTTGTCAAGTTATACAAGATGTTTGTGTTCGTTAATACGCTAAACGAACACAAACAAACCCACACAAAATACATATCCAATTTTAAATGGAGAATTGCGAGGGCCACATAAACACGTTTATATTGATTTAAATATTAATACATAAGACAGTTATTTTGACTACTTTTCTTTTTCTCCCATTAAATGTGATAGCTTCATGTAGCGGGTTTTGGAAATCTCTACTTAAAATAGGTTCTGTATTGAACGCGCCCCTACATAGAGCGATGTTCATCACATAACCAATTTAAGTAGAGAATTGTAAGAATAGCATACACATGTGGTTGTCTGCTTAAATGAACAGAAAATAGGGTTCATGTTTTTACCCTAGTTGATAACATTAAGGGCAATTGTTTGCGAACCCATCTATGTATATATATTGGATACGCATTCATAAAACTTGAACTGTCCTACTGCCTTTTGATTATTTTGACTTTGTTATGAGTTTACTTATTGTCTTTTGACTTCCATATCATTTTCAGCAACCGTACGAGTATGAAGCCAAGTTTAAAGGCACAACTTGATAGAGGTGACTAGATGAATCGAACCTCAAAGTCATTAGCAGCTTTCTTATTCTTAGTTTTTGCTTAGTGGCATGCATGTATGAAATTCCTGAGATCATTTTATGTGAATTGTTAAATTGGATCATGAGATATGATGTGAAGAAGAAGCATCAGCACCTTATAGCCGTTATTCTCTTATAATTTATTTTTTGAACGGCAAACAAAAATATATATATAAACGCTAGCAAGATGCTAGAAGAGGTATACAAAGTTTTTTTTCAAATAGGAAACCGTCTAAACAAAAGGAAGACGAACAGAATTGAGTCCCAAAAAACGACCGAACCAGTGACCTAAGCAGTGTTACAAATGACACTGCTTTGGATTCATTTTACTCACACAAAAGCACACGCATCCCGTGTTTCTTTTTCCTGTCTCATAAAAATAGTCCAACACCTTTTTTTATTCTGGTGACAAACAATCCTGGTAAGTTTTGAAAAACCTGAAGTTGAAGCCATCCGTCCCGGGCTTTTGTCACTTCCACAATCCCATAATGCCATTTTGAGCTCCTCCATGCTGAAAGGTGTAACTAGTGTGATTGCCTACTCTTCATTGATGGTCCTAAAGACTCCACCTAATATGACCGGTCTCATTATGCATGGTTCACAAAATTGTGCCCTAAAATGTTCGTTTACGTGTTCTTTAATGTTGCTCGGGTTAACCTCCCACTTCCTCTGTATTTCCATCCACGTGATCTTGTATTTAGCAAACTTATTATTAATAATACCGTGAAGTTTTTTTTTATTTATTTTATTTTTTTTTTATAACTTTCTTCCCTTCCAGAGCCCACTTGATTTTTGCTTTTTCGCTTGAGCTTTTGGTTCATGCTTCTTTTTATTTCTTTGACGCTTTTCTACCAATCCAATTGATTTTGTTCTTCTGCTTTAGTGAGGCTTCTACGTTCAGACAACCCTCCAATGCATCTACCTCTTTTCTACCAATAGTTTTATATTCTGGGATCCCCAACGTTTAAGTTTCATCAAGTAGTTTATTAATTAAAAGATATATATATATATAGGGAGAGGATCATTTGAGAACTAATTGGTTGAGAGAACTTTTGAGAACCATTTTAAGCCACTAGTTATATTTACATATACCCCCCTCCCATGAATTGTAGTGGTCCCCAACTGAAATTAGTTGTGGAGATTTAGTTCTCAAAAGTTCTCAAAATAAAAAGTTCTCATTTGAACCTAACCCTATATAAAATGAGAACTTTTTCTTTTGAGAACTTTTGAGAACCAATTTGGGCCACTAATTTTCAAGGGGGGAGCATTCAAATTCATGGGGGGGTTTTCCATATATATAAACTAGTGGCTAAGATTAGTTCTTTTTAGTTCTCAAACCAAATTAGTTCTCAAATGATCCTCTCCCTATATATATATATATAGGGTTAGGTTCAAATGAGAACTTTTTCTTTTGAGAACTTTTGAGAACCAATTTGGGCCACTAATTTTCAAGGGGGGGCATTCAAATTCATGGGGGGGTTTTCCATATATATAAACTAGTGGCTAAGATTAGTTCTTTTTAGTTCTCAAACCCAATTAGTTCTCAAATGATCCTCTCCCTATATATATATATATATATATATATGCAAGATCCATAGATTTAACTATTAGAAGTAGATTATTAAATAGCTATAAAAATTATCAACTGGCATTTGCTCCAACGGTATGAAAATGATTGATAAAGCTTAGGGGTTTTTGAGGTCTCAAGTTTAAACTTGATTTAAGGAGATTTTCCCAGGTGATGTGTTTCCTCTTTGATGGTGTTACTAGATGAGTCAAGTCTAAAGTGTAAAATCCTGTATAAACGGTTACAATTCCGTCTAAAAAAAACTACTCGATTATTTAAGATTTAAGTAGTTCCAAACACAATTTTAAAAAAATAGCTATAAAAATTAAGGATAATAATGTTTCAAAAAACAGATAGGTACGCATAAAATGTGGGCCCTTTTAACTTCCAAGAAAGAATGACCCCTCAAATTCAATCTTTTACTCCCATGGAGTCGTCTTCCTCAGATGAATCTTCGGATCCCCCTGCAGACGCCATAACTCATCATTCCAAATTCAACTGTATATATACTTCATTTCTGCACTCTATTTATTAACCTCCTTTTAGCTTTTACTCCATAACATCTTTCACTTACACTCGGCTAAAGCCCTACTGCTTTTATCTATTCTAGGGTTCTTAACTTCTTATCTTATACACGTCGAAGAGTATTTGATCATATATACCTGCTACTAACTTTGATTCATTTATATCAGTTTGTTTGAATCTCTATAACTCTATAAGTATTGTTTATGTTTTGAGGTGCTGCGATTTTGTCATTTTATTATAAACAACAAGCGGACTGATTTAGGGTTTAGTTGGAGTAAGAAACCCTAGGATCATCATGGCAGTTAATCCTCACTCGGAGCCTGCAAAGATGGAACAGATAATCGTTGAATTCTTTGCGAAAAGTTTACATATAATACTTGAATCCAGATGCCCCTTTGTGTCTTCACGTAATTATAGTGGTGAGCAATTGCAGTCACCTTCATCATCTGCTTCATCTTCTTCCAGTATGAGACCTAGGGACAAGTGGTTCAATTTGGCTCTCCGGGACTGCCCTGCAGCCCTCGAAAACATCGATTTCTGGCGCCAAAGCAACCTCGAGCCCATGGTGGTGGATGTGGTTTTGGTTCAAAGACCTAATGATTGGGATTACGCAAATAGTTCACCGAAAGTGGCAGGTGAACGAAAAGATCGGTTTCCAGTTGTGTGGAGATCAGATTCGGATGACATTGGTTGCGATGGAAACAAGATTATTGAGAGATGGGTTGTGCAGTATGAGAAAAGAAAGGGCTGCAAAGAAGGATTTTCGGGGAACAAAAGATCAAGTGCAACTACTTCACATACATTATACAAGAAATCAATTTTGCTTTTAAGATCATTATATCTAACTGTTAGGCTTTTACCTGGTTACAAGATTTTCCGTGAGATCAATGCTTCTGGGCAGATGAGATCCTTCAGTCTGATTCACAGGGTTTCTTCGTATGTTGAGCCACTAACTCATAGAGACGAGGCTGAAATGCAGCAGTTTGTGTTCACTCCTGTTGATACTTCTTGTGGTAAACTTTGTGTTTCATTGTTATATCTCCCTTCAGTTTCTGATACGACTTCCGAATCATCTACCCCAATGTCCCCACAATTTATAACAGATTATGTGGGTAGCCCATTGGCAGATCCATTAAAAAGACTACCTTCATCATCTTCACCATTTGGAAGGCGGCATAGCTGGAGTTATGATACAAGTATGGCATCACCACCATCAGCTTTGCCATCTCCTTCACCAACATATTCGGAATCAAGAACTTTGTACTCTAAATTTGGCAGCCATAGACCACCTGTTAGTTCAAGATATCCTTCATTAGAACCGGTTCAAGGTCATACTAAAGATATTGGTTATGATGAGTACTTGCCTTCTCCTAACTTTTCACCATCTCCATCACCATCACCACCCGTTGGAAGTAGTATGTTGAAGGTGCTTTTATGGTCTGATAGTGCTCCTGTTCGCATACCTGTTTCTAGGCTTGGCGATGCGCCTTTATCTTCAAATAAGTCGGGGTTTCCCTTTTCTCCTCCTTTCAGAGCTACCAGACCAGGTCTTTCTGTGGTCGAGAGAAGCTCAAGTATTCCCACAACTGCTGGAAAGGTACTTCTATAATGCAAATCTTATGTAAGGCTTTTGTTAGCTTTCTTCAGGTCTTTGGATCGCCTCTACCCGTGCTCAAATGAATGAGATATAATCAAAATATTGCAAGGGTGTTGTGAAAATACAATTCTAACCCCATTTAACCTCTTAACTTGGTGCTTTCAGAAACTTTTCTCAGATTTTTTCCAAATTTAACAGAACACATCAAGTCCTGTAAATATCTGCATATTTATTCTTACTTTGGGATGTTCAGAATTTAAAGTATCTTGCTTGTTTAAATTTTTGAAGTCAGGGAATTTTCTGTTTTACTTCGAAGGGGATTATGTATCAAAGGGAATTGTTTTAATTAGTTTTCCTAATACGTTGTTATAATTCAGGATTATGCATCAAAGGGGATTATTAAGTTATTTTTCTTGTTATAGTTATCTTTAAGGGAAGAAGAGATTTCAAGGCTATCTGGTGTGAAGATTTCATCCAACAGCTCCCCGCATAAATCTTTTAGAAGCTTTAGTAGATTGTCATTTGAAGATAGTTATGATGACTCTGAGTTTTCAGGTCCCTTTGTGGTGGATGATGACGACACTATGGATCCTGGTAGCGGGTATGCAACCATAACATTAGAACTTATTTTTTGTATGATGTTAACATAATATCATATTATGTTGATTTATGAACTATGAATTTACTGCCACTTGGAGCTGCCTTGTCCCGCATCAGAATATAGTTGAACAAAATGTATATTTTATGGATAATGATGTGCAAATGCCATGTATGTTTTATATTGTTGTGACCTTGGAGAATTGCACATTTTAGATCTTTTAACATGCAAAGAAATACTTCTACTACATTTCGATGTGCATTTTGCTTAGCAGTACCTGTAGATTTTTTTACAAATAGTTAGTGTGTCAAATAAACGAATAATGTAATTTTCTTAAATAAAATGATTTAGGAGGTTTTGTGCATTAAAAGTACACTTTGATTGACTTTTGACATGCTTAATTTTGGTTGATTTCTATACCATTTATAGTACTTTTGACACTCTATGATCTCCCAGGCCTGGTTCATCTGATCGATCAGGAAATCTAGGCACGCAACATGAACGAGTAAAATCACAAGATGCTGTAGTTGGTGCTCTTGTTCAGATGCTGAAAAAAGCGCCGCCTCTTCAACAAGATTTGAATCGATCACAATACGTGTCCAAAACCTCAAGGCCTGAAAATGCATCCAATCAGTTTCAAGATCGCCTGCCTCACGCTTCTTCCAATATTTCATCTTTTTCAAGGGTTTCTGGGATCAAAACCACATCTGATGCATTAGAGGAGCTCAAAGGGTATGTGGATGTGAAACAACTGTTGCTAAAGCAGTCAGGCAAACCCTAGAGTGATGTTCATGGAAAACAATGACAGTTTTTGGAGGTCTTGTTTGGTTTTTCGGTCAGGCCTGCTTATTATATTTTGTTATATAAGTCGGTCAGATGATTTATTCGTTTTGCTACGTCGATGCTGTATTTGTACATATTTGAAATGCTGCTGGTGTATATGGTAGTTTCCGTTATAAAATCTGACTTGTTGACTGGTGCACCATCTGTAGCGGGGTGTTAATTTGCGCTTCCAATATTATGAGGCAGTGTTCCTGCTGGTCACGGTCCATTTGCACAAGAAATTCTTGATATTTTGAGTTGTTTAGGAATGGACGTAGTAGTCTGGTTTGATTGTGAACTTATGACTGGTTTTCAGTTTTTGGACTTTTATATAAGCTTTTGGTTACAAAAAGTTTGATTTTTTGGTTTCTAAAGGAAGTTAGTTTGGCCAGCCGTGGGTTATAAGGCTAGAGGTGATACATCTGGTTTGACATCCTGATGTATAGTTAGTTATGTACAAGTGTCTGTGTGACATTTCGAATTCATCACGAAACCGTTCTAACAGACACATTTCTTTTAGTGTTATGATAGTTCATTAGCATTCGCCAATGAAAACGAAAACCTTCAATAGGCACGAGTCATGCCACATGACTAACCACACATCTATTTAACCAACCAACCAACCAAAGTAGCTTGCTTCCAAGCGACTGCACTAGATGGCCATTTAGTCATAGTAATTGGCTCACGTTCACCATGCCTCTTTCTACACTAAAATACTATCTTAGATGAATAGGAAATCAAGTTGCTCTTTGATTTGTAGAATAAGGCCCAAGAGCTCTCTTTTTCTTTATGGAAGTGATTTGACATGAGTTTCAATTTTTATAAATTTATTTCCTATCAAAACCCACGTTTATCACTGATTCGACCCAGTGTCAGAGCTGAGAATTTAGAGGCCCTGTTCAAGTTAAAAAAATAGGCCCCATTCGATAAAAAATACAAATAAAAAAAGATTCTTAAATAAAGAAAAAATTAAGTAATATCAATAAACATAAGAAAATTATAGTTTTAAAATGACATTCTATTTAGTTAACTGATAATTATGTAAATCTACTAGCATTTTTAATAGTTTTTAATAGAAAATTGATTTTTCATACTTCAAATCCTCTAATTTATATATAAAATTTTGAGTTAACTTCGTTTTTTGTCCCCGAGGTTTACCAGTTTTCTCACTTTTAGTCCAATTTTAAAAAATAATCAATTTAAGGGCCTCACCTTTGGTTTTTTTCTCAATTTTGGTCACCTTAAAAAATTCATCCAAATTAATTGTTAAAATGAATGACATTTATGTCCGAATTGAACTCTATTCACCTTTAGATAGATCAAATTCTGTTTTAAGTTGGTGAATTAGAGTTTAATTTGGACATAAATGCCCTTTATTTTAACGATTAATTTAGATTAATTTTTGAAAGTGACCAAAATTGAGAAAAAAACCAAAGGTGAGACCCTTAAATTGATTAGTTTTTTTTAAATTAGACTAAAAGTGAGAAAACTGGTAAACTTCAGGAACCAAAAACGAAGTTAACTCTAAATTTTTTAACATTATGGGCCCCTTAAAATGTGAGGCTTGTTCCATCGCACTTCCTGCACATGCTCAACGCCCCCTCTGATTCGGCCATTAAAGTAAACCAGTTGTCGCTTATCCGACCATTAAAATAAACCAATAAGACAACAACCGATTTGATAACATGTCCGGTTATAAGATCGTTATATTTTTCTATTTTACCTGAGACTCAATCCAAGAAACACACTTTTTTGTTATCATTTTGAAAATGTTCCTGACCAAAAAAAAAAAACAGAATAAGACACAAGTGAAAACAAAGAAACATAAAGGATTTAAACTAATGTCATTAAGCTACATGCCGGCACCTGTATCTGTTACAAAAGATTCGAGAAATAATTCCTAAAACCCTCATCTATCATAGCCGTATCTATATCCATACCCATACCCTGCGCCATTGTTCCAATAAAGTTAAGAAATTTGATCATTAAATTTGCTCCTCTTGCTTCAACGTATTTTCCTTCAAGCTTTTAGTCAGCCAAATTGCAGTTTCTCTAGGAGAAACCTTCCCTGGCCCAAAAGGTTTCAACAACACTCCAAGCTCTTCAAACCTTTCCTCTTGCAACAACCTTGCACTAAACTCAAGAAGCCCTTCTAATGCTTCGGCTCGTTGTTTCTGTGACGACGTGTCAAACCGCCGCCGCCGTAGATCCGATGAGGTTCGGCTAGACGCACCCGCAGTCGCATTTTGGTCCGAGCAATCACTGCCCGACCCATGCCATTCGGTTGGGGAGTTCGAGTTCTGCTTGCCTGATGTTGTATCAGCAGCAGCTTGAACCATGCATTTGTCTTTCATGATTGAACGGTCACATTGCGGGGAGGATGAACCCTGTGCAGAGGTTATTGAGGCTCTACGGGTGGGAACGGGGAGGTCATTATTTGGAGGGAATTCAACCATTTTGTCGATACGTGGGGCGTTGACTGATACGTCCATGGACTTGGTGCAGTCGAGGATACCGGTGCTTTTTCTGCACAGGGAATCTTCGATGATTGGTTTCTTTAGAAGCGGTAGGGATGCCCTTCGACCTGATTGTTTTACTGAAGTTCTTGAGTCAGAATCATTTACCTGAAAACATTTTCATACTTCAGCTTAAATCTTGAAAACTTCTGGAATGTATGCAAATACTAAACATATACATAGGTACAAAACTGCAGATACTCGGAATCTAATAAACAAGAATCTAATCTTCGATCCATTTACTTGTGAATGGGTGGGTAGGTTTGGGTTTTCTTTTATACTTGGCGGGTCAGATTAAAGAATTAATAAGGAAACGGGTAAAAGGTCAGCCAAAGTGTATTTTTAATCTATATTATCACTTAATCAATCTATCTAATAAGATTAGATTATTATTATTGTAGTAAACTAATATTATAGATTGTGTAATCATATCGAATGCATCGATTAATAAGAATAAATAAAGAACAAGTGTGCCTACATCAACCTGTGGGTGTAAATGGGCCAAGCTGACCTTAAGCTCGGCTCATTTCAAGCTGTATTTATAAAGCTTGAACCCAGCTCTAGAGTAACTTTGCAACTTCAAGATCAGCTTGTTTATTATTTTACTTGTATACATATATATGTTTTTGTATATATTTGTAGTTGCAAACTTATATAAATGATAACGATAGTATTTAGTTATGTTTATCATAACTATATATAAATAATTTTTGTTATATTAAAAAGTTATTATATTTATATAAATAAATGAGCTCCAATTTTGGCTTGAGCATGATAATATTTTAGTCATTTAGCTATAATGAAACGAACACGATAATATATTAATATATAACTGTAACAGAAATAAAAAATATTGAAACATCAATGTTAATGGTTTCACCGATTCACGAACCTTTGAGAATCCAGTTTGTTTGTTCGGAGCCGAGGATGTCTTTGGTGAAGTAAACCTAAGATTCTTGGTAGAATTGGAAGTAATATTCTTGCTAACCGGTGATGTTTCACATGTGCTTCCAATAGACATCCTTTCCATTCTTCTGTGCAAATAATAGGGGGAATCTTGACAGCGTTTGGTTGAAAAAGGAGAATCTTGGTCACCTAAAGATATGCTTGGATTCAAAGTTCTATCATTGCCATATGACATCCGCCTGTCCCGTGATTTTGGACGAGGATAAAAAGGCTCAGCAAATCTTGTTTTCTTCATGTAATCCGGTTCGGTCCAGTGTGTCGACAAACTGCTGCGTTTGGGGCTATTGAGTTTAAGGTTGACCTTAAGTACATATGGCTGGAGGTGTGGATGCCTGAGTAGCTCTCCGGCCTGGAAAACCAAACATATACTTCAATGATTTAAATAAAAGAAAGGCACCTATAAAGGAAAAGGTTCAAAAGTCTTTCAAAGTGTGTTTTTAATGCATTAATTTCAAAACCAATAATAAGTTGAGTGCTGCGAGAGCCGCATAATGCAGTTGTACATGTAGCTTTGAATGTGATACGCAAGACGATTCTCTAATAGCCTCTGTTTCCCTCTCCCACTACTTCTGATTTTCTTATCTCTGCTATGTACGAGTGCATTACACAGTTCTCGTGGTTCTTAGCATATTATTGGTTTTAAAATGAACATGCTCCTATTAGAATATTATGATTTTGCCATCGTATTTACATACTATTTACTTATTAAAAAGTTAATAGTTTTGGACAAAAAAAGGTTTTGGGTCAACTGAACAGAACCAGGCCTGTTTTCGACCCATTACCCAGCTCGCCCATTTTTGCCACCTTTATAATTGTGATGGAGGGCTAGGCCTATCTGTAAGATGCAAGATTTGATATTATAAAAGGAATGATTAGTATATAATGTATATGATAAGAAAACTATATGTACACTTGGCCGTAGTTCTGGATTTTTCCGCAGCATGCTTTTCACAAGGCCCCGGCTGAAAAGAAACACGCAAACTGATTAGATTCCACATTTAATTTGTGCCACAAAACAGGAAAATAAAGTCATGCAAATGAGTACTTAAGTAGAATAAATTAACATATGACTCACAAGGCACCGGTGTATTTGGTTGGAAGTGGTGCCACAATCGACTTATTGATCTTGTTTATCAGTGCTTGCATGTCCTGTTTCAAAAGTTAAAAACAAAAATCATAAATTTCAGATGAATATTGTTTATAAGTGTTCTCATCGGTCTTTAGCGGAATATTGTCAAATGCTATTATAATAAATTTACATGTGTATTTGCTTATTCTATTTCTGAAAGAGCCACTTTTTTACATCCTAAATCTCAGTCCTCGATGAATAATGAATCATAAGCATATGTTAATGAAAAAAACAGACCAGAAAAACCCTCAGCACATGTGCCTTGCCTTACAGGAATTGGATCATATCAGTTTTCAGGCAAATTACTTTTGGGTGACGGTATGATGTGACGGTATCACACAGTTATTAGAAGAGATATATGAGAACACTTACAAAAGCTTTAAATGCAGCCTTATGGGAAGTCATTTCATATATACAGCATCCTAAAAGAACAGAATGTTGAGATCATTAGTGCATGTCTATATTAAGATATCAACGAGGAAATACACAATTTATCTGATGCAAGAAAATATTAAAAAGAAAGATTATTTGGCATCTCTGTTCATTTCTTACCAAGAGACCAGATATCTGATTTTGTACCATATGGTATATCAGCAAGAAGCTCAGGGCACATATAGCTAGGAGTTCCTACTACCTAAATAACGTATTAACAACAAGAAACAATGAGACACGTCCGCAGATAATATAGAATGAAACTCAAATTTGAAGGCAGTCTTAAGAAAAATCACTCACGGATGAGGCAAGATCATCTGAAGTCAACATCTTGGCTAGTCCAAAATCACCTGATAGATGGATTGATGATGATGAGTCATCCCTTTCTTTCACCACAAGAAAAATTCAGAAAAAGTATGCTTACCAAGACGTATATCTTGATCTTTTGTCAAGAATATATTTGAACACTGTGAAATGATAATGATCAGTAAATGAAGATCCACCAAAATTCATAATATTACTGATAATTCACCAAAAAGTAATTTAATCTGCCAAGCTAACCTTAACATCCCGGTGAAGAACATGATTCGAGTGTAAGTAATCGAGCGCCATTAAGAGTTGTACAAGCCACTTACACAATTTCTGCATGATAGTTTGTTGTATTTACAAGCAATCAAAATTATTAAGCTATTATATATTCTGTATACATTCATCGTATAGGGTACTTTGAGACTAATATTGTTTCTCATAACTACCCCATATAAACTCCACTGTTGGCATGCAGAAGGACAAACCTTTTGGTTGTACAGGGCTTCACACACACACACACACACACATATATATATGTGTGTGTGATGTATGTGTATATATATATATATATAGAGAGAGAGAGAGAGAGGATCATTTGAGAACCAATTTGATTTGAGAACTAAAAAGAACTAATTAGAGCCACAAGTTTATTTACATGTATCCCCCCTCCCATGAATTGTAGTGGTCCCCCCTGAAATTTGTGGTTGGGATTTAGTTCTCAAAAGTTCTCAAAAGAAAAAGTTCTCATTTGAACCTAACCCTATATATATATATATATATATATATATATAGAGAGAGAGAGAGAGAGAGAATAAGTACCTCTTCAGAAAACAGCATGCCATTGGCTTTTTTAATGGCTCCTGCCCTGCAAGAGGAAAATTAAAAGAATCACGCCAATGACCATTATGTCTCTATTTGTCACATCATTAGAATTTGAGAGGAAGGGTTACAAAGTACTGACATGTCTCCACCTTCACAATATCCTATAATAATGCACACATAGCATCCCTGTCAAAAGAAAATACATAAAGTAAAGCTAAAGCACATATAGAAGTAAAATTGTTAGTGCAGCTTTTGAGGCAAAGATTGAGATTTATTGTAGCAAAATGACTGAGGGTATGAATGTATGATACACAATGCAGCCCCAAAATTTTGATCCTCTGTTAGCTTCAAGGAAGCATGCAGATGTAGATAAAACCAAAAAGGCAAAAAGAAAAAAAACAAAGAACCTAAACATGAATTAAAAAGTGTAGCAAGTTGTGCATGATTAGCAATCTTTGTTCCAACTTGGAGTGTTAGGTGTATATGATGGCAATGATGCTCCAGTATGTTTCATTCAACTATATATTAACCTGTTCTAAGTGTTTTTTTTCACAAATATATGTATGTTAGGATTTTTGGTGAGTGCAAATTAAATTAATATGAAACAATGACCATGGAAAAATTATAGATAAAGATTAAAAAATCATTTTCTTACCTTTTCTACCCAGGAATCTTTGTACTCCACAATAAAGGGATTTCGCATTCTAGAGATGAGTTCCATCTACAAGTAGAGAAACTGGATTAGTTGGTACATATTTAAAATTAAATTCTTATCTAAAGTCGTCACTAAATATTATTTAGATGATATCACAAGCAAAACTAGACATGAACAGCAAATATCATACTCAGATTACAACTACCTCAGAACAACCACCATCATAGTACCAATAGTTGGAGAATAACAAAATTAAAATAAAAGAACAGCCAACTTAAAGAGAACAGGAAGCTTATTTCAAAGAAGAGAAGTATGGAGTCAACAAAAAAATAAATTAATAAACTTAGGTGAGTTTAGGTTCATGTCCTCAACATAGATTTAAGAAAAGATTGTAGGATGCTCAAAGTAAAAGATACAAACCTCCTGATGTGCAGACCTACGTGTTCTATCAGTTTGGCGGGCAAGGCGAATCTTTTTCAACACATACCTTTATATACAGAATTACATGGAATGGGAGAAACAATCAATACGTGTCAATGAAAAATGCAACTTAGCATCACTGAGTAAACATGCAAATATTACGATAATATAGCAAGTACAGAAATACATAGATCTGGACATTGAAACTAAAAAAAGTTGGAAAGTTTCAATTTCATCCTCACTTTTTTCTTTCATGTTTATGCCGTACGAGAAGGGCGGCACCAAATGCCCCCTTTCCAATTTGCTCAAGCACTTCGTACTGGTCCATGTAGCTAGCAATGCATTACTTGTGGAGCTACAAGGTTCTTCTTTCTGTTACATATCCAACAAATAGCACCTTGTAAGCATAACATAATTAAGAATTTAAGATACTAATACAAAACCCCATCAAAAGAACAAGGCATAAAACAAGTACCATAAGCCACATAATACAACTCTAGTTGCACATTAAGCCTGATTTCTTGAGATAGAAGTTCAAGAGATCAGAAAAGGAGAAGAAATAACCCACAAAAAACCAAAAAGTAGAATTACAAGATATTCTAATAATACTATGGTAACTTAAATTCATTACAAATATAGAAAGATCAAACCTACACAAAGAAGACAACATTGTATATCTGAACCCACAACATAATGATCACAATGCAAAAACTAAATAAACGTGAAACTTGTGTTAGTAACCTGCAGGAACAGTATCTCCTCATCAAAATCTTCAAACACAGAAAAGTGAAACTAAATCCCTAACATAAAGTAACAACCGCGAAACATTTCATGTAAGTGTCTGAATTTAGACATCAAGTGCCAAACTAACACAAAACAACAGTATGCTCCTTCATCCACTGTTTCTAGAAAATCATAATGAACACACTAAGCACTCCCTAATAATATATGATAGTGTGAAAATGTCCTATGAAGTATGGAATTCTTCAGATTAAGCAAACAATAAATAATATTCCAATTTATAGCCATAATGTGCCTCTCAAATACTAACCACCACTTACAATCATGAAGATGTTAAGACAGAGCAATTAAGGATAAGATAGCAAGAATCAGTACATAATTCCTCCAGATTATGCACAAATGTCTGATATAAGCCACAATGTAGATTATTGTAGCAAAACGGCGACTGAATGAACGAATCACACAACGAGATACTACATTTGAACCTAACAACGAGAGATCCAAAGCAAAACACCTTAGCAGCAAACCAAATCACACAAACAGCTCATATAACCTCATAACGAACACATCGAAACGAAATTAAGCTCGATTGAAGCCAAAAACAACAAATGCGAACCGATTCTACTTACGACCTGGAAAAAAGTAAACGAGCAAAGCCGCAGCTCGCGAAACAACAACAACCGAGAGCAAAACGCACGAATCAGAGAAAAAACTTCAAACGCATCGTAAATCGTACCGAAAACAGCTTCAAACGCGGTTACCGCGGCTGAATTGGAGCCTGATTAGAGCATGTATCACTGAAGTAGCAGAGCAGGAGGAACAATGGAGATTGAAGATTATCTGCATCGGATATAGAGAAAGTGAAATCTGAAGGCTGACATTTTGCAGGGAAAGACGATTGCAATCAGCTGTTTGACGAGAGGTTTCAATGGAGAGAGAGGAGTGGAGTGGGGTGGGGCTTGGGGGAGAGGGAGCATTGCAGGCTATGGTGCTGTTTGTTTTTGAAGAGATATAATGTCTGCAGTCTGCGGACCACATCTGCAGACATCTATAGCAGAAGAGGTGGACTAAACCTCTGCAGTCTGTAAGAAGAAGAGTGTTTGTTTTTTAACTTATGCAGACTGTTAAAATAAACTGAAATTTAAATAAATCATTTTTTAAACTTATACATAATTCAATCATTTTATTTCTTTCCGTATATTTTAGCAAACAATTGTTTTTTAAACAATTTTCTTTTAAAAAAAATATCAAAAATATTTTATAAAAACTGTTCAAAATTTTTTTTAAACAGTTTAAAAACGTTTTTAAATAAATGTTTAAAAAGTTTTGTTTAATATTTGTTTAAAATATTTTTTCTTAAAATAATTGTTTAAAAACGTTTTTTAAAAACAAAACTTTTTAAAAAACATTTTAAAATTTATTTTTTAAAATTAATTGTTTAAAATGTTTAAAGACGATTTAAAAAAAGTGGTTAAAGAAGTTTCTTAAAAGTTTTTTAATATATTAAAAACTTTTAAAAAAGTTTTTTTAGAAAAAGTTTTTAAAAAAGGACTTAATAAAATGTTTTTTTATACAAGAATTAAAAAAACACTGTTTAATAATGTTTTTTTAATGTAAAAACAGTTTAAAGAGAATGTTAGAAGATGTTAGAAGATGTCAGAAGTGACTGCGTCACATCTGCATCAAGAAGAGCCTACGCAGACATTTTTTAATGAAATATCTTCGAGAAAACAAACAGTCTGCAGACCTAAATGTCTGCGCGTGGTCTGCGCGGCGCAGACAGAAGAGGACAGGAAGAGCTTTTGCAGAAAAACAAACACCACCTATGTGTCTGCTGCCACTCTCTGTCGTGTACGTAAAGTACAACTGGTAATGCAACATGTACAAGTAGTACATTATCGCTTTTAGATTTTTTTATTATTCGCTTCTATCCAGAATTATTAAAAAAAGATCGGTGATTTGGTTATTTGTGTAGCTTTTTATTTGTTTATTGCTAAATATGATAAGTTTATTATTTTGAGTTCTAAATTCTTTTTGTATTTATCTAATTATATAAATATTTGCCTTAAACAAAGTTAGTATTGTTTAATTGTTTTAATTTAAATAGTATATTTCTTTTGTCTTGTTTTCCAAAAATAAAATATTTAGCTTTATCTAGGGACCTAGAAAAGGTGTTGTCGTGTTGACAATAAATGTAAGAGTTTTAGGATAAAATCAATTTTCATGGGCTAATCATTGTAAAGTTAAGTGGACTAATTCTATAACTTAATGTGGTGTGTAATAATCAAAAACATATTTAATTTAACGCTATCTTGTGAAGGATCCTCTATGACTAGCAAGCAACGGGCGAACAAACTTTTTTTTTCTTCTTTCTTCGTCACTTAAATTATTACACATCATTTTATTTTTTTTTATAAATAGAACCTTTTGTTTCACACAATCATCATTCAGTCATCCACACTATACGTTTTTACTATCACACCGTATCTTACGTGGCATCCTAATCATCTTTATACTACCACGTCACTACACATAACCTAACAAATTAAAACCCAATACGAGCAATACCAACGACCTATGATGCCACGCCACGTGACGGTATAGATGGACACCACGTTACACAGATTATTAAATAATTTTTGTGTTTCTTATCTAAGCGCAAAAAATTTAACATATGATTTGGTGGACTAATAGGTATGGTCGCTTTCATTTAATAGTTGGTGTTGTAATAACGTGTAACGTATATTTTCTTTATTTTCTATTTTCAATTTCAAGAATTTAGTAAGAGACTTGGTGGTATAATAAGTAGAGTCATATAACATAGTTTTTAGGCTGTCAGTTCGATACTTTAAGTGTTTAGGCCGTTACACAGTTTTTACTCGTCTTTACATGGCATTATAGCAATGTAACTGTTTTGTATGACCGCGTTATCATTGCGGCAATGCCAGTTCTAAAATTTTGTTCAAACTATATCCAAATAAACCAACTTGAATTCATGTTAAATTTTGATTCGGGGAATTGATTCTATTCGATTCGAATTTAGACAAACAATTAGAGAAAAACAACTCTTGACGAAAAAAAATGAGTGAATATAAATTGGGTTTGGTATATCTATAACCCTGAGACCTTCATTCATTGTGGTTTAGTTCTAACCTCTTATTATATTTTCATGATCTAATAGGCAAAGAGTTTATAGAAGTTAGCAAAGAGTTCCAAAAAAAAAATGTATCCACTAGTATATTCTTATATCTAGACCACAACAAGTTGTTTTACATTTTAATAAAATCGCTTTATAAAAATATGTTGATACAAACATTTGAAGTTAGATGAATGGACTCGAACCAAAACTTTTAGTAGAAGGAATGTTGTGACCACTTCACCCACGTTCATGAGTTGTATACATATTAGATGAAATTGATTTTAATAAAAATGATATTACATGAAATTTTAAAACATGAAGATAACCTTTCATAGACAATAATGAATCACATTGGCATGGTAATAAAAGAACATATAAATGGGTGTTTAATGTCACTATAAATTAATCCAAGTGGGCCCAATAAGAAGTGGACATCGAGAGCCCGTGAATGAACTTATATCTACTCTTTAATAAAGGAAGTCTTGAAATCTTAGGTGTCACTCATCTAGACACCCTCCTTTATAAACATGCCATGTGTAATGCCATGTGTAATTTTTAAAGAATTTTTATATTTTTTAAATTATTATATATACTATAGCAAGAGATTAAGGGCAAATTTGTAAATATAAGTAATCTGGTCTTGCACGCTGAAACCATCGGAGAACCAGGGCAAATCTGAAACATCCCCTTTTGGGCGTCTGAAACCATCAGAGGAGAACCAGATTTCTCATCTTCCTTTCAAAGGATATGCATCATTGTTGCTTTTGCAGAGGAGAATCAGAGAATCTCCACTTTAAGCTTCTAAATCAATTGCTTTTCTTCTACATAATTCGACGCAGCCTAATTTCGGCAACAAGTTAAGTTGACTTTTTAATCGGGTAAGTGGTTATCGATGCATCATTCACTGATTCCTTCTGTAATTTATTCAACCTTCTTGAATTTAGTAATCGTAAAATGGCGGTTCAATTCAAACTGATTTCACATCTTCGTTATAAATGCACACCATGGAGGGCTGAATGAAATCTCAATTCAAATCACTGAGAGGTACATTGCTAAAGGTCAGTTTCTTTGGCTCTTTTATTTTTGTTCTTTATTTGTCTGACTTTATAACCTAATTGTGTGTATGTATTCATGTTGTAGGTTGAATCGATTTAGGTTCTTTGGTTATGCGAAGGTCAGTTTCTTTGATTCTTCTCTGTTTCTTTGATTCTTCTCTTTTAAGTTTCTATTTGATCTTAGTGGATCTATCCTTTTAATGATTCCTGCACTTGAGTGATTACTAAAAGTCTTAAATGCCTTTGGTCATCGTATAATTGCAGTAAGACATGGATATAGTGATGGATCTTTTATGCATAGTAAATTAGTATTTTGGAATCTAATGATTTATTGTACTTAATTAATACTTCGACTTTAACAGATTTTATGCATAGTGGATTTATCCGAAAAGGATAAGAATAGGTTATAGATTAAAAAGCAGATGTATTTTGTTTGTATTTATGTTACTTAAATCTGATCCATGTGAAAGAGGTTTGAACATCATGGTAGTGTATCATATGAAAGTGTCTTTCTAATGAACCCAAGGTTGGAATAGTGAAATTTGAAAGTTTAGTTTTTGGATAATAGCAGAAACATGATGATAAGAGGTTGCAGAAAATGGAATTTAAGGATTTATGAACCACAAAAAGGATGCAGGATGTATGAAGCCGAGAGTAGTGATTGTAGAGTCTTTGGAATTATAATTATCAAGGACTTACAAAGTGAATATGTTAGTTATCTATAAATAGTTACCCTTGACTTAATAGTTAGGTCTAAGTTGTATTTTAAATAAATTGTGCCATAGTTAAGAGCTTATGTCCAACAACTCTATTTAGAACCTATAAATAGTTCGAATTTTCAAAGTAAAGATATTGTATATTTGTAAATATATCGTAATTTTGTTATATCAATAGGGTTCATGTTGACACAAGTTGGAGTATATATATAGGTTCAAGATGGCTTTTTTTATATAAAGAAATGAATTGTAAAGTGCATTCAGAATTAAGTTGAATGCCTTGTCAAAAGGCTTTAGAATGCTAATATGACTGGTCTTATTAATATAAATTAAAAACTCAAACCTGTAAGATCAAGAGTATAAGATTTTCAACAATCTTTAAGAAACCAACTGCAAGACTGGTTTTAAAGGAATTATTTCAAGTTCAAGAAACAATATCTACAATTAGGCATACACAAGACTTAAAATTCAAAAGGGGTAGCCCCCTGTTCAAGTTTCTTACTTAAATTGCAGCCTCATAAATTTAAACTCTAAATAATATATATTAAACACTCGATTCTGTTTTATTTTCCTCTCTTGACAATCCCTAAGTAAATTGGGAACAAAATCAAACATACAAAACAGAGAGTTCGGTTTCTACAAAATATGGTCAGAGATTAGCAAACAAACAGACCCAGTTACCATTTCAAACATAAATGGTCTTTAAGTTTCAAACACAGAATCCACAGTTGACTTCACTTAACCAAATATGTTAAACTTTTGACTCTCTTATACTACACCTAAGAGTTGAAACTTGCAACACATAACGAATTATATTAAAGTTAATCTCACAAAAATAGGCTTTACAAAATAGGAAAGTAAAAAAAAGATCGAAATTAAGGGGGAAATATGGTAGATAAAAGAAAAACCTCTAAAAAATCAGGAATTAATAAAAAAAGGACTCACCTTTACTGTTAACCATTTTTTGTTTTTCTGCAATGAAAATGAACTCTTCCTGTGCTCCTACTTAGGTCAATGGATCAATGAACCTAACTCAGATACTATACAGAACTTTTTTAGAGTATTAGCTATTTGCCATACAGCCATACCTGATGTTAATAAGGACTAAGGTGAGCTTAGCTTTCATATGAAGCCGAGTAACGAGATGAAGCTGCTTTTATCATAGCGGCTAGAGAAGTTGGTTTTAAGTTTTTTCAAAGGACACAAACAAGCATTTATTTGCATGAATGTGAGACTGGGAAAAAGGTACACAGGTGAGAAAATATATTTTTTCACACAAGATCTTCTGATATTTTTCTTTTAATGCTCTTTGTGTGGATATAAGAGCTGTAAGCAAAAGGCAGCTGCCTAACATAATTCATGCACCTATGGAACTATAACTGTTTTTCCGTATATAGGATATGCCAGAAAATAATCAAGAAAATTAAATCCTTTGACTAATTTTGAGCTGCTTTACTTTGCTCTAGAGGTGACACATTGTGCTGGTTAGGCGAGGTTGGTAACCGACCAAAAGGGATATTATCCAAGAATTTGGACGAAATGATTTAATAATTAGCATGTCTAATACGACTGCAGAAGTTTTATTATCTCAATATTATCCAAGTTTTTGGACAAAATGATTTAAGAAGTTTGGTTTCATCGTTTTAGTATTTTGTTATTTAGAGATCATATGAGCTTCTTAATATGATAGAATTCAACGGTGCTCTTAAGAGGATGGCAGTGATAGTTAGAAATGCAGAAAATCAGCTTTTGTTACTTTGCAAGGGTGTTGACAGGTGACACATTAATATTTAGACTATAACCACCCACAATTAAAACGGTTAACTTACATTATTCTTGTGCATGCATTCAGTGTCATGTTTGAAAAACTGTCTTAAGAAAGCTAACCATTTAATGATCAAACAAAGAATCATATCAACAAATATGCCGAGGCAGCAAAGAATCATATCAACAAATATGCCGAGGCAGGTTTACGAACTTTAGTAATTGCAGTCCGTCCTCGGTCCAGCCTCTTGACGAAGAAGAATATACAACATGAGAAGAAGAATTCTTATCTGCCAAAAACTCAGTCGAGAAGTTCAGCAACAACATTCATTATTTTTTAGGTGTGCAGTTTTTGTTCTTTTATTGCTTTTGTGGGTTCAAATCAATGAGAACGCAAACAATGAAGTTTTGAAAGAGTCACCATGTTATGATCTGTTATGATGAGTAATGTAATATTCGTCACCTATTCAAGAACCAAACTGTAGGAATTTAATTATTTAGCTAATTTGGTATGTAATATACGTTATAGTTCTCCAGTATTGGTCTATTTTATTAGTTATCAATCATTGGCTGTTTTGTAAAAACAAAATTAGTATGTATTATAAATCTAATATACCAGGAAGTTAACGTGTATTAAAGCAAATTAATTAGTATATTATTTTATAAATATTACCCTAATTTTATACGCAACCCGTGAAGCTCACGGGTTTATAATCTAGTTTGTAGATAAAGTTTGACAAACAATCAAGATTGAGCATAATTATGGTTCATGTCACGAAAATCTACACTTGGTAAAATTAAATACATAAAAATTTAAAATAAAATGATCTCCATTATAACCAAGATAAGTTCACTAAGTTTTTTAAGATCCCTTAATAATACGTATTGAAATGCTATGTGTAATTATGTGGTATATCTATGAGTTGCTTATATGTCATACATGTTATAATTTGGTTAATTGAATTCAAGTAATTGATAGAGTTCTTTTCTTTTATAGCAAATGTTTCCATCAAATATTACAAATCTTGTAAATTTATGTGGATAAACAATCACCATATTACTAGGCCACAAGACTACGAATACTTGACAGAGCTTTGAATTTTAATGTTTAAATTGATAAAAATGCAACCCCAGATAAGTAAAATATAATATTACTTATTGTTTCTAGTAAAGTTGTTGCTTTGTGATATTGAGGTCATAATTTGAAATTATGAAAACAACCTCTTGTATAAAAGTAAAAAAGTAAGGTTGACATTAGTACGAAACGATCTGACACATCCCCAACTTATGTACAAAGCAGGAACTAAAGCAAACACCGGATACGTTTTTTTTGTTCTATTTTATTGCTCCCATATAAATCTTCATGCTAAGAAATTTCTAAAATGAAAATTTAAATTAATACATCAACATGCATCAAATCAATGAATTAATGTTCAACTTTCATTGACAATTTGATTAAGAGTTAATACTACAACATTCATTTAAATCATTTAACATGTTTTTGTAAATAAAAAACAAAAAAAACTATTGAGCCAGAAAATACTCTACACCAGAAGTTGTTATTACAACATTCATTTTATGTTGGAGGAAATTCAACTTCGATTGCTATTATGACCCGATTGTGTTAATCATTGTATTTGTGTTATTTTCATCTACACATTACATACATATAATACGTGTTATGTATTTTAAATTCTCATTTTGCTAAAATCTTCATCAAATATATATTTTATGAAGATTTTATTTTCACAAACCAAAACTATTTATTTCTTACTTAGTTGAACTAGCGTCTAGAACACAGTGGCGAAGCTTGAGAGAATTAAGTGAGGGGTCGGGATCTAAATTTTTTTTTCCACAACTATAATGGGGGGTCGAAACCGGAGTATATCGAAATTTTCTACACAAAAACTATATACCCCCTACATCGCAAAAAAAAATCGGGGGGTCGGGCGCCCCCTCCCGCCCCTTAGAAGTTGCGCCATTGCTAGAACAAACCCCCGATACTTATGAATCTAGAACTCTCCAAGTTGTTCGAGTTCATTTCATTCACTTATTCATTTTGTACCATATATTCTATTAAAATATACTTCGGGGTTGTCCAAACCGTTCTCAATGTGCATCTAGTGTGACTTTTATCACTCAATCAAGTGAGTAATCTTGCCCCTATTCTCATTTTATTATTTTGGGGTGCAACATGTATGCCCGGTCCGAAAATCAACAGAACCGGCTGGGATGATCGGTCAGGTGTTCTGCACGTGTTGTCCACCAATTTGTTAGGATATCACGTCGGAGAGGGACCATAGAATATCATTGATCCTCTAATAGGATGCCGCCACGCGTCCAACTACAAAGACGTGAATGAAGGCAGCTAATCAGGAGCGCAAGAAGTCGTTGTCAAGGCGGTTATCTCTCGTCATGATAATGTTATCATAAAATATAGTATAAACACCTCGTTGTAAAGGTCCTAACGGGACATGCACAAATAACAAAGAAAATTGTACTGCATTTATCGGAGATTAAGTAACACAATACTTTTTCTTATCTTTAGATACACTGGAGTTATAAATAAGAAGATTGTTTATTTGCTTCTAAAATAAAGTTAAATAAGAAGTATATATTCATGTGAGGCTTTAAAGTTTTAGAAGTCGCTTGTGAAAACAATTGCATCAAACACGGCTACCTCCTGCCACCGTTGTATTGCATTAATATATCCCTTTGGACATGACAAAAACAAATATTAACATGTTGAAAAGTTATAACTGATTGAAGTAAATATTGACATGTTGAAAAGTTATAATTGATTGAAGTAGGGTAATTTTACTAACTGTCAATAATGATGAACAAGTGTTTGATGCATGCTTTATGTACAAGCAATAGGATAATGGACAAGCCTGTAAACGAACCGAACGAAAACGAACAGGGGCATGTTCGTGTTCGTTAATTTAACTTTAAGCGAACATGAATACGGACACGAACATTAGTCGAACAAAATTTTTATTGTTCGTGTTCGTTCATTAAGGAAATGGTCATGTTCGTGTTTGTTTATGTTTGTTCGTTTAAGACTAAACGAACGGTTCACGAACATAAACGGACATAATTTTAAACGAACACAAACTTAAGCGAACATAAAGAACCACACCTTGTTTCTAACAATGTCAATAATCAAGAAAAACATCTAAACGAATGGTTCAAATATTCATAAATCATTCCAAAATCGATAAAGACTCATCCAACAATCTTAATTTAAGTATTTTATTAATAAAATTTCTTATATAATAAACGTAATCGAACATAAACGAACACACATATATTAACATAAATAAGCGAACATAAACGAACGTTCACGAACATAAATGAACGAACGAGACAGTTGTTCATGTTCGTTCATTTAATTAAATGAACAAAAAAATTTGTTCGTGTCCGTTTATTTAGTAAATAAACGAACCTAAACGAACTTCCCACCGAATGGTTCACGAACTGTTCATTGAACGTTCGATTCGTTTACAAATGATACACAATATGAATCCAATGGTGCATCACATTGTTACATGTTAAGTCACACGTCCTCCTAAGCCACACATTTATTCACACCACATATCCAGTTTCATATATTACTGCGACAAAGAGATGATGGAGAGAGATATCGGGATTCCTCATACCTGCTCAACATTGAGGGAAAAGCGAGAACTCGTTCCTCTTCAACACCTTCCAAAAGACCATAATTCCGATTTCACACCTAACTTAGTTGTGTGATAGTCTCATATGTACTTTTTCCATACTCTATTATAATATATTTAAGAATGACAAACTTGTTATTTACTAAAAAATTAATAGTTTAATAGGGTATAATAGTCTTTTAAAAAGGAACTAAATGAAAGATAAAAACTTAGAATAATTTATCAAATGATAATCGAATTTTAAAGCATCCATTACATGTTCTTTGTCTTTAACCTTATAATTTTTTCAAATAACACATTTATTCACAAAATATAAATACTTTTAGAAAACAATTACATTAGATTTCTTATCATTAAAAAACTTGTATATGTGTAATTGATTGGTATATTTACCAATTCCTTATATTTATCTCTTAAAATTTAAGGATACGGTTTAAACATAAAAAACCTGTATATGTGTACTTGATTGGTATATTTACCAATTCCTTATATTTTTTCACTACTTCACGTGATTTCTCGCAGATATGGAGCTTTTAGGAAAAAATGCCTCTTTACAAATATTATAGTTCAATTTAGTTAGGTTCAAATAAGAAGTCTTGTAAATTTAAGAATAATTATGAACTTGACATTCGTCTTTTTATTATTTTTAAAGGATGTGCAACTATTTTAGTCGTTGTGTCTTACGTTCTAATCATTGTATTTGTATCTTACATTCAGATCATTGTCTTATGTTCATATTATTGTGTCTTGTGTTTCATGTCACTGTGTAGTATGCAATCATCATTGTTTTTTTATGTTTTAACTCATTTTGTGTGGTTTTGTTATTGTTTTTATGTATTAGATAAATTTGTTATAATTTTATACGGTAGAAGTACACAATGATATTATTTTATAATTATGTTATTCATAACTAATAATTTTTAAAAAACACAAAACCAACACAATGACAGATAAATTGCACAATCACACACTAGAAAACATAGGAGCTGAAAAACAATTTTTTTTAATTATAATTATATATAGCAACATTGTGCTTGTTTTGAAGATACAAAACACTCATTTTTATGGTTTAATTTATAAAAAAAATATAATGTCGTATATAAAAATTATGGACATAAATAAATTGAGAGAATTGATAAAAAAAATAACAAAAGTGAGTAGAATAAAGTACATTTTTTTCTCCGTCAATTTTAATCTCAGACATTAATTACATCATTTTTTTTTGGAATGGCATCGATTAGGCGATCTTGGTCTCACGTGTAAACCTACCCTTGCGGGGCTATGTCCAAGGTCGATTACTCAAACCTCCGTGAGAACCAAGACACCCTCTCCTGAAGCTTTCTTCTGATAGAAACCCCCTCCTGGGACCACATGGGGTAAAACCGCCTCCCATTGGATTAGAACCTGGGTCACATAGTGGCCAAAGCCCTAAGAGCCATGGGGGTAACCACTAGCTAGGGCAAGTCATACTAACAGAGTTAATGGCTTCAAATCATTCTTAACCTTTTTAGATTAAATGGACTTCTTAAAATAACCTAACCCTACTTCATTCCCACATGCACTTTCATTTCATTTTAATTTTCTGCATCTCTCTCCTATTAAATAGCAACTTTCTATTATTTTAAAACCTAATGATTTTGAATAATCTATTTATACAAAAAAAATTTTGAACGGCGACTTTCATTAAAAAAAACACCCGACTAGCAAGACGGTAGAGGGCGAAAAAAACACAACCACAATTACAAGATAAAATTACACCATTTTTCCCACTTCAAGATCTCGTTTTTACTCCTATATTTTATCCAAAGGAAACTATAAGATTTGATCTCTTGGATTATGAAGGCAACTGAGGGCCTTCGATTCTTGAAAGTCACTGTGTTCCTTTCCCGCCAAAACACCCAACAAGTCACAAAAATGATAGCATGAACATAAGCCGCCTTTCTCTTGTCAGGCACTTGCTTGAAAATGTTGAAGAGGCCGTCAATCTCGAAAGCGAGAATATTGAAGGCAAATTACACCATCTAGCAATACCTTCCCAAACAATCGACGTGAAATAGCACGAGTATAAGTTTTATTATTCTAATAATTATTTAAAGGTTAATAAATTATTATAAAACTTCAATTATACTTATCTTAATATATAATTTTGTAGTTCTTCAATTTTTATTATTTGTTATTTATAATTGTATTTATACATTACTTAGTTTTAAATATTAATTAGCTTTTATATATTTACGTTTAAATTTATGTTTTAAAATATAATAATTATTATATATGAAATCATTAATTATATTATTTTTGAAACACGATAATACTAGTTTAGACTACATAGAAACTAAACTACGATTAGAAAATTAACAAAACTAAATTAAAATAAAATAAGATAAATGATTATTACTTTTTATGTTTTTATTTATTTATTTATACATTTCTGTAATAAGATATTTGACGTACCACTTTAGAAAATATTTAATATAATAAGATATTTGACATACCACTTTAGAAAAATATTTAATATATTTATTTGATTTGCATGTTATCATAAATTTGGGGGAAGAAAAAGTTAAAGAGGTCACGGTTTTATCCTGCAGCGGCGAACGACACCGTCAGACAAAGTTGGCCCTTCTCCCTCACTTTCCATTTTCTTCCCACGAGGCTCATTTATCAACAATTTTACCACCAACTTTACACTACTTTCATAAATATGTCCCCTCATTTAAATTATTTACAAAGCGTACCCTTCATTTATATCATATTTGGTCTTATATTTATAAGAAACTTGTATTAAACCAATATTTGTTGAGTTTTGCGAGTCAGTGGATGTGACTGATATAGACTAAAAGTTCGGGAGAAACGATCAGCGGAAAAACTGTTTTAAAGGTATCGAAATACCTAAAATGTAAAAATTTAAGTTTCCATTACGCGGTACAAATTTCTCACTACGTGGTGCAAGTTCAGGGGTAACGAGCGTTACCCCTGCCAATGAGCGAAGTCCACCATTGCTTGCGACATGCTAAACGCTAAAAAAAATTAACATATAGGTTTTTTGTATAGTGAAAAAAAATGATGTCGAATATGTGTACAGTTTTACTGACCGCGTGTACAGTTTTACTGACCGCGTGTACATAAGTGTTAATATTATCATGTATGACTTTGTTTTGAATGAAACTTGCGTTGAAACGCAAATAGATAAACACGATAAAATAGTTAAAATGTTGTCAAACAACATATTTTAAAACTTACATAAAAAAAATATTTCACTTATAGCTTATGCAATAATATGTGCACCTGATCGCCCTACATGTTTCACGTATACAACTTTAATAACTTTTATATATGTGTTTGGATCACTTATACATTATCACACGTAAATTCATTTTGAACGGAAGTTACATCGAAATATTAATTAAAACAACCACTTGCAACGATATATTTAAATATTTATAAACATTGTATTTTAAATGTTAAAAAAACCTATAAGTAGAACATGTGTCAATATGTTATTTGCCAAAAAAAAAAAAAAAACAGAACACTTGAAAAATTAGGGTTTTAATGGTAAGTTCAACACAGTGAGAGATGTATTGTAAGTTTTTTTAACAATAAAAAAAACAGAACACTTGAAATATTAGGGTTTAAATGGTAAGTTCAACACAGTGAGAGATGTATTGTAAGTTTTTTTAACAATAATTTTTAGTTTTTTAACATAAATACATCACATTCCACACCTGAAAAATTTAAACACTAAAACAGTTTTTTGTCACGAACAAACAAAATACTTTTTTGAGTGACCATTATGACATTATGTAAAAGGTGATGGTACTCTATACTTAAACACTAAACCACCAACGTATCGATTTATAGTATTGTTTATTAGTTTAAATTCATCGCTCTTAGTTATGCGTATTACGGGAAAAAAATATATAAAGTGAAAAATAACGTACACCTTAGATTTCGATTTAGGTAAGACTTAAGAGATAGGAACTTGACTAGGACAAGGCCCAATCCTATTGGAGCCCAAGTGAAGATGCTCTTTATTTTTGGGATCTTCTTTAGGGTAATTGTAACGGTTATCTCATAATTTTATGATCTTAAGCTATTTTGAGTGTCACCTTATTTTTTTCCACTCTCACATATATTGCTTGTAATATCTCTTCCACAATCCCATGATCCCAAAGCCTTCAAAAAAATTAATAAACAATGAATAAAGTGGAGGGTGGCCCACAATCCCACACCCACCCCAAACTCTTCCCCGAATTCTTTCTCTCGGTGCCCTGGCCCTGAACACCTCTCCCGCGCACCTTCCCCGAGCTTAACGGCATGGTGTTCCCGAGCATACTAAGGGGCCCGAGCTCGGGAGAGCCCTCCAATCTTAAGGTATTACAAATACCCATAAGAAAAATTCTATACATCTTTGTCATAGACTAATAGGTCATTGTAGATCAACTTATTGGAATGATGAATACAATATGATGTTGATAGCTTTTTGTATCGATCATTCTTTTAGTTATCTTCACTAACCCACTTTTTCTTTCTTTAAAATTATAATAAATGTTTTTCTTTAAATTCATCTAAATTCTCAATAATTAGTTTCAACCTTCATTACTTGATTAGAAAATAAACTGATATTATTGAATCAAAGACTTAGATAACCTATTCTTTATGCTAACTAGATTATTATATTATGGGAAAATGAATTTGATCTTGTCACGCACCTATGTTAGCTGTATCACTAGTTAAAACTACGTCACTTTGATTAGAAACTACTTAAAATTAATTTCAAACTAAAATCCTAAAATAATGCAATCATAAAGGATTTCCAAAATTAGACGAGTAAATATATATTTTTTTCAAAACTAGGTGTGTAATTAATCAAAACGACATAGTTTTGATTGGTTTCAATCGTAACTTATGTGTGTGACAACCCATATTCACTTTTTACATTATATCATCCTTAATATAGGTAATATATTCATGTATAATAGTTTGGTAGAATGTCAACAAATTCATCTTATATCTACTTGTTAGTTTTTTCAATCGACAGTTGCTTTAACCATGATTTTAATGTCATCAAGGCCATTTTAATATAATTAAATTTACTTAAGTTATTTTCAATGGAAGAAAATTTGAATATAAACTAAGATGAGTTTGGAGGTGTGAAAAATATAGCCTCGAAAGTTCATTGGGTGAACAACGAACCAATGTGGTCTGGGGGTAGCGCCTCTGATAGTGAGCGGCAAGCCCTAGTAATATCTAATGGGTAAAGCCCTAGCCCCATGGTGGTGATCGAGCTTTGCCTTCAAAAGCAATCTGGTCTTGAAAGCATATATTTGTTCTTTGGAAGTACTTTACTCTTGGAAGATAACTTGTTGACTTCATAAGGAAATTGCCTTCGGAAGTAGTTGTAACTTCATTTTTCAAAGTAGCTTGAGCAATTGCAACTATAAATAACCACCAACTACAAGTTATGACGAACTGACAGTTGACCCATGTATATACGAATTTAGTAAGTCTATTTAACACATGAATTTTACATCTCGTTCTAAGATTACTTCATGTCTTATTCCTTAGTACCATCTAAATTCTTCAATCTGAAATTAATCTACACGCTTTAAAAAAATCTATACAGTAATTAGAAACATGAAATCTCTACAACTCTTCACAAATCACAAGTATTCTCTCTAAAAGGATAGAGATAATCAAAACTTCTCTATAACATGGTAGAGATCATTACTATCACGTTATAACAATACAGAACAGATGAGCGTTAGTTTCTCACTTTTGAAGGCATGGATGATTCAAAACGTTGGAATGAATAAACAGGAATGATAGAGAGATTAAAAAAAAACTAGAAATGATTTGGTTTCACAACACTGTTAAACCAAACCGAGTAACACGCTGAGTTGCGATTATGCATATCAACGTTGTGGCACCAATTTTCCAGATTAGCTAAACCGAGTTGCGATTATACATATCAGTGTTGCGTTTTTTTTTTAACAGTAATGTGTACCCTGTTTAAATCAAAGATGACAAAAAGCCAGAACAAGCTTTAGAACATACCTTTGTTCATCAACTGTACATCTTATCAAAACCAAAACATCTCAAAGTTGTGGTTTTGCAACTCGAGTCCAGATACGGTCCCACAACGACAAGAATACTTCTTCAAGTATATCATTAAACACCACTTGTTATTCATGTTATACAAGTGAAATAATACGCGTTTTAACCTTATTTTCTTACGTATCATGCAAGCATCGCGTTACTTGACTAATTAAAGAAAGAGAACTAACTATTCTTACTTTTTTACTGATCCCTTTAACCTTCCTTGTGTGACCACAAGATAACTTCTAGCTGCAAGTATGAGCACCCAAGTGGTATTAGCTATCTTTTCTTTTATCATCAAAAGTAAAGCCGAGCTTAAAACCGTCTTCAAGATTTGAGCGTCCAATCCCTTGAAAAACCCGAGTAATCCTTCTTGTTTCCAAATAGCATCAAGAACACCCGTTAGTGTTTTCCGGGGTTTCTTTTTATTTTCCTTGGTGTCATCATCTATCGAATCTGCAGCCTGAATCATGACCTTGCACCTGCATGAGATAGATATAAATTCTTTGAAAAGTTGGACAAAATGTTACTTTTCAACAAGGCATAAAGGCGTAATTTACAAACCTGATAGCGGGATATGTAAGAACAGTTGCAATACTTTTAGATATTGCACCAAGCAAAAAAGCCGAGAAGGCGGAGAGTGACTCGGGTGATGTTCGGTTTCCTGCTCGTTTTAGTTTCCCGTCTAAAAGTTTTTGCTTCAGCTGATCAAATACTGTGTACTGCATAAATACATATAAAAAAGAGGTCAAAATGTGTAAAATTTAACAAAGGATATCATGTTAGCGAGAATGTACCTGAATTGCAGGATTGGAAGTTAAAAGTAAAGAAACGCCAAGCCCGTCAAATGCTTCACTCCAACTGCCTTCCGTAAGCATTGCCCAAAGTCCTTTTGATCTCCCAAACGCACTTGTTTGCATTCGTGATGATGCTGTATCCAGAGGCTATATGATAATATCAGATACAGATTTACCAGTTAGAGACTTGAATAGAGAGTAACCACTAACCATATAAACACTACCAGATCCAGATAACAGAACAATATGAAATAAACTAAGGGGCTGTTTGTTTGGGCTGTATGGGGTCTGAAGGGTAAAAATGCTGACCGATTCAGACATTTCAGGGATAACGTCGCGTTTGTTTCACCGGTGAATATCTTACCGAAACAGACATTTGAGTCTGGCCGATCCAGGCACATTTTTGTTGCTTTCCGAAACAGACGCGGACTGAAGGGGGACGCGCGCGAGTTCGAGGGCTGGGCTGAACAATTTCGTGCTCAAGGAGTAAAAAAAACACCGTTCTGGAACGTTTAAAAAAAAAAGGAGGAGCTGAAGGAGTCAAAAACCATTTTTGTGCTCGACCCCAGTTTTCGTGTCCGCAGGTCGTACGTACGGGAAGGCAAATTTACCAAATTTGCACCCCCCCCTGCGCGCGGGTAGATACAGGAGTAAAACACAACATAAGATCTTAATATGTCATGTAGGTTTTCATATATAAGCTAACTATGTTTTTGTTCCCAAATCAATGTGGGACAAACTAAAATGAAAGAAAAAAATAGAATTTTTATTCCCACACCAATATGGGACAAGGTAATGAAGGAAATTTTGGTCTTTTGTTCCCACACCAATATGGGACAAGTTAAATGAAAGAAAAAAAAATAAATTTGTTAGTGTTTTTTTTGTTTGATTATACAGTCATTCAGATGTCCAAACAAACAGCACATTATGATTCAGCACCTTATTGATTCAGCACTTCTTTACCATACAGACAGCTTATTCATTTAGCACTAAATGAAACAGACGAACCAAACAGCCCCTAACTGTAATTACCTACTTACCGGTTCTTCTAACATAATTTTACAGACTTTCTCTCACTTCACAAAATGTGACACATTTTTTTGACTAAAAAAGTCCGTTTTAATTCTCATACTCAAACATCTTTTAGTACTTATAGTTTCATACATCACAAGCACATCCAAACACCATTTTCTACAACTGGTTTTGTCAAACCTGATTATCTTATCCAGGTTACTAATATCATATAATCACTTTGAAACCATACATCAAAACATCCCCTTGCTTCTCCAAACCTGGTTACTGACTCGAACAATGAATGTCACATATTCAAAGTTTTTGCAAGTAAAATATGAAGCATAAAGAAAATAAATAAAGAAAAAGGTGATAATTTCTAACCTGAGTTATGATGGCAGTACAGGCTCCGGCAGAAGCAGCAAGAATCAAGTTTGCTTTTGTTCCAATTGATTTTGTACCGTATTTTACCTGGTACAACCTTTTAAAATAGCTATATCCGTAAAAATACACAAATTGTGCAATAAATGATTGCAAATTCTTTGTTCCAAGGCCTTGATATAACGATACAATTTGACCTGTGGAAACTGCCTCCCACAACACATCAGATAGTTTCCTGAATGGGCCACACAAGAACTTTATTAGACTCGACTTCCCAATTATAATAAGAATATAAAATACCAACAAAACAGCTTAATTTGACTGATGATATGTCACCGAATAAAAATATTTGTGAGCTAGTTGCTTTTCTAAAAGCATGCACACTGCTAATAGAATGACCAAACAAGAGCTTGTGGTCATTTTGCACAAACTTAACATAAGTTAGTCTTAGACCCCAAACTCGTTACAAAATGAAACCACAAACCCCAAACTTACAACTTTTCAAAAGTTAGTACCGAATATTGTTATTTTGCCCAAATTAAAAGGGCCATTTCTGTAATTAACTGTTATAATAGCATTCATACATATCATAAACAAATATAAGACGCCATACCACAAACTCTAACAAGGCACAGTAAACACAAATAAATCACAAAACAATCACCCTAATAAGGAATGTAAGGGAGTAAATCAATAGAGGCATTACAAATAACCTAAAATATACACTCTGAAGTTCAAGCATCACAAGTATAAACATCAAACAAACCAAAACATTCGGTGTGTCAAGTGAAAAAGATTGTCTTCCACTTCTTAATAGGTGAAGATGGTTACTTGAAGACTAGAATCAAAACGGGTCGCTTAGATAACTAATAAGAATAAGAAAAAAAAAATAACTTATCCCTTAGAGGGGCAACTCAGTGGGCAATCTACGAAAAGAATGAAAATGACTTGGTACATTATCCCTTAGAGGGGGTATTGAGGTTTGTCTAAACTGATTATGATTTCCCAATTATTTAGGGTCAAAATAATCTGATGTAAGGAGTAGCTGCAAGAAAATTGATTATTGAGATAGATGTACAGTTACCTAACTACCCATAATTTGGATCACATAACTGATTATCTGATTATAATTCTGATTTTCAAGTACCAACATGAAAAGGCACATCCAAACACCTTCTGAAATCATATCTAGAAGGGGGAACACATACCAGCTTCTTAAGACAGGCATTGAGAACACTTTCAAACCAAAAACTGATGTAGACATTTACAGATGTTAAATCCTAAACATGTATTCATTATTTTCTGACTTTAGCATGGTATCTTCTCCTTTTGTAGCAAAGCAATTTTACCCCAAAACATCTCGAAGTCAAATATAAACTTATAAATAACAAATGATGTGATTCTTGTTGGTGATCTTAGTGTCATGAAAACATTTTAGCAAATGGATTTTATGCACGAACAAAGAAGAAATGAGTGTAAACATTAAAACAAGTTAGGAGGTCTGGAGTGCACACTTGTACAAGACTATGCTCATTTTTAGAACCTAGAATACAAGGGTTCGGCCCTGTTAACGGGGTCCAAGGGGCAGTTAGCATAAAATTTTATTCTTTTGACAAGTTTAATATGTACTGAAACTTGCTAAGATTTGTTTTATGAATATAAAGTTACTTGAAATAAAATATCAGTAGTAAAGTAAGGTTTAGCAGTAACTTGCAGCTTTCAGTAGTAACTTAGTCCTTCGTTAGCAACTTAATACTTCGATAAAAAAAAATTGGGTATCGTTGGTAAGCTGCATTGGCAAGAGCAGTGACTGTATGGGTAGTAACTTGTTACAACTAATGAGTTAAGTTAATACCTTGGTTTTTCTGCAGATATAACTGTCCAACTACTGACAGTTATAACTTATAACCGCCAATTTCCGCCTTTTCACAAAGAATTGCAACGGTTTATTGTGTCACATATATTGAATTAGTAACAGTATGACTAAACCAATTCGAACAATTGCAGAGTTCTAACAGATTACAAAAAAAAAAAAAAAACACATGAACAATCAATCAAGATCAACAGCATAATAATCAAATAACTTAAACAACATACGAATTAAGGGGAATTAGGGACAGAAAAACCTGTATTTCTGCTGGCCGTGGGAGCGAACTTCAGCCTGATACTTGGCTTTACACGTGTCCAGAGGGTACAAGATTGTTGTGCTCAAAACAGCTCCAATTGCTCCTGAAGTCGCCTCTGAAATTGACTCCAGATCGATTGAAGACATGGTGGATCACAGATTCTCCAACTGCGAGCAAATAATTTAAGAAATGAAGAAGAAGAAGATGATTATGGGATCAGTGAAATCAAAGGTGGATTGGGGGAGTCAAAGAGAGAGAGTTGGGGTAGTTGATTTGCATTGAGGAGGAGGGGAGTATATTCCAGTGGGCACGCGAAGTTTGACAAGAAGAAGATGAACGCTTTTAGAATAAGGGGGTCGATAGGGACGGGATCGGGGATCAAGGATCAATCTAAGATAGTATTTTTCTTGGGAATACCAAACGGGTTGGTTTTCGTACGCTATATATATATTTTTTAACAACCAATTTTTATTTTCTAAGATTATATATCACGACTTTTAGTTATATAAAAACAGATAGTGAGGTTATATTATTTGTAAGTTGTAACAGATTAATGATTTACATTTACATCACTTTCTAGAGAGCCCAATAACGTCCTCAATATCATATTGGCGCAATCTCTAGCTCTGATATTATTTATAACGACCTTAAATTCTAATTTCTAACCCTCTATGACAAGTTATTTTCAGTTCTACATGCTTCGTCCACTTGTTGTTGTTGAACAATGGATGGAACGTAAGACCAAATTGCTTTGCCTTTCACTCTTAGCATCATATTGGTTAAGATGAGACAAGCAAAAATTACGTTTCTTAGTCTTTTTGGTTTCCAAGCTTGCAAGGGTGTTCTCGTCGGATGAAAAATTCATGATTTTTCATATTATGAGAGAATATATTTTTAAAGTCCGAAAATATATCAAATGGTATCATTGCCATTTTAGATTTTCATGTTTTAGTTTAATATTGTGAGAGAATATATTTTTGAAGTCCGAAAATATATCAAATGGTATCATTGCCATTTTAGGTGGTGGACGTGAATTTTTTTTGGTTTTCAAATTGGATATTACCTTTTTAAGGTATAAAGGGTATAAAGTGTAACATTTTGTTTAAGAAATGAAGAGCGACTCCGCATACACGAGGCAGCCAACACAAAACTTTCATGTCGGCGTGAAAGGTAGGGGTGTGAATTTTTTACACGACCCGAAAGCACAACACAAACCAAATCCGAACTTTGCAGGTTTGGGTTTAGTATAATCAGCTTTGGGTCAACTTCGGGTCGAACCGCGAACCCGTTTAGCTAAACAGGTAGTATTCGGGTCGAACCCATCAGGTTGATGAGTTGACCTGTTTAACCTATTTATTTAACATTTCATATTTCATTATGTGTTTTATGTCTTAAATTAAGTTGGTATTATAATTTTTTATCAAAGTTTAAAACATAGAAGGGAAATTAACATAATTTTTTATGATTAAAATATAATTATTTTACAAACATTTGTAATTTTTGGTGTAAAATTATGATTTAAAACATTTATATGCTTAAAAAAGGTACGGGTAACAAGGTTTGTGTTCGGGTCAACATGCAAATATTCGTGTCGTTTTCTGTTTCATGCCAAAATTTTCTGGTTTAGGTCGGGTTGACCCGCCAACCTGTAAACATGACTCGTTTAACACCCCTAGGAAGGATGGCCTGGAGTGACATGCATGCCACGCTCAAGATCAGCTTATGAATTTTGGGACCTAAAGTGAGCTTCAAAATCAGGGCCTTTTTCAAGTCCCGATCGTTAACAAAGAAATATGCTCTTCTTTATTAATCAGAAAATATAACTCAAAAACTGATTACACCCCTACCATGTGCTTGGTATTTATAGGGAATTATAACTTGCTACCCAAGACATGTATTAGACTACAACTCTAATGGCTAATTATTAATTAATAATAATAATACTCTAGAGATTATCTAAAACTCTCCTTAGGCAACACAAACACCTCCCAACCATCATGGGCTCGATGGGTTGGGCTTAATCTTGACCGCAACATTCACCCCCCTAATTTCGACATAGCCTCGAAATTAGAAAGGTCTTCCACTCCTAGCATATCTCGCATCTCCTTTAGTTTGATTCTTGCTAGCGCCTTGGTTAGAATGTCGGCCCTTTGTTGAGTCCCCGGAATATGTTCTATTTCCACTTGACCCCTTTCAACACATTCACGAATAAAGTGATATCTTGTGCTAATATGTTTACTTTTTCCATGAAACACCGGATTTTTCATAAGGGAAATTGCCGATTTATTGTCCACCAAAATCTTCACCACTTGCTCCTTTGTACCCGTGACTTCACCTAGCAAACCTTGCAACCAAATTGCTTGTTGCGCCGTTGCCGTGGCCGCCATGAACTCGGCTTCACAAGACGAAAGAGCCACGGTGTTTTGTTTTTGTGAACACCATGAGATGGGTGAATTTCCAAGATAGAAAACGTATCCGGTAGTGCTCTTTCCATCTTCTTTACCCACATTATGGCTACTATCACTATAGCCCACCAACTTTAATTTTCCACCTCGTCGGTACCGAATCCCGTAATTAACCGTACCTCTCAAATATCGCAAAATATGTTTAATTGCAATCATATGAGACTCTTTAGGATCTTGCATGTAACGGCTCGCAAGACCTACGGCGAAGGCTATATCCGGTCGGGTATTCACGAGGTACCTTAGGCATCCAATTATGCGCCTATAACATGTCGCATCAACGGGGGATCCTTGCTCGTCTTTCTCGATCTTTAACCCGGGTTCTAAAGGAACATGAGCCGCGTTGCAATCTAGTAATCCGGCTTCAAGAAGGATTTTTTTCGTGTAGGCCTCTTGCTTAATCATCACCTCCTCCTTGCTTTGAATTACTTCTATGCCCAAATAAAAAGATAAGAGCCCGAGATCACTCATTTCGAACTCGTCCTTCATTTGTTTCTTGAAACTCATGATTTCTTCTTCCGTTGAACCTGTCACTAAAAGATCGTCAACATAAACGGCTACAATCAAAATTGAATTTTCCGAATCCCTTACATATACCGCCGATTCATGCATGCAACGTGTGAGTTTTAAACGCTTTAAGGTGTCGTCTAGCTTGGCATACCACGCCCTCGGGGCTTGTTTCAACCCGTACAAAGCTTTCGTCAATTTATAAACTTTGTCTTCTTCACCTTTTTTCTCAAAACCGTCTGGTTGTCTCACGTATACCTCTTCTTTTAGAACGCCATGTAAGAACGCCGATTTCACATCTAGGTGATGTATCGCCCAACTTCGATTAGCCGCTAATGCAACCAATAATCGAACAGTTTCAATTCGAGTTACCGGTGCAAAAACCTCCTCGTAGTCCACCCCCTGTTTTTGCACGTACCCTTTTGCTACCAACCGCGCCTTATATTTATTTATTGAGCCATCCGGATTCTTTTTTAATTTAAACAACCACTTTAGCCCAATTACCTTAGCATTCTTTGGAAGTTTAGTCAAGTGCCACGTCTTGTTTTTGTTGATAGAATCGATCTCGGCTCGCATAGCTTTCATCCATTGCTCAGATTTTTTCGCTTCTTCATAATTATAGGGCTCATTCTCTTGTAACAAAAATAAACTCTCTTGATTATTTTTAGGCTTCAAAACATAATCCTTGAGCTTTTTAGGTAGTACAGGGACTCTAGTGGATCTCCTCAGATTAGAAGCTGGTTCTGCGACATTCTGATCAGTTTCAAATTCGGTTTCTGGGCTGGAGTCGCCATCATGTTGGGCTGAACTGTCTTGATCATTCAGGCGTGCTTCAGAATGGGCCTCAGACCCATCAGACTCATTATCTTCTTCGTGGACTGAATCTAATTCTGGGCTAGTGTTGGCTGAATTTTCTGGCCTATTATCCACTTGGACTTGGGCTTCACTTCCCGATTGAATCGAACCAGCAAGAGGTACTGTGAATGTTTCAATATGTTTTCCTCCATTGACCTGAATAATATTTATGTCATTATTCCAATTCCATGCGTCATCTTCAAAAAATACAACATCGCGGCTAACGACAATTCTTTTCGACTTCGGATCATACATTCGAGAAGCTTTAGACCCCGGTTCGGGTCCAAGATATACTAATTTTCTTGACCGGTCATCTAATTTTTTTAAGTGCACCCCATCGACTTTGGTATAACCGATGCACCCAAAAATCTTTAGATGGCCTAAATTAGGCTTCCGTCCCGTGAACATCTCGTAGGGAGTCTTCTCTTTTAGCGCCCGGGTTGAGACACGATTTATTATGAAAGTTGCGTGTCTAACCCCTTCACCCCACATATAGTTTGGAACATTCTTCGCCTTCATTATGCTTCTCGTCATCTCGATCAAGGTCCGATTTCGCCGCTCCACTACACCGTTTTGTTGAGGTGTATACGGGGCGGTTAGATGTCTTTTAATTCCTTCGTCTTCACAAAATCTAGTGAACTCGTTGGAAGTAAATTCACCGCCTCTATCCGTACGGAATGTATGAATCTTTTTACCCGTATCCTTCTCGGCCGATGCTTTGAACCGTTTGAAAACTTTAAAAGCTTCGTCTTTACCCTTCAAAAGGTAAGTCCACATATAACGAGTAAAATCATCAATAATGACAAAAATATACCTATTACCGGCTATTGTCGAAGGTGTGATAGGCCCACATAAGTCGCCATGGAGTAACTCAAGTGCTCGGCTTGCTCGAAAGGATGTTGCTACCGAAAACGGCACCCTTGCTTGTTTTCCGACAAGGCATGCTTCACATATTTTATTATTTTTCTTTAGATGAGGTAGCCCGATCACCATATCTTTCTTCACCATGTATCTAACTTGATCGAAGTTCAAGTGGCCAAGTCTTGCATGCCACACCCACTCCGGTTCCTTTAGACTTGCATGAAGACATGTAGGTGTTCCAATCTTTAGTTTAATTTTATATAACCGGTTCTCGGCCCTTGTCACCTTCCACACGAGTTTGCCCGCCGGATCATGCATGGTCAAAAACTCGTTCTTAAGGCGAATATCATAGCCACATTCAGTTGCTTGGCCCAAACTAAAGATGTTACTTTTTAATTCGGGGATGTAGAAAATTTCGGTCAACATTCTTTGTTCTCCGGTCTCGTCTTCAAGTAATATAGATCCCTTACCTTTTATTTTCACGAAGGAATCATCCCCGAATCTGACTCGTCCGGTAACGTGCTCGTTGAGTTCCGAAAACATATCTTTATTTCCCGTCATGTGATTCGATGCTCCGTTGTCGAGGTACCACATATCTTTCGAGTTTGACTTGAATTTTCTTGGAAATACCGATTCTTCATTTAAGAAAACCGCTTCTTGCTCGCAACGAGCCATGTATAACGATGGATCTACTTCGTCTTCCTCGGCAAGGTGAGCTCGTTGGTTCTTGTTCTTCCGGAGTGGACAACTTGAAGCGTAATGCCCCCATTCATCACAACGGAAACATTGTACTTTCGATTTGTCTTTGCCCCCCCTCAGTTGATTCTTCGGTTCCCCCTTTTTCAAGTCTTTTTTCTCGTGGCTCGAACCCTCGACTCCTCGGCCTTTGCCTTTCCCGTTAGAGTTTCCTTGGTTGCGATTCTTCCCTTGGTCCTTGCCCTTCTTATACGATGATTCTGCCTTGCTATACATGAGTTTGTTAGCTTCTTGCGCCGCATATGAGTTCTTGGTGCGTTCCTCGAATGCTTTCAATCGGCCGACTGCTTCTTGAAACATCATCTTGTTTACATCCGCGAATTGCTCTATCGCTGCAACAATAGGAATAAACTTATCAAGAACAGAACCAAGAAATTTTTTGACTACCTTCTTGTCATCATAAACAGCTCCAAGGGTGTTTGCTTTCGACACAAGTTTGCTCATTCTTGACGCGTAATCATCTATGTTTTCATCCGTCTTCATCCGCAAGGCCTCGAACTCGCTATCCAAAGTTTGTATCCTAGCATCCCTCACTCGTTCCACACCGACATACCGGGTTTTTAACGCTTGCCAAATCTCTTTAGCAGTCCCGAGATGTGCGACTTGGAGTATGAGTTCTTCGGGTATTGCTTGTAGTAGGAGGGCGATGGCCATATGATCTTGCTTCGGTTCGGCCTTCTCGGTTGTAGTCGTGTCGATCGCATCGAGTATTCCATGAACTCGGAATACGGCTTCAATGCGAACCGCCCACGTAGTGTAGTTGATCGAGTTGAGCATCGGGCATTGAAGCGCGGTGATGCCGTGTTCTTTCACCGATCCGCTACTACCTGCCTTATCTCCCATCTTAGGTTGTATGGTTCTTGATCGCTTTGAGTCTTGATCAAGACGTCACAAGAAAATCTCGCTGGGTTCTTCGGAAAAAATCGTCGCTCGGTTCTTCAGCCTCTGGGTGCTTAGCCTTCAAACTTTGTATAATCTTCAATTTAAAATTGAAGTTCTTTGTTTTTGAGGAAAGCTGATCACGTGGGGCAGAAACTTTTTTTATTAATTTTAATCACAGAAAATTAATAAAACTTTTCCCCCAAGTCTTGATCAACGAGTAGGTTATATTCGAACTTCGAAGTATCTTGAGTCTTTTTTCCTTCAGATCGGTTCCTCTCGATTGTTACGAAAACCTTCAGGAATTTGAATGGCTCTGATACCAATTCAAGTCCCGATCGTTAACAAAGAAATATGCTCTTCTTTATTAATCAGAAAATATAACTCAAAAACTGATTACACCCCTACCATGTGCTTGGTATTTATAGGGAATTATAACTTGCTACCCAAGACATGTATTAGACTACAACTCTAATGGCTAATTATTAATTAATAATAATAATACTCTAGAGATTATCTAAAACTCTCCTTAGGCAACACAAACACCTCCCAACCATCATGGGCTCGATGGGTTGGGCTTAATCTTGACCGCAACACTTTTGCCTAAAAGAAAATTATTTTGCTTATTCTAATAAACCGGGAAGTTATAATGTAAGAAAGTGGGAGATGAAACCAAGAAAAAAGGAGATTGAAGAAGCGAGAAGTTAACATTGGTAATAGAATAGCTAATTGTCCCTTACCCCCGATGTGGACGGTCAATCTCTCACCCTTGGTTCTTCCTAAAGTCTATGATATTGTCCTAAATCCTTAACTAGCTTATCAAGTAGCAACAATGCTGTCTTTTAAGCTTAGAGATTACTAGTCCAACCCTAAATTCTATGATTTTGTCCTAAATCCCTGACTAGCTTATCGGGTAGCATTGCTGTCTTTTGAGCTTAGAGATTACTAGTCCAAGACTAAAACAACAACAAAAAAATAATTAATATAGCCTAAATAATTGTTTAATATAAGCAATTCAAGAACAAGAAGTGAAGAATGTTATAGAACCATAATTAAATAGAGTTTAGAATGAATAATGTTTTACAAAATTACATCATAAAAGAGCACCGTACTCTAAACAACTAATTATATAGTCACAGAACTTGCCTCCTTAGATATCTAATCACCATTATCACAACAACCAACATCTTTAATCGCTTGTTACCATCACAATGGCTCATAATCTTACTACAAGGTTTTGGTGATTGCATCCTAAAATCTTTACCAACATCTGCCAATTGGTTTTTGGGCTCTGCAGATCCACACAACTCATGATCTATAGCATTTGTTGCCATCATCATGAGTACTTGTTCATCTTTTTCAAGTTCGTGCTCTTCATAATCATCAGCGTATAAATGGGGAGGAGGCGGGCCCATCTGCATACGCTCCCATTCCGCGAAATCGATGCCCCATTCACAGTAGTCTACACCAGCCATCGCTAAAGCTTCAATTGAAAATGACATGATATCTAATAGAGTTATAACTGCACTTCTTTTTGCTGTAGTATGAAGTACTTTTGAACATATGCTTGTATGTTTATAATGCATATATATATATAGTTGTCATCTTTCAAATATGGAAATTTCAAATGTGGCATACTATACACACTTTTTGGAGTTGAAAGGTATACTTGCTCGTGATCATGCTATTCACCATTGACACACATATATCTTTTCAAATTATAGGGGGTCATGTTCTTGTAAAAAAAAATTGTTGTTAAAAAAGTTAAAATATAATAGGAAAAATCATCAAGATGACCTGTTTTGACCGATCTTTTTCGCAAAATAACTTCTAAAAATTAGCCCAACAAGAATGACCTTATTCTATTATAAAATCATGTCACGTAAGGGATGGCGGCTAAGAAGACACCATAACGGCAAAAAAATCATTGGAAATCATTAAGAAAAGGTTGAGAAGGTATCCCTAACCGCGGACAACCCCTAGCCAGCACAACAATGAGCCAAGCCTATCCTCCAAATTATAGACACGGGCATCCCTTAGTCACGATGAATGGTCTTTCGATAACAACAAAATGGCCAAATGGGTCAGGTCTCATATGTGATAAAAAGTATGGGTTTCATGTTGAAGCATGAGTTTTTTATAATGGTGAGTTTCCTCATGTGAATGATCTATATATATTTGTAGAATTAAGATGATCGAGTGGGTCACTATATATATTTGTAGAATTAAGATGATCGAGTGGGTCACTGACCCGTCAGTATTTCAAATTTGTTGTTAATAAAATCTTTGATGGAAGAGGCTTCCATGCATGACGTAAATATTTATAAAAATGCGATAAGTTTATGACGTCATTTATTATTTAATGTATGCATGCCTACGTACATAGAAACTAGAAAGTAATGTGAATACACGTAGATATGTGGAGAGTCAAGAATCTGACTTTGTGTGAAATGAATCGGCTGATTGAAAGTCTAATGTTTCCAGATGAATCATTTACTTTGGTCACGGGAATATTAATATTTTGTGTGAGGACTGAGGGCTACGAAACACCAATTAACAATATGAGTAATTAAAGGTGTATATTTATACACACCCTCCTGTTAATTAGATGATACTATGTACACACCCAACATAGATGTTAGAAAATAAAAGATTCTTGGATTTCTGTCATTACGTTTTCTACCATCTCGTCACGTAAAAAATAAAACCAAATTCATTAGAAGAAGACACGAAGATTGGGTCGAAAGTCGGTTGAGGCCAAAAGTAATAGGGCCAAAAAGGATGGGGCCGAATTATGTAAATATAAAAATTTCGGACTGAACATGTATAAAGTTACACTACCGAGCGAAAAAACGGATGGGCCCGGGCCCGGGAGAAGCTTCGCCCATGATTAGAAGACATATAGACATGTGTACTAGTGTGGTGGTATAAAGATTAAAATAGACTGTCACGTAAGATCTGGTGTGAAAGTGAAAAAGTAGTGTAGTGAGTTATTGATAATGTAACGGTAGTTAGGCTATCCATAATGATGTGGTGGTATAAAGGTGAAAAGTTTGTCACGCATGATCATGCCACGCAGGATGTGGTGTTAAAGTAAAAAAATAGTGTAGTGGGTAAGTAATAGTGTGAATGGTGGTTGTGTGAATATGAGATTTTATTTAAAGGGAGAAAAAAATATGGAATTATTTGATTGGTTGAAAAAAAGAAAAAAAAAATTAAATGATGCATACCCGTTGTTCTAATCACGGAGAAGAGGCAAAATGTCTCATTCATAACGCCCTCTGGGGCAGTGTTGAAGGCGTTATCAAGCTCAAAATGCCCCATCACGGGGCGATTATACACACACCCTAATAAAACTACATGATTAAAATACATAACAAAATATTCTTACAAATGTTATTTGATCGGTGCATTTTAATTTCAGTTTATTTCATATTAAATTTTTTTAAATGAGTTTTTAATTTCACTCTATTTCATATTAATTTTCTACTAAATACACCATTATGGTTATAAATAACGATGTTGTATATTATTATTTCTATGTTGTAGCTTATGACTGAGGAATAGTTAGCTTTGGACGTTTTAAGTGATAATGAGTTAAAAGAACGAATTTACATCTCGAGGACGTTTAATGTTGAAATGTGAAGAAAATGAATCAAATTCGAAACGTGGATTAAAGTGTTGAACCACTATTGGTACAACATTAGATGAAGAAACCGTGGTGAGTTTATGTGCTGTAGAAATTGGAATTCAAATAGGGACCATAAAATTTGGACTAGTGGGTTTAAAAATGGAGTACACAAACTCACATGGGCTTGAATCTTGTTGGACTTAACAGCCCAATACATCAAAATAAAGAGTTATTCAGGTGGACTAAACAAATTGGTAAAAGTGCCTTAGGGCACAGAAAATGCAGTCGGATTTGATGTTGATATTAATTACTCTTTGTGCTTGAAATTAAATGTGAATATTTTTATTAGATCTTCCAATTAGTAACTCAATTTAGATTATATATCTAGCTAAACCTAAACCTTAGGTGTGATCATACTTCTTATTATTCACAACTTCAAGTTTCTTCTTGAACTACTTATCACTAACTCCACTACTAAATAACTAAAACATGCCAAAGGAATTAAACAAATAAGTAAGATCCACATTTTCTTCTTCTTAGGGATATGAATTAGTGGGTTCAAGAGGAAGGCACACGTCATCTAGTCTTTAGTCTTTTGTTATCATCATAATTAATCACATGAATGCATCTCGACTAACTATAGTATCTTTGATATATCAAACTCCAAAAAAATTATCACAAGGACTCAAACTACTTATACTAATAAGTAATTCAGATGTTACCTTTTTGAAACATCTGAATATCGAGGGAGGTGCTTGATCGACTTCTACAATTGTCGATATTTAGTCCCCCCACCCCACCCTCGGGGAGTGTGTCAATTGACTAGCTATTTCTTTCGATATGGAAAACACACATTCTAAACTACTTTTAAAATCCACTTATTTGTCATTTGTAGGACTTGAGCCAAATCATATTTATTCGATAAGTTAAACAAATTACAATTTTAAGATACACTTAACATGAACTTAGTTACAATTAAAAATGAATTCATAGAAAGAAATAAAATCACAATATATATGAACACCCTATTACTCGATCAAAACTAGTAACGATTCAAAGAATTTGCCTTCTTAGAAACCTAATCACCGTCATCGCTCTGACCAACATCTTTAATCGCTTGATACCATCACCATGCCTCATAATCTTACTGTAACCTTTTGGTGATTGAATAAGAAAATCATCACCACCCTTTTTATTTCTTACATCAAAAACATCTGTCAAATGTTTTTCGGGTTCTCCAGATCCACACAACTCATGATCTATAGCATATGATGCCATAATCACGAGTACTTTTTCATCTCTTTCATGTTCTTGTTCTTCATAATCATCGGCATATAAATGGGGAGGAGGCGGGCCCATCTCCATACGCTCCCATTCCTCGAAATCGATGCCCCACTCGCAGTAGTCTTCACCGGCCATTGCCAAAGCTTCAATCGAAAACGACATGATATCTAATAGAGTTATATATAACTGAACTTGTTTGTTTCTGCTGTATAATATGAAGTTTTTGTATGTATGTATGCTTGTGTGTTTGTATGCATGTACATATATATATATATATTTTTTTTTTTGAAATTGGGTACTATTCTTTGATGACGTCAACTTTTAATTGCGTCATGTATAATTAGAAACTCATGTTGAATACACATTTGTGCACAGTCAACAACTAACTTGGTGTGAAATGAATGAGCAGGTTGAAAGTCAAATTTTCCAATTGAATCTTTGACTTTGGTCACGGGATTAATATTTTTTGTGCGTGCAATGAAAGACAAACAAAACAATACAAGTAATGGTCTATTCTTTTATTTTTCTTGCTTAATATACATATATGGAAACTTTTGTCTTCTAGTGGAATTAGGGTTTCATATTAGACATTGTATTTGCATTATGTAATGATGTGTATAGTAGGGTTTAAAGGTGATTTTTTTAGAACTAGTGTTTTTTTAAAGTTACATGATTAATAGAATAATAGGTGTTGAAAAATTTTGATTTGGTAATAGGTAGTTTGCTAGTGTGGCCGGATAGCAAATTATGGATATTTTAAGAGTTTGCTTGTGTGGACAACGAGCTTTAATGGTATTTGTTCATAGGTCCCGGTTATCTTAATTATCCGACCTGTATTCTTACCATCAAACCCGAATGGCTGCCAGATCTAGTCAAACTTGGAAAATGGAAAGCAAGTTTGGGAAGTTATCTTCCATGTGCCAATGTTCGCATTAATTCCATGATTTTAGCATCCGCAATTGTTTGTTGTTTCTTTGGATTATTGTTTATTTAAGTTTATTGTGAGGAAGTATAAGAATAGAGAATAAATTTTGTTCCAATTGTGTTGCTTTATTATGTATGTTGTATGCATCTCTACTTTGAGTTTTGTTCTCAACTATTTTGGGAGACCGTCGATCTCGAATCCGATTACAACATGTGATGCTTTATTATCGTCCTTTCCTTCTCGCAACGAGATGCCGACAATCGAAGACACATTAGCAAAGTCATAACAACTCTTGTAATTTGTCACCGCCAACGCTGATCAAACCGTCGCCAATCTGTTGATCGAATCCTGAATCGTTAATATAATAAACAGATAATAATGATAAAGATTACCTGTAAGCATCTGGTTGAGATCAGCAGTAGTTAGGTTGTCCATCATGTGAGTAGCCTTGGTTCCCCTTTAGGGTGTATAGCTAATGATGGTGTAAGGTTTCGTGAGGGTTCACGAAACAGAGAGAGAGCCGAGAGAGATGAGAGAGAGGTCGAAAGTTTTGTGGTGGTGATTCACCTTTTAATCTCTCCCAAATGGCTCTATTTATACACCCAAGGGGAAACCCTAGTCTATCTAGAAAGGGTAATTACGTCCATCAAGTAATACCAGATAGGGTCAAATACGTAATTGATTATTTAAGATAAATGATTAAAGGACATAAATAAGATTTATATATACATATATATATATATACGTAATATATATATATTTAGATATATATAAATTATGTCTAACATTCTCTCACTTGGCCGAATGATCATTTATATGAGGTATTAGATAAGTCTGATCAGAATTTAATACTCATTTCAATTTTAAACCAAAATTGCAGCAGAAAAATACAGTCATAGAGTTGATTATCCAACTCAAGACCCCCATTAATCATACTACAATCCCAAATTTAAAATTCAACATAAATTCAGAATCAATTACCAAAGTAAGCCCTTTCCGTTGATTTATAATAAAACTGTCTATATGTCAAAAGGCATGCATAACATATTAAGAGACAAAATCAAACGTATGAGGAAAATTTATAATTAGTCATTCATATTGTGATATGCTTGGTCATTAGTAAACCTCGTCTTCATTATGAGCTCTTAGAAAGACTTATGAGGATAGACCTTAAATTATAGGATCCTTAAGCATATCATGAATGTTTTCAATACAAGAAGTTAGTTTCCTCAATTTGTTCTTGAATGAACAAAACCGTATCGAAAATTTTATGCAGCTCCGCTCAAAACTGTTACTGTTTTAAGAAATTAGGGTAGCTGACTTTTATCACAATGAGTCTTCAATATGTCATTTATCTGGAGTTTAGGAGTCTAATGATAAATTTAGCAACAATGACTTGTTGTTATCATTTTCTTATAACTCTTCCATGATTTATTAGACAAATCTGTCCACAGACATAAGGATATACCCCTGAGTTGACTTTTAATATCTTTTGAATACAATAAAGTCAAAAATTTAGAGATAGTCAACTGCTTTAAGTTTCTCACTTCTTCTATAGTTCAAATTATAGTCTTTCGTTTCTTATAGATATTGAAATGCCATTTTAGATGCTTTATAATGAACTACTAAACTTAGGAAATGATTTTAATCATTTCTAGTATTTCAGCAATGTAGGCAATATCTTAAACGGGTATAGACTTGAACATAAGATTTAATTACTTGAACCTTTATTATCAGTCTCCTAGAGTTACAGATTGAGAGTGACGTTGCATGTTGTAATCTAATGAGACTTAATTAATGTCTCGTTAGGTTAATCTTGATGTATTTTGATGCTTATTGCATAAGAAGCATCTTCAAGATTTTAATGTCAAAAATTATGCGAGAATAAGTCGCTTTGACTCATGCAACAAGACTAATATATTATTTGCCTATATATAAGGGCAGATACAGTATTAGTTGCTCCCACTCATCTTAAGGTAGCTCCATTATCCACTTATTCTTGATGAAGAATGATTACATTTGTAACATCATCAAAATTTAAATTCACTTATGAGTTTTGCTTACATTAACCCTTTATTTGAATATACTCAACTTAAAGACTAAGTGTTCTTTAACTTTCAGGCTTGAACCTTAAGTTTAGCTTATGAACATGTCTTTATGTTAAGTGAGTATTAAGGAAAGATATTTTATAGGTCCGTTAAATGTCACTCATAATTATGAGTGAGTAATAAGGACAACGATAATCTCTCAATGAATCATTTAGAAAATGAATTCTTAACTTGTTAATAGCCTTTAGAAAACAATCACAATTTATAACGTTTAATTTCTCCTTTCGGATTTCAGTTTAGCTATGGAAAACTAAACTTCTAACGTTATTCTGATTTAGGGAGTTAAGCTCATTATAGCTTTATTCCATCAGATGATTGTTTATTAATGGCTCTTAAATCAGAGATACGATTAGTAATCTTTCCAATATCCATGTAAGCTTTATTAAGGTAGGTTCATAATCATCAAAGTTAATAGGAAGCTTCATGCCTTGATGACCTACTAAGCTGGATCTAACGAGTTGAAGCAAAACAATAATAGTTTCATAGATTTCCTCTTGAGCATTTAAGTCAGGTATATTAGGAGTAACATTATTTTCTAAGTGTGTGGAAGTGGATCAGTGTTATCGCAGCGTGGTGTACAAGAGGTGTAATTAGAGTTAAATTCAGAGTTACATTTAACTTTATCTCTCCCCCCGCCTTTTGTACTTCAGGCAAGTCATGGATAAGGACTTACACTGCTCCCACTGACCTTAAGGGACAAGTCATAAATAAGGACTTGGACTACTCCCACTAATCTTAAGATTCCTTAGGAACTTGGTATGCAACATGCTTAGTGTTTGAGGATGTGTGAGGTTTAATTTCGGCTAATAACTAATCATATGGTTAATACTTGGTTGTCTTCATGTCCGAATTTTAGAAAGAATTTTAGAGACATTTAAGTAACCTCGTTTAGCATATGAGTTGTTATTTTAAGAGCCTTGGTATATATAGGAGTAGATCTATAACTTTAGATGACATATTTATTATCATGTTCATAAGGATACTTAGATGCATAACTTAATTATGTATCTTTAGAATTATCATACATGAGCTACTGGTTCACACTATTATAATCCTAATGGATTGAGAGCGTTACCATTATTTGTATGTCAATCTTTGGTATTTAATCTATTAGATCTAATCTCACAACTTTCATTTTATGGTTAAGTTGATTTTCAACTTTATCCTTGAAAGTTTTAGGTGAGAAAGACGTTTCTCCTTAATTAGATACAAGGATAAATAATCAATTATGTGAGTGATAAATAACTTATGCCCAGATATTCCATTTGGGATAAGATCCACTAATATGCTTGAGTTTTGGTAAGTTAGAACTCTAGTGGAACCTTATTTATTCCCTTAACACATGTATTTTCTTTGTTAAGTTCTCACTTATGTGATAACAAAGATTGTGAACATTTATTATCTAGTTATAAGTTATAAAGATTTCAATCCACGTAAGGACAACTAGATAATAAGAAGAACCAACAACTTTGAGAATTCAAGGTAAATGTGACATTGTCATAGCCATGTGAAAACTTATAACCGTCAATGTCTTACTTTAGTAATGATACTAAGTTCCAAGTGATGTTGGATCATGATAAGGTATCATAAAGTGTAATACAATGACAGTTTTTCATGGTTTATACAACTATGACATTTATTTTGTCACTTACTCTCATTATAGTTGTTTTAGGGTTTATTTCTAGTGTATTGATTGTAATAGATCTTTATAATACTAGTTTTAGTTCACTGTGTTAGTTTGAAAATTAATGGGCACAATTATCATTATTGATTATCCTTTTTAGCCAGTTGTTCCATTAAGGAATTAGAACTGGAAGCTTTCTTGTATCTTATTTTAGAAATTAGAACTATCCTCCTTATCTAAGCTATTTTATTGTATAAGGGTTAGTGATAGTGAGGTGAACAAATCTGCTTTTCTAGTCTAAGGCATTATTTATCCTTTATGCACAATGCTATAAAGCACTCATTTTCATGATGGCTAATTTTAAGTAGCATTTAATTGTGCTAAGAAAGAATTCACTAAGAAATGCACTAGAAAAACCCGAAACATGTGTAAGCCCTTTAAGGGTCATGTTTTTCATTATGATATGTTCACTAAATCATTAACCTAATTTACATTTTGTAAAGTGTTTGCATACATTTAAGAAGTCCTTTTGAATTTTATTACTCACACGATGTTTAGATTAGGAAATCTGAAACATCTCCCCTGATATCCTTTGTTTAAAGGGATTTATTATGATGAGAGGAAAACATTTAAGGAAACATATAGTGATTATGTTTTAGAGTGGATTCATTATGGAGATTAAAAGTTAAATTAGTTCAGAAGAAGATCTAAGAGTGAGTCTAAGGGGTACTTAAAACTAAGGCACAATAATAATGCATAATGATATACGAAGATAATGTACAATCATTAACTAAGGCATAATAATAAAGAATGCACAATTTTAAATTAAGGCGCAATAATAAGGCATTCTTATAATTGATAATAATGTGCAAATATAAAACAAAAGAAGATGTGATATAGTCTGTTATATCACCAAAATAACAGACTAGTTAGGTTCTACTTAAATGAATCGGCTTTCGCGTTGGTTACTTGCCTATCACCTAAGCATTATGAACTATATAAGGGTATGTGCATAAAGTGATGTATCACATCAGCGTTGGCCAGAAATGACACACCATAAGCTTTATGTACAAGTTAGTTTCGCTGAATACATGTGCAACTCATCAGCGTTGGCCATAAAAGAAACACTTGTATACGAAAGGCGAATGCTTAATTCTTAGTTGATAATCATTGCAAAAACAACGAATCAGCGTTGGCCAGAATCGAGGTTTTAAAGATGTTATCAATTTAAGCAAATAAATTAGTTTAATTTAAAATAAGTTAACTAGTATTAGAAATAATAATGACATTGATTAAGGTAGCAAATCAGCGTTGGCCAGAATTACTACATGTCAATAACTAATACGAGTTAATAAATTAATCTAACTTGATTTTAAATCAGTGATAATAAGTTTACTTGTGAGAAGAAGTTAAATGACATTATGTAGGTAACAAATCAGCGTTGGCCAGAATTGGAACCTTATTAGATGTCTGTTATTAACTATGAATTACACAAGTTAATTAGTTATCTGATTTAAATTGGTGTTAGGTTTTGTAAAACGTAAGTTTGTAAGGTTTTAAACAAAACTAAATTTAACGTTAAGCCCCAAATTAAATTTTTCTGAGGGTATCCGGTCGAAAAGAAGGGAATCCGATCGTAAAGAGGGGTTTCCGATCGAAAAGAGGAACCCGATCGTGAAGGGATACCCGATCGAAAAGCGGGTATCCGATCGGAAAGTCGGTAACCGATCGCGAAGGGATACCCGATCGAAAAGCGGGTATCCGATCGGAAAGTAGTCGATCGAAAAGGGGTGTCGGATCGAGAAGTAGACTTTTCGATCGGATAGTAAAGCCGGTCGAAAAACCGTATGGCCCGATCGAAATGCCGATCGAAAAATCCATCGGAAAGTAGATTTTTCGATCGGATAGAAAAGCCGGTCGAAAAACCGTATGGCCCGATCGAAAAACCGATCGAAAAGCCATATGGTCCGATCGAAGAGCAGGGACAAAGCCACATGATTCGATCGTAAAGTAAGTCGAAAAGCCACATGGCCCGATCAAAAAGTCGATCGAAAAGCCACATGGTTGGAAAGTAAGCTTTTCAATCGAAGAGCAGGGTCTAAGCCACATGATTCGATCGAAAAGCCAATAAAAAGGGACCGGTAGAAAAGCCGGTAGAAAAGCCGGTAGTAAAGCCGGTAGAAAAGCCGGTAGTAAAGCCGGTAGTAAAGCCGGTAGTAAAGCCGGTAGAAAAGCCGGTAGTAAAGCCGGTAGTAAAGCCGGTAGTAAAGCCGGTAGGAAAGCCGGTAGTAAAGCCGACTTTTCTATCGGATCGAAAAGTGGACTTTTCGATCAAAAATTGGTATCTCGATCGAAAAGACAATAACCTCTCGAAATCAGTGAGGGTTTGATTTTAAAACCGATTTAATTTATTTGCTTAAAGACGAATTAGGGTTTCGAGATTTTTAGACAGAATCGAAAAACCCATATTGATTTCGAGATTAGGGTTTCTTAACGAATTCAGATTAATGATTCGATTGAGCAACATATGCTCTGATACCACATGTTGATCGAATCCTGAATCGTTAATATAATAAACAGATAATAATGATAAAGATTACCTGTAAGCATCTGGTTGAGATCAGCAGTAGTTAGGTTGTCCATCCTGTGAGTAGCCTTGGTTCCCCTTTAGGGTGTATAGCTAATGATGGTGTAAGGTTTCGTGAGGGTTCACGAAACAGAGAGAGAGCCGAGAGAGATGAGAGAGAGGTCGAAAGTTTTGTGGTGGTGATTCACCTTTTAATCTCTCCCAAATGGCTCTATTTATACACCCAAGGGGAAACCCTAGTCTATCTAGAAAGGGTAATTACGTCCATCAAGTAATACCAGATAGGGTCAAATACGTAATTGATTATTTAAGATAAATGATTAAAGGACATAAATAAGATTTATATATACATATATATATATACGTAATATATATATATATATTTAGATATATATAAATTATGTCTAACACAATCTCCATCTTCGAATCGCCTCCCTCTCCCCCCTCAAAAAGCTGTATTCGAAGCCGATCTCGAACACATTTGCCTTGCAACGATAATAACTCACGGAATCCCAACCCACAACAACCCTAATCCCAACACCGACACCACCACCACCCTGAACTTTAAAAAAACATAAAAATTAGGTGAAACCCAACTAAATATATTCGTCAACTTAAAAATCAGGTGAAACCCATCTGAATACATTCGTCAACATAAAAATTGTGTGAAACACCGAAACCCAAATAAATACATTCGTCAAATTATTAATAAATAATTCTAATTCCTAACTTACTAAGCAACCTTTTATATAATCGTTCATATTCGATTACAACATCTTCCACAACTTTTTCATTATGCTCTTCGTAGTCCGGACCTTCCAACAACACCATCCGCTGGTGGTATATATCTTGAAACCGCGCGTGAAAGTACCGGTGTTAGTCTCGCTCATTTCCCCTTTAGATCATCCAATGTACGGGTTGTTGAATTGTGATCATCAAACTCCATCTTCTCATCCTATATTATTTCATTTAATTGATTCTCGTCATATATTTCCTTTACTCGATTCTAGTAAACATCGCTTTCTGGTCCGTTGGGATCATGAACCCTCGTTTCCTCCGTAACTTTATGCATAGTAACAACCAACTCTTTCTCCTCCTCTATGCTCCACCAAGGTGAAATTACAGGACCCTAACATTATTAAAAAAAAAAACTTATTATTAATATGAACAACAACCGTCAACAACTCTTTAATATTAATACGAGCAACAAATAGTTAACAACACTTTAATATTAATACGAACAACGAAAATGTCAACAACACTTTTAAACTTAAATAACATTAAAAAAACGCCTCATTGTTCATCGACTAGGAAAATGTTCAACATGCATGCGGGTATGTTGATGCAATGTGGTTGTGGAAACACTTTTAAGTATAGCAACACATTTTTTGCGTGGCGCCTTTTCACCACCACCCGACATTTCACATAAATCATAATTATTCCAAACCTCGCGTACCCTGGTTGTGGGAATGACCCTCACGAACCTCGGTGGTTGGTTAACTGCAACGTTGTTGTTGTTGTCGTCTGCCATCATGATCCTCTTTGGTGTTTTTAAGTGTTTAGAGATGAAAGAGACATGATTCAACCAAAACACCCATGTATTTATACGCGGGGGGGGGGGGGGGGGTTGAAAACTATTAAAAAAAACCTTAAAAATCAACCCCAACGGCTATTTAGTGACTTTATAACCGTTATGGGTGTAACCGTTTTTTTAATCCAGTTTGTGTAGTGGTTTGAATAACCAGTTTGGTGCTTCGCAAGGTTGTAACCGAAATGAAACCGGCGGGGCAATTTAGAACCGTAACCGGTTTCATTTCAAACCGGTTTGTTTATAACCTCGGCCGGTTTTTACCCAAACCGGTTGCTCAACCGGTCTTTCTTAACACCTCTAATCGGACATTAAAGCAAACTGTTCAAAACGTATGTGTAAAAGGAAAATCGATAGAATGTTATAAACAGTTGATAGTTGATCATTAAAATACCGTTTACAGAAATATAACTTTTTTTCCTATTATATATAATGATTCTCACTCTATTAGGATCAAATTACAATAACGTAATAAACAGGTAAAAAGCTACACCACAACCCAAAATATTAATTAAAAAATAAAAGGGAAATTTTTTGAAAAAAGATTTCAAGGTTTTACCAATTTGAAAAGTCAATTCTCAAAATGTCCATTTTGTATGGTCTAATCCTACCATACTCAAAGATTTGGTCGACCATACATCAAATATCATTTACATATTTATTTTGGACTAATTACAAAATGCCACATAAAAAGTAAAAATGAAAATCGACTAACTTTACTTTTTCTTTATAATTTTAAGTTAAATTAATATTATATTCTTTTAATTAGTCTTGGTTAAATTTTGTTTATCTTTTATAACTTTAAAAATATAATGTTTTATAAAATTTCAATTATGACGTTGCAACGTGCTCATTTTTATCTACATACCGACGTATTTTTTTTTTCAAAACGGAGTCGGGTGGAACGTATGTCAAACGTTTCGATACAAACGTATGTCAAACGTTTAGATAATAAATGAGCACGTCGCAACTTTATAATCGAATTTTATAAAACATTATATTTTTAAAGTTATAAAAGATAAACAAAATTTAACCAAAACTAATTAAATGAATATAATATTATTTAAAATTTAAAATCTTTGCGTTCGAGTCCTACCATAGACATATATGTCAGAGGTTCGAGTCCTACCGTAGATATATATGTCAGATTAATGGTCGACCCTAAAATAATTGTGTCCGGGTCCTACCGTTGTGTCACGTGACAAGATTCTATAGAATGGTGGACGGTCGGTCGAACCTAAATTTTATGGGAGGGGAAGACTACAGAACATGAACATTATATGGAACAGACTTTTCAAATGAACAAGCTCTTTAAATTATTTTTCAAAATGGACAAAATGGGAATTTGTGTGAACATCCTCATATCCTCCCCATCACCTAGCTACTATTGTTTTGTTTTTGTTTCAATAATATTGTTGCACCAGAAATCTAATCACAACCTTCAAATTTGGATCTTATATATGCTCAAGATCTATTTTAAGAATATATATATGTGTGTGTTTTTATGCATGTGTATACAGTTTTTTTTTTTGAACGACAAATTTGGATCACTGACGGGGATATTACACCACCCACCCGATCATCTCCAATCCCCATCAGGAGGAAACTCAGCCTTAGATGAGAAAACCCCCTGGCCCAACATGTAACCCCCCGTTTTTATTTTTTGTTACAAGTAGGACTTGAACCCAAGACCTCCCCATTACAATGTCTTGGGTACCTCCCTCTAGCCAATTGAGCTAGAGATCATTGGTCATGTGTATACAGTTAATTCTGTTGATTTAAATACGGAAATTTCAAAATTCAAAATGTGGAATTATGTAATTTGCACTTTTCAGGGTTGAAATAAATGCATATGCATGCATGCAAAGTTGCTCGTGAATCTTGGTATTGCTATATTTTTTTTTTTTTTTTGAACGGCTAAACTATTACAAACTCCTATTCTAACTCCATAAATCACCAAATAACTGTCATTGCCTGGGTTTGAACCCAGGACCTCCAGGTAGGCAAAGCCTTACCACCTCCCCCTTGACCACTAGGACAAGGACTCATTGGCTGTTGCTATATTGACCATCAGTTTGAATATATTCTGAATCGTTTCTTATTTTATTAATTAAACAGAAACTAATGTGAACGCATTTGTGTACTGCTTTTAAATGTGGCATCAGTTTCGACTTTCTACATCTTTAGAAGAGTAGAATAGAAGGTCGAATTAAAAAAGATCTAAAAGAAACAAAACCCACCTTTTTAATTTTCTCCAAGTTACTTGCGCCAGTCTATTTATTTATTTATTTATTTAATTTTAACTTTTAGTTTTTAAACTTTAATTTATTTTTTTTAAACTTTTACTTTAACTCTTGTAAACTTATTAAACATATAAATGACCACTCGATTTCTATCTATAGTACAATTAACTATTTTTAAACTTTATAAGGTGTGAACAACCGTTCGGTTACTAGACGATGATCCTATTTCTATATGGCCATGTTACTTAATTTTCAACGTTTGATTGAAAAGTCAAAGTAAAAGTTTAAAAAAGTAGGATACCAACATAAGTTAAGACGAACGTCTGAAACGTGAAGAACATGTAGAGAATAGCAACACCAAAAACAAATATATATGTATGTATTAAAGACTAAGATGGATCACGTGTGTTACACGATTTAAATTATTGAAAAATATATATAATTGTTAATTCATTTATATTATTATATATTATTAGTGGAATTACAATTTTTATTACATTAGATGATTATATAAATTTTGTTTCTAATGATTTTAATTATTGAATAAATAACATATACATACAAATGATTTGGGCTAAAGGAGTTTCGACGAGAAAACCTTGTGAGATGAAACGTGATGGTGACAACTGACAAGTGTTCAACTTTATAATAAATCATTAGGTAGTAGATAGCTAAATAAATAATAACTAACCACATTTCATTCTCTATTTTCATCTCCATCTTTATCTCAGTCACAAACATTTATTTTATTATAATTTATCTTTTTATAAATACTCAAAAAATTAGAGTCTACAAATTAATATGATCGATTCTCCGTATATAAAGAATCTTTATTTACCAAACTTTATATTAGACTAAGTGTAGTGGGCGTTAAAACAATTTATCACGTCCCATAGCGCCCCCAACACCGTCCCCAGGGGTGCTATGGGTGAAAAATATGGCTAGGAATTTTCTTGAGGGCGCCTCTCCACCCTTCTCTCATTGGTTGATTTTTTTTCTTTTTTTATTTGGTAGATTTATTTGAGTGATTTTTTAAATAAAATTATATAATTGTTTAATAATTAGATGTGTGCTATGAGGATTTATGACTACATCACTTTTAGTCATAGAGGCCCTCGTTAACGAGGTAACACGTGTCGATATTTGTCTAAGGGAGGGGGTTATAACTTCTACATAGCCTTAGGCTATGTGTAATCATCAAGTCCTTGCGTTGGACGTTTCGCGACACCCGGTTGCACAGTCAACAAAAGACTTTATGTATAAAAGTGGTGTAGTGGGAGGGAGGTAAATATAAAGAAGCTATTTTATTAAAATAAAAAAAACTAACCAATGAGAGTGGAGGTGGGAAAGGATTGTCCAATAAGAGAAGGAGATAGAAAGGGAAATGGGCATTGTGTTTGTAACGCCAAAGAGGACACCCGTAGATCGCTTCGATTAATCTAATATCATTTTTTTCAACACCGTAATAAAAATTCAACCAAGTTTTAATTATATCTATGTAGTCGTGCACAATAACATGGGTCATAACCTCAATGTTTTTAAGAGACACAAACAAATAAATATCAAATACCATAAATTTTATTCGATGATACCAGATAATGTTTTCGTCGCACTCATCGAACATAACATTAGTTACAAATGTATGCATGCATGTATGATGCCTTAATTAATTAATAATTATTAGGTAGGTAGCCTAGCTAGGAGCATTGGAAGGAAGATACTGACATCTGATATGGGTAGGTGTTGGCATATTGAAAAGAGATCATTTGACCCGGCCCAATCGGGTTCCCGTTATTAACTAAGCAGTCATCGTACGCGATCCGCCTAAACGTGTTCGGGTTGATCAGGCGGGCGGAGCTAAACCACCCGCAACTCAAGTGGAGCTCCGAGACCATACAGCCTTTACCATCATCATCACTACTACTAGTACTACTACTACTACTACTACTACTACTCCTTATCGGGATGCATAAGTTTGTGATCATGACCGTGTACGTTGGGATTCCGCTAGGTAGAGGATCTGTCGCCCCTTGAATTATGTCGATATTTTGCTTCGAACACTGGAAGCTGCTCCCAACCCTCCAGTCACTATAATCATCTGCCATATATACATACACCATGCATGCATGCAAAATATATATTATTAGTTTCAATACGAGTCGTATGTATAGGTCAAACGGCCCGTATCTTGGTCGTATCGATCAATAGGTATATATATATGTATTAGTTTTTAATTTTTGAAATCATTTGACACAACCTTTTATTTAAAAACATTTCATATAAATCAGTCAATCGTGTCAAATAATTTTGAAAAAAAAAATCAAAACTTTAAACAATAGTAGTGTTGATTGATAAGATAGCTATACTAGTATCTTCAAAAACTATAGAAGTGGTATATATTTATACGCGTGGTTGGTTCTATATATCTAGAGATATGACCCGCCTTATATGGATACGAACATATCCATTAATACGATCCAAATAATTGGTGTGTGAGTAACGTACAAGATATATAGAGTGTATGCATAACGGGCCCCTTAATTAATTAATTAGTTAAAATTTTAAAATTAGTTAATTACCTATGGAACTACAAGGACTTGTCCTAGTGGTTATTAGCGATGAGGGGAGACTTGGGACTGAGAGGTCACAAAATTGATACCTGAGCTCCCAGGTTTTACCACCCGGCCGCTCGCGGAGGTGGATTTTTCCTGGAATGAGCTCAACTGGTGTGTAAATATTCCCTGGTTTTCCGGGACTTTAGTTGGCCGTTGAAAAAAAAAAAGTTAATTAATTACCTATGGTGACATTGTCATTGGAAAACCCAAGTTCTGTGTTGGTTAAATGCGGACCTTGGAAAGGATGGTTTCTTGAACAGATTACATGACCTGCTGCCGCTGTTAATTAAGTGCACACATGAAATAAATTAGTTAAAAGTCCTAGCTAGCTTCCTTGGCATATTTTTCATCACTATGAAAGAGGTCAGTTGACATTTAAGAACAGGGTTAATTAATCAAAAATGTGATATTTGGGGCAATTGTCACCTAGCTAGCTACTGGTTTACTGATTAGACCGGTTCAATTGTCCCGACCGGATTTAGAACAGAATGACATAATAAATAATTTTGATAAAATATTTATATTTAATTTTTTATTTAGATAGATCATAAGAATAGAGAAAACATAACATCATATATAATTAAAAAAAAATAGATTATAAAGAAACATATAATAGAAATAGAAATAATAAATCATATATAAACGGTATCATCAAATAAAATAATAGCAGGTGATCGATTAATTGTTTTGTTTTTTTTTTTAAATTTCTGCACATAATATATATTCTAAGATTCCTCTTTAAAACAAATCTGATCCTAGACCTAACCTAGTGAAAATGGTGAACCCTTCTTCCAAACGAGAGGTATAGGGTTCGAATCTTTTTACTAGCGGCGCACCATATTTTTAATCCATCATATCAGAACTCAGACTTTGTAAAATTTTCAATCCTAATATGAGATTATCTGACCCGGTTCATGCATAACCGTCCGGTTCTTTGGAAGCCGGTTTAAATTATTGGCATGACCAGACCGGTTTAGGATCCGGTTCCCAGGTTAAACTGGTCCGATCGTGAAAATATTGTTATGCATATATGCATATATGACATGCTTACCAAAGAGTAGAGAAACAACAAGAAGAAAAGCGATGCAAGATTTGTTATCCATTGCCAGATGTGATATGTGTCGAGCTCCTTCGATCTCTTCGGTCGAAGGATAGTTTGATGGTAAAATAGAAGCCAATGTCCAACTATATATAAAAGCTTGCACAAAGTCCAAGTTGTGGCATTTGTAAAATTGAGAAGAGAGAGATGTCCATCCGCCACTTTTTTTTATATATATATAAAGTTATATACACACTATGAGTAGAGAGAGATGTCCATTTGTCACTCTTTTATACATATATATATACACACTATAAGGAGAGAGAGATGTCCATCTGTCACTCTTTTATGTATATATACACACTAATTAAGATCATTAGGGGGTTGATCGTCCAATTATGAGAGAGATTTAGCATCTTGAAATACAATTTGAAGATGTCACAAATTCAAACTTTTGGCCAATGTAAAATTAGTATATATACATGGAATGGAATATCCGCAAGTAGTTTCTCCAAGAAGCGAATTTTAAACCACAAACCTTTTTATTATAAGGCTATACATAGTGGGTGTGAGGGCACATCGCTCTCTCATAGCTCTCGCACATCGCTTCCGGGCGCCATGAGGGCAAAATATTGAATCATCATTATATGCATAGCTCCTTGCCCAAACCCTCTCCTTGGTTCATTTATTTTTCTTTATATTATGATTGGGGGGAAAATTTTAAAAGGCTTTTTTATTTAAAAAAAAAGGGGGGGGGGGGGGGGTTAGCTTACTTGGATGACACGTGTCAAAACACATTTTTAATATATTTTTTAGAAGTCACAACTCACAACACAATAAACACTTTTTAAAAAATTGCACTTAAATAAGACAATCCGAAACATCCTCTACTATTGAGAATATACACTCAAATGGGATTGAACAAAAAACCGAAAATAGAGGCATGCCATCAAATAAGTCGGCTTGAACTGAAGTTATAACAACCCATTTTGTTCAAACTAAACGGCTGAACCATTAAGTGGAGACCTCGTAACAACCTATAAAATTTTAAATAAGATACAAAAGGTTAGACCTTGGTAGCTTAAGGTTTTGAAGAAAACTTACTCCTAAACGTTAGATAAAAAAACATATTGTAGAGTTACATGCAGTTGGTGTATAAAACTGTTATATTTTATAAAAGAAAAATTACTATTAACCTATATAACAATACATAAGCTATTAGTGCTTTATTTTGTTGTATCATACAAGTCTTTTATACATGTATCTTTGTGTGGCTGTGACGGCTGCAGTGGCTTTAATCCGTGTCTATTGTTTTATGTAGGATCATTTTATTGTAAACAATCTGTATTAAGGAAACACAAGAACAACGAACCATGATTATTGAATAACTCTCCAACACTTTTATTGATCGCTAGGAAAAAATAACTCACATAATCTAGCAAACAGTTATAATTTTTCTAAACCCTACATGACTTCAATTTATAGCCATCTAATACCAAGTTAAAGATAAGTACAATTGATTAGAAAAAAGAATTAGAAACTCCTTAAAGGCATCTGATTGGAAATCAAGTTTAAAACAGAAGCTTCTCGAACTATTTTTTTTTACGGTAAATTTAGATCACTGAAGGGATATCACACCACCCACACGATCATCTCCAATCTCCATCAGGAGGAAACTCATCACTGGTGAGAAAACGTAAGGACTCAACTTGTAACCCTCATTTTTTATTCTTTTGTTACAAGTGGGACTTGAACCAAAGACCTCTTAATAAGGGGTCATATACATTTGTCATTAGGTTAAGCTAGTGGTTGTGAAGCTTCTCAAACTGATGTAGCCGACTTGCTATCAAATCTTTAATTCGCATGGCTAACCCTCATTTAATTCTCATGCGCTAATTCTCTAGAAACCACACTTCAGCCCAAATACTTTGGGTTCTCCTTAATGGCCAAGGCCATAAGCACGAACAACGAACCCGGATTATGGAATAACTCTTCAACACTTTTTTAATGAAACGTTTTCGAAAAAATAAGCAGTTTGCAGACTTAAATGCCTACACGTAGTTTGCGCGGCGCGGACATATGAGTATAAGAAGAGCTTTTTTGGGAAAAAACAAACACCACCTTAGTTGGAGATCCTAGGTTTAAACTTAGACAATTATGTAATTGGTGTAATTTAGTTTGGTGTGTAGTTTAGAAGTAGAAGCATGATAGATTTGTTATTTAAAAAAATTTACAAACTCCTTGCTAAGCCTACACTAGTATGCATATTAGACCACAAAATCATATTTCAAATTTGTTAAGTTTGGATAAGAAATAAAAAACAAAAACAAAAATAAAGATAATAATAAATATTCATGTCACGTGACATCCATCAAGGCTGCCACGTGACCAGACTATATTGGCTATCCATGTTACTATACCTAAGGGAATGATTTATATAATAGTGTGACACCTAGGGTGAGCATCTCACGGGTCGACCCGAGAAACCAATGAAGCAATCACAGCATATCCGAAACACATGAAATCAAACCTATCCGAAACACATGAAATCGGTCTGGTCCTCGGTGTTTGTTTTTCATTTTATTTGGTTTCGGTCACATACTGAGTTTTCATTCCATTTTTGGCTAATACTCACCCTAATACCCTATGACTGGGCATACTGTAATCCGATCAGGAAAACCAATGAACCAAGTCCCAAAATTGACGTTTTAGAAAATTAGTCCAGCTTCCGGTCCTTGTTTTTCATCTTATTCTACTCCAGTCTCGAACCGGCTCAGTCTGTCGAGTGACACCTCCATAATTATATGATTAGACTCCATATCCTTGTTACTGGGTATAGTTAGGAGGTATATTGGTTAACGACAGTTAGTATGTTGTTTATAGATGGACTCGTAGCTGCCCGCGCCTCATTCATCATTGTTTTGGTACGTTCAGGTTTGCAGGTCCATGTCCCGTTGTTTGTGCCCGTTTGGTAACTTATCGTCCAATACGCAAATTATAGTAAATCCCAAAAGTCATTCATATTTGAATTCGAACAATACCAAGCCAAAATATATACAAAATGAAGAAAATTGTCCTTCAACATGTTATGCTACCAACGACAAATCCCAGGTGCCTCTGTTCTCAGCATTGATATTGTCTCTTCATACTCTGAAGCATATACAAACCCCCACAACTGCATACATTCAACATCATCAAACAAATCAAATTCCTCACTCAATATAATCACACTCAAAGAGTAGTGTCTAGGATGGATACGAGAATTATATTAATATTATATCGGGCCATCTTCATGAACAAAATGCATTTCTTTCAAAGCAACATATGAGTGGCATGGGAGCGTCCCTTTAGACCCGTGTACAAAATGAGCCATTCTTAAAGCATTAAGATACTACGGATGATTTTCGGCCGCCCGTTTGTTTCCTTTTCATTTACCTTTTCTTATTTGACCTACTAGAGAAGTAGAGATAAAACATAACCACTTTTTTGTACTTGTAAGGTTACGAGATTGGAATATTTGTAGTCTCCTAACTGATATTCGATTAAGGCTTTAGTGTTTCTTGTTCTCTGATTTTTTACCTAAGAGAGTTCTTTATTGGCACATCTTCAGATGTTTATATAAGACTTGTAAATAAATCAAATTCATATTTGGACAGAGTTTTTGCTAATTAAATTTAAAATTTCCAAGCTATTTATAATTACAATGTGAGAGAGAAAGAGAGAGAGAGAGCACCTCAATTTCCTTCACTTCAAACTCTTGAGTGCGTGACAAACAAGAGTTACCATACGTTTCCGAGGCCAAACTTGACCCATTCAATCTAGAAAGGAAAAAGACAAATGTAAATTGCCAAATACTGTAATTGAGGAATTAGTGTTCACAAGAAGAAAAAAAGATAGCTAGACTCTTACAAGTCACTATCAAGATACAATGCAAAGTGATTGCCCCCACCAAGTGCTAGATACTCCGTTGAACACAATGTGAAATAGCGATTGATGCCTGCTTGAATACACCGGGCAAAAGTTTACATAAATTAAATATGCAAAAAGTTAAGGAATTACCTTTTATAAAATTGTTTGTAACTAAACAATTTATTAAATCATTAAAGATTAAATCGACCAATACTCGCCCCATTAATAACATCAATTTGTTTTTTTATCAATTTAGCCCTTTGACATTTCTCTTCGGGGCATTTGCATATATCCCCTTCTAAACTAAAGAAATTGCATATTTCCTCAAATCATGCTTAAAGAGCATTGTACATTATGCATTAAAAACTTGTGTTTTGGGGAAATATGCATTTTGTTTCAAAAGTAGGGGGATATATGCAATTCCCCCTTTCTCTAACTTCATCATCTATGACCAAGTGATGCGAGTGCCCTCACAATGCACTAATGATATCAATATAGCAAATGTAAGAGTATTAATGAAAACTGTTTGATTCTAGTTGTGCCTTAAACATGGAATCAGATTTACAGGATTGTATAGAAATGGGTCGATTTGGGTCATCTTTTAGCTCTAACAGGTTAAATCGGTTAAGTTATAAGATTTAACTGAAAAGGAAGCATGTGAAATGGGTGGAGTGGGTGACATCATACGGAATGTTATCAACCTTCCGAATCACTTTACTAAAAAGAAAAATTAGATTGTTGTAATAATATAGTTTTGTAATCTAATTTCACACATTAACTGTATAAAACTTCAAAGGAGAACAAAAAAGTTTCCTGGTCAGATCAACAAGACCCGGCCTGCACTCAAAAACTATTTACTCTGACCCAAGTTTGTTTTCACCAGTTTCCCAACCCCCAACCCCCAACCCGCCCATTTTGTCACCACTGTTCTCAAGGAACATGTGTATTGGGAAGAACTGCAGTACCTGTTGGACGAAATATAACAGGACAACCAGATGTATTTGTAAAAACAAATGTATTATTTGATCCCTGTATAGTATTAGCAGCAAGTGAGAAGGGATAAAAAGAAGTTAATCAATATATGCTTCTGAAAAAGTATCTCAAATAAGCATACCTGATATCTTTTCTTGGTTGATGGTCTCAAGGGTGCCTCAACTAAACCCCCAAACACTGCACCTTTACGATCTCCAACAACCTGAAATTTGTTAATCAAGTTTCCGTTTAAAGATTAAGCTCCATTTAACATGTGCACAGCTACAGGCGGATAACGGGCACTGGTGACAGGTCAAATTGGTGAATTTTTGTATGGGGACGGGTCAGGTTGGGTTGACCCAAAATACGTTTTCTCAATAATCTTCAAATGTTTTATAAATGGTGTCTTATTTTAAAGCTAATCTAATATTTAAAATAAAAATAATTTAGAAGATTTATGCAGTAAAAATACACTTTGGGCGGATTACAACTTGTTTTACCCGATTTAAAGATAAAAACATAATCATAATCAACCCATTCATAAGTGAACAGGTTGAATTCAGACTTACAAGCAGACTTAGCCCGGAGCAAAGATTGCTTCTTCTATATAAAGTCGACAAAGATATGCCATGCCTCCATGTACTGCATATGAAAACCAAAACTCAGAAAAATAATGAAAAGCTACAGATTCTTCAATAGAAATGAGAAATCAAAATCAAACGCTATATATACCTGTACAGCAGGACCCATTTCTTTCCTTGACTGAGAACCGGTAATGCAACATAAAGAGCAGCCCGTGTGTCTTCAGTCATAAGCTGTGAAGGTTCTGACATACTAGGAAGTTTAGGCCCGCTCGGATTTTGAGCAAGAACCCCCTCCTTCTCCCCAAACTGAGATCCCGTTCCTTTTCCATCATCACCTTTTGACTCAGTATTCACCTTCCCAGAAGAATGGGACCGGTACCCGGTACCAAATTTAGCAGCCTGTGAAAGAGCCTTGCCAATCGACTGTTTCCCCCTGGAGAAAATACCTTTCTTTCCACTATTTTCTTTCGTTAAACCGTTTGCAGACGATGAATCGTTTTTCTCGACAGCCACCGATTCATTCTCGCTCCAATTCGCATACTCGGCCTTGTTCTCTGATCTTCCAGGGGACCAAAATGAATAGAGAAAAGCAGTGAAAGAAGATGTGTCTGGACCATCTTCTAAAACTGGCACATCATCTTCTTGACTACATTGTTGTGTATTTCTCCTTGTTTCATTACTATTTCCCTAACAAAAGCAAATAGTTGTTCATGTAATTAATAACCTCATCAGGATTTTATATTTTTTGTAATTTTATAATTATTAAGTTCAATTACTAAACCCTAACCCTAAAGATGCAATAATTCAAAAAGCTAAATTTCACAAACACATAGTAAAACCAAATAATCAAAAGCCTGCAGGTACGATTAGGTTTTCAAATTGACAACGAGAAACTAAAATCTCCGTATCGATCGAATTACACACAGAAAAGTAACACAAATTCAACATTCCCAAAATAGAAACCCCCGAGGAATAAATAAGAACAACCGACTTACAGAACTCGATGAGGAGGATTTATCCGAAATTGGATTGAGGAGAACGGTGGTGAGATCAGAGACGAGATGTGCCGCTTTACTCCTGATTGAAGCAGTTGATCGTTGACGTTCTTGTTGCGGTTGTTGCCTGCCCAATTTCATCTCCTTTGTTGTTATTGTTGGTCCTAGCTACTGTTGAAAGTCAAATTGATTCAACATGTTATCGAATTGAATAGATAGAAGGATGAAGAAAGTAGGAGATGATGATGAGGGGGTGATTTTTAGCTGGTGAAGGAGTTGGTCGCCATGAGTAAATTGCAAGGAAGAAAGAAGAAATGGGTTTTATTACAAATCAACCACCCGGTCCAAACTCCAAAACAACATAAAAGGATCCGCAACCGAAATTGATTGGGTAATTTTATAAAAGAACATTCGGTTTTTGTATTATTGACTTATTGTAGTCTTGTTTTACAAAGAGAATAACTATATAAGTTTGAACATTTCTTTTAATTTTTTGTTCTTGTTTTTGTAATTTAATTATAATAAATAATTTTAAAGATAAAAATTTGATGTAGGTGACAGATAAAAAAATTTAGGAATTTTTAAATCTAAAGAAACTTTTTTAAGAGTTTTTTAAATCTAAAGAAACTTTGTCGAAGTTGTATCCAGGGGCGGAACTAGAAAAGTTTTTGAGGGGGTCCATAATTTTTTTTTACGGAGTCACTAGTTTTAGATGTTTCAGTTCCATATAAACGTACATAAAGAAATTTGTTCTATTACTTACTAAATAGCTTTTAATGCAGACGCGTGTTGCGAGTAAAGAAAAAAAATAACCGATTAAAAAAACTCTACATGATTTGATAAAAAAAATTATATACCGTAACATTGACAACGATATAATAGTAAAAAAGTAATAGTAAATGACTATAAATGAAGAGAAAAGAAAAAGTAACGCGTGAAAAAAAAATGACAAAATGTTTGCCTATTAAAAAAAATCCATATTATTATATATTTGTAATATTTTATTATAAAATGGTGAATGTATTTAAAAAGAATGGGTGTATAATAAAAGTAAATAAAATAGATGTGGAAAATGAAGTACCCTCATTTACTTTCCTCATTTATAGCACTAAAATTAATAAAGAAAGCTGAGAAAAAAATTGTTGACCACAAGATTTGAACTTGCACCACTTCAAAATCAAACAAGGGATCTTACCATTAGGCTAGTTACTTGTTTTCATTTTCACAAACTAGGTATTTATTAACTCCTCTTCATATTTTTTTTTATAAAAAAACGTTCACATAATTTTCATTTTACGTACGAGGTTGAGGGGGTCCACGAGAACCCCGTGGGCCTAATAAGGGTCCGCCCCTGGTTGTATCTACTTGGTGTTTGCCGGTGTGGGTGTTTTCTTGGTGCCGCCGGCGTTGTATTTTCTTGATGTCGTTGGTGTTGTATCTTACATGTTGCCATCGTCGTGTCGTTTATTGTTCGCCATCGCTGGTGTTTTGGTGATTCACAATAATTGTATTTAACTGGAAAATTGTAAATGATACAAAGAAAATTTGCAGAAATTCCCGAAATAATATGAACATCACGAAATCCTTTGATTTAAAAATACCAAATTCAAGCAATTAAAAAAACGAAAGCCCATAGTTTCTTGACCAAAAACCTCAAATCTTCACGAAAACACAGATTTCTGACTTCGAAAATACCTCTAGAATGTGAAAACTCAAGAACCGCCTTCAACCCTACTTCAATCAGCAAAAACCTCTCGAATCAGATATCGTGAGAGTCCCGTAACAGAGTTTCTGGGCTCTGATACCAACTATAAGGATCAAAGCAACCCTCACATTGTTCTTTTTCTTGAAACGACTGTATATAATCTAAAAAAAAATAATAACTCAAGGTGAGTTGGCAAAAATACTAATTACATAGAAATGAAAGGATTAAGGATCCTCCATTTATTGTTCGACGCCCCCTCTAATCGGACGACACCAAAACCAAGTCCAACTCGAATCATCCCAGTAGTTAGTGATGAAACCATTTATATTCAATGAGAGTGCGAACAAACGAGGGAAAAGAGAGCAAAGAGCAACATGAGGGTTGTTAATAGGAACAATAAAGGCATTATGGCTTGGGATTAGTGATGATCTTTTAGGTTTGTTAGAGAATGTCGATCATTCGGATTGTTGTGATAGTCGGATTTGGGACCTCGATGGAGATTCCTCGTTTTTGGTCCAGGAGGTTTCGTAAATCGATTGATCGTTTCTACTTGCGGGTTGGAGATTTTGAGACTAAATGGTTAAGTTTCGTCCCAAAAAACGTTAACATACATGTGTGGAGGCTTCTTTTAGATTGGTTACCACATGTATGTCTCAACTTATCTTATCGTGGAGCTGAAATTCCTTTTTTGTTTTCTTGTTATTTCTTGGAGTCCACAACGCACCTCTTTGGTTAGTGTTCGGTGATTACGAAAGTTTTTGACCGTGTTTTGACTTGGATCGATGTGGATTTTGGATCCGGGTTCTCCTTTAAGAGTGAAAAAGACCATCGTAGTCCAGAAAAAGGCATCACACACGCTTCTTTCCCGTTAGACATCGTGTTCCGGCTACCACCACCAAGAGTGGTAATATTGTTTTTTCCTTCTAGTTTCTTTTTATTGGATTAAATTTTAACAGGAACTGTGTGGACATAGATATTTGTCACCTATGTGAGTTTGATTTTTATTTGTGCAGCCATGCTACAACTCAGGTGAACTTGTTTTAATTTAGTTTTTTCACATCATGTCATTAGGGTGTTTTAATAATAGAGTGAATTTTTATATGCCTTTTCTAGATAGAAAAGTATACAAGCCTAAATTGATATTGTGGGACTGTTTTTGCAGGGAACGATCCGCTCTGCACACTATCATGTTTTGTATGACGCAAATGAGTTCAGTGTGTACGGATTGCAAGGGTTAACCAACTCATTGTGCTACAAGTAATTCAACCAACCCAACCCCTTGATAAATTAAAAATATTTTTTTGTCAATTGTCATATAACCTAATCTGATTGTCAAGTGTCTTCTCAAATTTAGATACGCAAGGCCGACTTAGACACTTCTGGTACATCATCTTTTTTTATGTTTTTGTTTTTCCTTTCTTAAATAAATAAATACTCCATCTATGAACATTGAACCACAGTTCTTGCGGTAGCCTATGTTGATCTTGTCGCATCACGTGTACGTAATTACGTATAAGTAGAAGATCTAGGCAACAAATAACACAAGAGATCGGGTTCCTGATGTGCGACCACTCCCATCTATCCATGTAAAAGTTAAGGACACAATTTCTACTCTTGATTTTGGAGTACTTCCCTTTTGGGACTTCTCCTTTCAATGTGAATAATATTTCATTGAAATTCAGTTTGTTCACATTGAAAGGTGAAGTCCTAAAAGGGAAGTGCTTCATAATTAGTAGTAAAACATCGTGTCCTTAACGTTTTTATGAATAAATGGGAGTGGTCGCACATCAGGAACACGGTCTCTCGTGATGCGACAAGACCAGCATAGGCTACCGCAGGAACTGTGGTTCAAAGATCATAGATGGAGTATTTGTTTATTTAAGGAAAAACAAAAACCTTACAAAAAAGAGGATATACCAGAGGCGTCTGAGCGAGCACGCCTTACGTATCTAAAGTTGAAAAGACAGTTGACAATCAGATTAGGTTATATGACAATTGACAAAAAATAATATTTTTAAATTATCAAAAGGGTTGGGTTGGTTAAATTACGTGTAACACAATGAGTTGGTTAGCCCCTGCAATCCGTCCGTAGTGAACTCATTTTCGCCATACAAAACATGATAGTGTGCTGAGCGGACCATTCCCTACAAAAATAGTACCACCAAATCAAATTAGATTTGTATACTTTTCTATTTAGAAAAAAACATATAAAAGATCACTCACTTATTAAAACACCCCTAAGACATGATGCGAAAATCTAAATTAGAAACAAGTTCACCTTAGTTGTAGTATGTGTGCACAAATAAAAATCAAACTCACACGGGTGATAAATATCTGTGTCCATTCAGTTTTTAACAAAATTTAATCCAAATAAAAAAGAATTAGAAGAATAAACAATATTGCCACTCTTGGTAGTGGTAGCCGGATGACGATGTCTAGCAGGAAAGAAGCGCGTGTGGTGCCCTTTCTGGACTACGTTGGGCTTTTTAACTACAAATGTGATGGTTTGAAGTGAAGGGTTATGCCATATTTATAGAGGGTGGGGCACAAAACCTAACGGGTTTGTGTAAGTTGGGTTGGTTTAGCCCACTGAACTAGTTACTATATTTTATTAGGCTTATAGACCTAGTGATCATTAGGTGTCATTATGTCAAGCAACTGGAATTATACTATTAATTTTTTCTTTGAACTTCAAACATTCGGTTACCCATTGCTTTATATATATCACAAGCCTTTTGGACCCGTGCGATGCACGACTGTGTATTTAAAATAAACATGTAATAAAATTAATCAACAAACTTTAGATTTTTATGTGAGAGTAAAATAAAGATAGGATATTATATTGAGAGTGAAACAAAATCATTATTAAAAAAGAACAAAATGTATAAAAGTTACAAATTTGAAAAAACAGATTTATACACTACATTTAGAGTTTCGTCTGTGACTTTTCCATCGTCGTCCAATATAAGAAGTTTGAGCCCTTGCCTACTTTTCACTCGTGATAAAGCAACGTACAATTGTCCATGGCTGAAACATGGAGTCTTTAGATATAGCCCAACTCTAGAAAGCGATTGACCCTGGCTTTTATTTACGGTCATTCCAAAACAGAGAGCAATCGGGAACTGCCTTCTTTGAAATTTAAATGGTATCTTCTTGTCAGATGGAGACATTGATATTCTTGGAAGAAAAGTTCGAAAACCAAGATTGTTTCCCGATATTACTTCCGCCTCTATAACACGTTTTCCAAGAGACAGTATTTGAAGTCGAGTGCCATTGCAAAGACCGTTTTTTTTATCCAAATTTCTTAGTAGCATAACAGGCACACCTTTTTTTAAAACCAATCTGTGGTTTGGAAGACCTCCAAAATGTAACCCATTAGGAAAATCCGGTGAGTAAACACCCTGATCAACGGTTTCTTGAATATCCTCTGTTGGACATAAGGTATCTGAACTTAAATACTCTTTTTCGTCACCTGGAATTACATTTAGCAATCTTTCATTGATTTCGTAAACAATTTCATTAGTAGGAGCCAATATTGCTCTTTCCTTCCAATAAGCAGGATGCTTAAAGTTTTCAAGGATTGAAGGGTACACAAATTGAATGAGGTCTTGAAGAGGATTCACTGAATCATGAATAAGGAGATCATGTGGAATTTTTATATTCGCATGTCCATCATTTTCGCCGCCAAGTAAACCCTCTCCCAACTGCAAAAGCCATTCAGCAAACGTCTTAATACTTTCAACATTTGACAATTGATTACCCTGTGTGAGGCGCATGTTTTTCGTCAGCTTCAATACTTTGCATTCATGCCAGATATATGATGAACTCAATGATGCATTGACAATGTCTTCATCAGTTCCTCCCTGCACAACCGGTAGTATCTGTCTGAAATCACCTCCAAATACAACAACTTTTCCTCCAAAAAAACATTTCTTGTTTGAAGCCTTATGAGTTAATAATATGTCATTCAATGTTCTATCAAGCGCTTCGAAACAATGTTTATTGGTCATTGGCGCTTCATCCCATATTATTAAGCTTGTTCTCTTTAGTAATTCTGCTGCATCACTTTTTTGTTTCAAACCGCATATAGAATCCTCTGTGATGTTTATTGGTATACGGAATCTTGAGTGTGCCGTTCTACCACCTGGAAGTAAAAGAGATGCGATTCCACTTGAAGCAACATTTAATACAATATCGCCTTTTGATCTCACCGATGCCGATAAAGTGTTCCATAGGAATGTCTTTCCTGTTCCACCGTAGCCATAAACAAAGAAGACGCCACCCTTTTTACTATTAACTACAGAATCTATCTCTTCAAAGATCAATCTTTGCTCATCAGTTAACTTTACAAAAAGATCCTCAAACTCTTTTTTCATGCCATCTTTTTCATATGAAAGCTCCTCATCGATCAACATATTATCACACAACAGTATAGAAACATCATTTGGAAAAGGCATGGATTGAAAATTACTCAAACTCGAATTGTTACATAGTAAGATCTTCTGAATTTCGAGTAAAGTGAGGTTCTTTAACTGATCTGGATCAATCGACGAACCTACAGATGATATAAATTTTTTTAGTCTAAATTTATGTAATAAAATTATGACGGAAAAAAAATAAGTTGAGACATACTTACATTGAGTGTTTGGGTTATGTTTACGTTGATAAACAATTCCATCTGATAACGTCTTCCAAGAATTCTCCCAAACATGCTCGGGTCTAGATAACGTATTAGACCATAACAATGTGGCGAAAAGATTTCTTAGGTAATGACCGGATCCATGGTGGCTTGCTTCCACGATAGCTTCAATATATTCCCTGTCGTCATCTAAAAGGCCAAGTGCATAGCAAGCATCTTTGAAGGTATCATGAAGATGGCCGTTCACAGTTCTAATTGCTTCAAAAGATTTAGGACCCTTTACCTTATTAAGAAGAATACGTAAAAAATATGCTTCACCAAGAGCAGGAGATACCGAATGAATTCTTCCAACACAAATGCCTCTCTTTCTTGGTTTCCATCATCTATCTTTCGCTTTCCATACAAATTTTGAAGGAAACTGAACATAAGTTAGAGACCTGGCTTCTGGATACATGTCGTTAGATCTCATCCAATCCAAAAACATAGAAGAACAAACTGATGCCTTTTCAATAACATCATCAATATCATCTTCTTCGCCAAATACAACTTGTTGTTGTCCGGGTAGATGAAAAGGAAGTCTCAAAACCGTAGGATATCTATAATGAACTTTATTAGAGAATATACGCCAAGTAGCTTCGCTTGCAGATATGTACCTGCAGTTATAATAATCTTTAATTTCATCACGAACCTTTAACTGTTCACTTCCTTTTTCAGTGTTGTCAAATTTCAGTTGTGTTCTATCAGGTCCTTTATTGATATATTTGAAGAGATATTTGATGGCATTACCCTGATTGCACCATTCCACATTTATGTGTGATTGATATTTTTTCAAAAGAAACTTGTTGTATGGAACAACATATCTTGTATCAATCTCTGACCCGGATTTCATCATAGTAGGACCATCACGACGTCTACGGTATAAAGGGAAACCATCCTGATCTGTTGAGGTCCTATCACGGAACTTTTTTGGAAAATTCTTCGTACAATTTTTGTTTGACATACATGGTGACTTCATATTATGATGGCCGCATGGACCATGTATCATGAACTCACGCACAAGTGAATACAGTTCAGGATCCTCATTCTTATCGGGAATCTCAGCAGATATAACACGATCAATGTGCTCAGGTGTTGGTAGCTTGTCATCAGGATGCAAAAATAAGCATATGTGTGCATGTGGCAAACCACGTTTTTGAAATTCAACTGTATAGACAACTGGAAAAAATAGCAAATTATAGATTACCTATTAAATGTAAAAATAAAAAAAGTAATTTATTTAATTAAATGTACCTGCTTGAACTTTGCCAAATGTAGCTTTTTCTTTTAAATCTTTCATTAGGGATTCAAGCTTCATCTTAAACATACGGCACAAATGGCAGGGACGATCATCGGGATTAAGAGTGGTGTCTTCCAAAATTCTAACAACTTCCGGCCACCTAGGATTGCATGTTATTGTTATGAAAAGATCAGGATAACCATACCATTTGCATAACGACATAGCATCCAAAAATTTTTGCATCATGAAACGTGCACCACCGGTAAAAGAAGAAGGTAGGATAACACGTTGTCCAGTGGATGATAGATCTGTATTCCCATCAGTCTTTGCATTATTTAGATTCTGCAGTGTTTCTGCTCTGAGTAAAGATTGCTTCCCACGTATAAAACCAAGCCTCTCACTCTCAATCATCGTATAAGCATCAACTAAAAATTGTTGATAAAGTCTTCCAGAATTTAAAATCAAGGAGAACTGGTTAACCCTGTCTTGAATCCGGAATGAAAAAAACTCCCTCATAGTGCATTTTCCGCGGGTAGAGGTCTCCACATCTGTTATGTTTCTATGCGGTATATTTATTCGGTATCCATCGTCACCGTTAGGGAACAAAAGTGGATATTAAAGAGGCAAATACGAAGGGTGTAGCTCACTTATTCGTTGTAGAGAACCCGACTTAGTAGTAACAATTATATCTCTATGGTCAATTAAGTCACAAACATCACCAACAATTAAAACGGCCACTTCAGATGCGGTAGGTAAGTTGTAGGTCCTTCCATCATTTTTTCTACTGCTTATGAGTCGTAGATTCAGATTAGAATCTGGATTCTTTGAAAGCGAATCTCTAACCATCCGGTAACTTTTCACCAAGGGATTCTCTTTGTCTAACATCACCTTTAACTCTTTTATTAATTGAACATCAAATGCTCCTTCTGGTTTATCTGACCTGTTTTTTATTAATAAAATAAAATTAAAAAATAATAAGAATACAATTAATTAATATAAAATGAAATATAAAAGATGAGTTTAATGTATGTACCTAAAAGCTCGTTGTCTATTGCCGACCTCGTTCTCTGTATCATAAATGTATAATTGAGAGAATTTTGGCTTAACGCCTTCTTTTGGCAACAAAGTTCCAATCGTATGATAATTTTCACCGCTCAATCTGAAAGTGAAAGGACCTTTACCTTTGTTGATGGATTTATCCACCTTACCGCCCATTGAAGTGAATGCAAACATTGAATTATAACGACGAATATTCTTTAAGAAATATTTGCTTTTGTTATTCCGAGAAGAGAATAATTCTTTATAAGTTGGTGAAGGTTCTTTAAGATGTGGTAGTTGCACCTTCCCATATGCACAACATAAAGAGTAACACTTTCCAAGCTCAGTTGTTCTTCCTAAAACTGCTTCATCTTTCCATAATTTGGCATTACAAACATCACATATAACAATTTGATCACCATGATCAAGATAATCTGTTGAAAAGTTAAAGAAAATAAGCTTATTAGAGATATTATACCTTTAGATGTTAAAAAATTAAAGAATAATATAAACAAAAATAAGCTTATTAGAGATGTTTATACCTTTAGATATTTCGATTCTAATATTTTGGTTTTTTTGATCATGATTCTCTAGATCGCTTGATGTAAGATCAACCATAGGAATGGGAGAAGCATTAAATTTTTTTCTTTTCAAGGTATGTTTCCCGGAAGGCAATGTGGACTTTGAATCAGAGCCAATTACAGTTGAAGTACTTGGCGTATTGGAAAGATTACCAAGATGTCTTTTATTTGATGAAGGTGCTCCAGAGATTGAACGATCATTTTCTTTATGAAACATTCAAGAATAAATAATAATTAATAAAATAATAAGTAGTTGTTTAAAATAATATATTTAAATTATAAATAATAATTTGTATATTACCACGTGTGATAGCAGAAGTAGAAATTGTGAATGTCGTATTCGAAGATGACCGAGTAGAGTCCAAAACGAATCCTATATAAAATAAAATGTAATAAATAATAAATAATTAAAGTATATAGGATTGTAAAGTCAAAATTGAATCCTACCTAAAATAAAATGAAGTTAATTATTAAAGTATATAAGGATTACGAAGATTAACAACTATATATATAATTTATTATTTGACATATTACAGAACCTAATTAATGATAATATTAAGTACTTCTTTATACTTTTATATATAAATAATATATATAAGTACCCAAAAAGGGAAAAGTGAATACAGTGCTGTAATGCACCTAAGTTGGACGCGAAACTTTTTAAAATTACATTTTTAACGATGTTAGTATATGATTTACGTATTTAATGTACAATTCACATGCTTGCATTGAATTTAATGAAACATAGAAATTTGTTTTTGAGTTATCTCTCCGTGAACTATTTTTATAAAAAAAAAAAACAAACAAACGAATAGGTAATATTAGAAGAAATGTTTACATTTTTAATTAAAATGATTTAATTTTAGAAGGTTTCGCGTCTAACTTAGGTGCATTACAGCACCGTATTCACTTTCCCCATGTAAAAATGACCAAACGTAATTAATAACAATAGTAATGATTTGCATGTAATCGCTTAAAATGTAATAAATTACTAAAATGTAATAAGGGATGTAATTGAGGTAGAATGAATAGATAAATTTACCTTTGGGCACATTTGCTGATGAAGTGTTACTTTGAGTTGAATATGTGCCGACAAAGGAAGTTTTTTTTGATATGTAAGAGCTTGGAGTTTTTTTTCAAGTTATCCTTTTGAAGATTCATATTGTGAGAATGAACTAATCAAAAACAAAAAACAGAAAAAAAAAACAAAAAAAAATTAAGTACAAATGAGCTAATTAGTTATATAACAGAAAATTAACAACTATATTTTGAAGATCTCACATGGATTCTATCCCCCCTTCTCCGCACAAAATCAAAATTTAAGTCAATCACCACATAGCAAGCAAACAAATATGTTGATGATGATGTCAATTCTTAAAATCAAAATTCTGGCCAGAATACTCATTTAAAAAAATTTCGAATCTTGAGTTTGAATTAGGTTGAATATCTTTTATTATATATCTTTGATAAAAAAATGAAAGGTTAAGAATTGTTACAATTTTCTTATTCCAACGTGAAATAAAAATGTTTAAAGGAAAAAAGATTAGAACTTAGAAATTGACATATACAATGAATATAAAAATCAAATATAAATAATAAAATATTAGATTTACTGAGTAAAGTGTGGAAATAACATTCTTGTATTATATCATAAGTTCTAAAAAATTCACAATAAAGATGAAGAAAAAAACTTACCATTTGATATATCTGATAAAGGCTTTCTCTTCATCCCAATCGACATTGAAGAATTATGAGATAGGTCCACGGATGAAAAATTAGTTCCCTTAGACATTATTGACGAAGAAGATGTAAATTGAAGATCAACTGCAATAAAGAATTATGAGCAAGTGAAAATAAAAAATACAATATCGGAAAGAATGAATAATATAATACTTACAATTTGAGAACCGATATACATTATTAATTTCCGGGAAAGGAAGAGACGGTTGTTTATTTGAAGCTGGAAGTTTTCTCCTTCTCTTAGCATCCAATAAAGCTTTCCTAGTTTTTCTATTCTCTTTGAATACATCTCTTCTATCCATTGTAATTCATCAATTCTAGGACGATATAGTTGTTAAAGAAACATGAAAACTATGTAAGAATAACAAAGATTACACGAAAAAATAAATCAAACTTACGAATAGGTATGTACTTACATAAATGTTGAAAAATTTAGATGAAAGAAACGTTGAGTGTATGAAGTTGATATAATCAAACTCTTTAGTATAGTTGTAGAATGATGATTGGAAAATGATTGAATGAGTGTTTGTTTAAATAGATGAGATTTGATTAGGGGAACCAAAATTTCAAATTTATGAATAAGTATGGAGGGAAAATTTTGCATAATTTAGATCTAAAATTTTTCATAATAATTGTTCTAATTTGGAAACTAAAAACTATTTTCGGAAAAGGCAATTAATTTTTAGTTTGAATAAATATGGAGGAAATAAATACAATTATGAGCGAACTTTTCTATTAATTAGAGGGATCTCCATTTCTTATAAAGAAATGTTTTCAAATTTTCTTTTTAAAACTACTTTAATGAAGAGAATAACAGACTATAAAAGTTTCAAAAAATTAAATCTACAATATTTTTTTTCCAATTAATGCCATTGACTAATAGATTCGATTAGTTGTGGCAAATTTGACATTTGCTATTAATATGTAATCATTGGTATTATATTTTTAGGAAATGGGTTGGATGTAATTTTATGAAAGTGGAAACAAATATTGTATCAAACCCAAGCAATTTATGAGTTATTAAGTATACTATAAATTGTAGTTGGATGTGGTAATTATGTAACATCCAAACCATTGTAATCGTTTATAAAACATTTATCTAAGAAATAAATTTAGACATAATTAAAACAATTCAACTGACGATTTTCAATGAATAGAAAATAACTTCTGATTGAATGAATATTACCTTTAAGAAAGGGAGCCACTTATTTCTCGGATGTAGAGTGGTTCGAATTTTTTTGTGGGGAGCTTCCAAGTCGATTTCACTAATAAACACAGCACTTCACATTATAATATCTATGTTTATTTATAGTGGCAGGTACTAATCAGTCTAATATACCTCTAATTTGAAGTTGTATTAATAGAGAAGAAAATATAACTCTAATTAAACTCTAATTTGAAGTTTTATTAATAGAGAATAAAATAGAACTATTAAATCACACATTCATGAAATCAACTTGTTTGCAACTTGTAACACCCGTATATAATTTGATGCCAAACTTACACATTATAACGTTAAAAATTTGGTCCCAGAAAATTTCTTTACAAAGCATATGATTTGTAATCATAAGATGCCACCATAGTGGTTTACATTTACAAAATTTACTTATAATTGGTTTGACATCCAAATGTGATCTTCGACTTATATATAAGTTCTTCTCACCATAATACAAGACGGGTCGTTCGTTCTCAATGTGATCGGTTCTTCGTAGTCTTTGATGAGCGTCCCACTATGCTTTCCCTTTACCTGCAACATACTCACTTTCAATAGTGAGCTTCTATTGCATAACCATTTATTACAATATCAAATAATGAAGAAAAACAATAAAATTTGGTTTTTCACTCTGGGGCGGTACGCCCAGAATGAATAATTTCTGGGCGGTACGCCCTGGACCATTTTTGACAGAATATTGGCTATTTTCGGCCAGTTCCATACTTAGCCAAATTTTGGCTTTCTTTCCCCTGTTTTCTACCAGATTTCACCAACCGGGTTTCCATCATTTTTCAAGTGTTTTAACACTCACAAAACACTTCTAAAATATGTTTTCATACACATCAACAAACCTTATTCAAGGCGAATTCAAACTTTGCATATGCGGGTTCAACCAACCCGTTTGACCCATTAGAACACCCATAGCTTTATTGCCAATGACCTGTCCTTATTGCAAGCTAATTTTACCGTAATCCATTGGCAAACATGTATAACAAATCAATTCCATAAACTAATTATGTCATTTAAACCTTTATGGGTTCTATGCACTTCGTGTGCTTGTTACTTATTGGAAATAACACAGTTTTAAAGGATTATGATCCTAAACTCATGTAACAGCCTATTTATGCATCAAATAGTCTTTAGGGAGTTGGTATCTATTCATTGAACCACTTTTGGGTTATTGTACCCATCTGACCCGTTAAGGCGGGTCCTTGCCTTTGGTTTACTCCAATGCCCAATTTGACCACATATTAGCCTTGGAATCTATGGTTCTATAACCATTTACGATTCCTTTTTCTCTTGTTACTTGGCATGGACTCTATAAGCCCATTTTCGCCTCCGCAACTTTTGTTCACAACATGATTCATCGGAATCTTCCCTATGGTCAAATTGGTCATTGGAGAACCCTTGACTTTGGGCTTCACGGTTCCTAGAACCATTCGTCACCCATACTCATAATTCATAGTTTATTTCATTAAATTGTAAATACGCATTTACTTAACTACTTCATGTAACATAAATAATGTTACACATGCATTTGGTTCCTACAAACCATTATAAATCAATTACTCATTTAGCCATTATTATGGTCTCTATGAATCAATTAGTAACTTTTATTCTTTGACCCATTACGATGAATCCTACCGATTCGTTCGACCCGTTTAACCCATTAGCATGAATCCTACAATTCATTTACCGCTAATGACATACATTCTTTTAGCCATGGTTCCTAAGAACCATTTAATTATGCATTGTTCTTTGACTCATTACCTTCTTAGAGCTTAACTCTAATTATTTAACTTTGTAATTATACGCAATTCAACAACTTGCCTCGTAGGGAAAGTTTATCACATTTCATAAAATCATGCATTCTATATCATCAATGCAATTATGAGTCATTAACCAAATATGTAACATAGCATAGATGTTACCTCGTGAGCGTTATCCATAAGTACCGGTTTCCGTTTGAGTTGCTTCCGCTTGCTTGCCTAAAGTGGACTCAATTCCCTGTTTGGTTCGTGAGACAACATAATCATCAAATATATATATATATATATATATATCACATTTTCCACATTTGACCCTTTTAACAGCTGAATCGACCCAACATGTTCAAATATAAATCGTAGTAGACTCATAGAGCTTTCCAAGCATATAAAATACACATTTTTCCGAGTTACGGTTGATTTTATACGATTTTTCTAAAAACAGGACAGCAACCATAATTTTTCCCAAACAGCATGCTAGAAAATTGAGTGACCATATTAACGGGTCATTTTGACCCATTATACACCGGATTCAGTTTCCAGTGTTCAAATACCAAACATAGTATTCAAAACAAGCTTTTCAACCGTATATCGTACATCTCCAACGGGCATACGAGTGATCTTATACAACACTTTCAAAACAGCCCCTCAACTAGATTTTTATCTTTTTCATGGTTTCATACAATTCCATTTAACACATTTTTCAAGCATGGGTTTTCAAAATTCATACCCATTCTTCTTTCATGCTCTCTAATAGTGTATCATCCCTACACTTATTCATTGATTCAAGCATTTCATCTAAGTTAGGCATTTCATCAAGCACTTGGCGTGCTTCAAAGTTCATATGCCTATTCTTCAACCTATTACATGTAGGTGATTACCCAATTCTTGCAATTCACAAACATTCATCATATTATTATGCTAACAATTAAGATTTAGCAATCAAAATATATAAAATTTCCAGATTTTAAAGCCAAACCCCAAAAATCTAAGACTTAGACCTTATGGTTCACATTTTAGGTCTTTCATGTTCACTATTCATGATTCATGGATAATCAAGCATCCTAATCATATATCAATCATCTATCATAACAATTAACATCAAATTTCAGCTTCAAATCATCCAATTTAACATGCCAAATTCGAGATTAGACATGCAATTATGATAGAAATACTTACCCAACAATCCCCATTGGGTTTATATGAATTTTAAGCTTCAAATCCTTGTTTACTCTTCCAAAATTGAAGCTTTCTCCTTAGAATCACACAAAACCAAGCTATAGGGTTTGGGAGGAGTGTTTCACGTTCACTTTCTGCCCCAAATTCGTTTTTCCAGCTTTACAAAAGAGTAAGTTTCGGAAATGACGCATTTGGCCCCTCTAGTATGGCTATTTTGCATTTTAACCCCAAAATTCACAATTTTTCACACAAGACTTTATGTTAACATGCCAATATCATATTTAACATAAATATGTCCCAAAACATTTATATAAGTGTAATAATTAATAATATTACACTAACAAATAATTAACATCCTAACCAAGTATAGGATTTGGGGACGAAATACCACATTTTTTTCCCAATTTAACAAAACATTACTTTTATGATTTCAGGATACTTTGGTTAATTTAAGACATCCAGAAATTGGGATGTTACAACTCTACCCCCCTTAAAGAGGGTTTCGTCCCCGAAACCTCATATTCCCCTATTTGTCTTCTTGTTCACGTACGAGAACGTAATCCAGGTTATCATTCCTACATGTTCACTGGTTATCCCATGATGTATTTCCCCGTAGGGCGTTATGATCCCATAAACCATTTTACTGTATTTTGTTGGATGCTACGATTCCTCTCGAAGCACTTTCATCCAACCCCCCACATATATTACATAGGCCTCAATGCCTTATAGGCCTTACATGAGTTACCAACCAGTGGGTTTTGCAGTATTTACTATTTTAGCATAAATGCCCAAATCTCAAATTTCCAGTTTTGTTTGTTAGGGCTGTGTCAGACCCCTTTTTCCATTTATTTACAAACTCCTTTACTCATTGTTCGCGTTTAGGAGTTCACAGTTTATAACTCCACATGTCATTTAGAGTCAAGGTTCTAGTGACCAATGTCATAACCTTGTTGATCAAAATTTCAAATAATCATCCTCTCCGTAAGAGGTTCAAACGTTAATGTAATAACACTCGTACCTTTGTGTCATCACAATCTGTGTATATAGCTTTCTTGCTCATGTTTACCTTGACGATAATCCTAGTCAGAATCTCGTCCCGCGGCTTTCCTGCTAGTTGTGTCCTCGCACAGACTAACTGTACCTACACATATTAAGCAGTATAACAATATTTGCAAGTATTTAACATGTCACTTGCCGTTTACATTTCACACTCGATAATGTAGTATATTTTTATTGGATGGTTCCTATGACTCTAAAATCCATTTATACCATCCCATAACCCTTTTCAGGATTACACTGTTCCATCTATTACAATTCAACGTGTCACACATTGATCTATTCTTGGCTCATATACTAGCCTTTAGCATTTATCACATTAATTATGATTCATTTGAATCATTTACACATCAACATACACGTATTAATCAAGCCATGGATCTTAAGAGTCATTTAGCTATTTCATGTCAATATAGACCTTATCCTTCTTGCCTTATCATTATTGGCACAATTCCTATGAATTGTTTATCATCCGGTTACCCATTAATCTGTGGTTATGGTTCATATGAACCATTTATTGTTCATTTGACACGTTGGCATATTAACATATTTTTGTGTTGCTATGGTTCTTTTGAACTATTTAGCTAGCAATCAACAAATAATCAGCATTATGATCCGTTAGGATCATTTCTAAACAATTTGACATATCGATATGGTTATTACTAACCATTAATCGACCACGTAACATTTTAGCATGTAGTTATGGTTCTTACGAACAATCACTTGTTCGTATTACATTCCAACATTTATTTGGAAAATTTTGAGGATACTTACTTGTATAGCAATCCTCTGTGCATCTTCGGGAACGGTCGCTTCCAGCGTCCACCCTACTTCACAATCATCTATACTTGTGGGTCTCACCCAAGAAGTTGGGACGATCACCCACCTAATAGCTTCAATTTCCCTATTAGTTATACAAAACTTACACGGGAATAAACATGACTCAACAACATGAGTTTTATTGCGTTTAACAAGGTTACTTCTTACCTTTTGTTAAACGTCCAGCCATTTCATAGGGTTACGGGTTTTCTAACATATGCAATAACCCGTTTCTCCATATTACATTTTACATTTCACATTTTTTTATCAATTCTAGACTTGGGTTTTATCCCGAGTCACTTTAAAATCATTTGCATTATACAAATTCGACATCTTTTAGCTATTTATGACATCGCATAATAAACATGATTCAACCGTCTCAACGGTTTTGTCGATTAAAACATATGACCACTTCGACTCATTAGTTCCATGGTTATTCGTTAATCTTTCTTTTATGACCTTTCAATATAAGATTCAACATTTGTACATCCGTAGATGTCCCAATTGTAACCTTGTTTCAGAATTATTGGCTTCACGACCCCCTCTTGGGTTGTTCTTCACCAAATTACCACATTCATTACATTGGTTTCACGACTCCTACAGAGTCGTTCCTCACCAATTTCCCATTCATTATATTGGTTTCACGGCTCCTACAGAGTCGTTCTTCACCAATTTCCCATTTTATATATATATTTCTATTTCAAGTTATGACCTCATGGTCCAAACTCTTATTTTGACTAGAATTAGACACATGTATATGCATTACCATTTATCAAAGTATAACCCAGGTTGGGTAGTCCCACCTGGTAGTACCTTATAGCACATGACCATTATGCATTCGAGTCCTAGCCCAATGCATTTTGAAGTCATATGTGTCATCATTCATCCACTTGCTTGGGTACAATTTTCCTGCAAAATCAATGTCAAGTTTAACCACTTCTAGGATTTTCCTTACCTACAGCAAGGTTACCACACATAAACATCAATATTCACATGTTTCAAGATACAACATTGTCTAATTATATGTCACAATGTTATCTTGTTACCTTGAGAAATTTTCATCTCATTTATGACTTATGGTTCCGATGAACCATTTATGATCAAATACCACATGATACATGGTGGTGGCTCCCTAGAACCCCTTTTTCACCCATTGTATCATGCTTAGCAATTATATGGTTCTTACAAAACCAAAAACATGATCCTAATATAGTAGGATTCAAAAGTACTTATCAATTTCAAATTCCCTTGCTCATGGCAAGGTTTTCTAGTTTTTATTGATCATGGCCAATAACTTTCTACAGGTTTATACGAGGTTTCTCGCCTAGGCTTTACCTCGTTTCTACCCGCCTTACAGATATTTGGGCTCTCATGGCCTCCCTTCTTTGTTCCTCTGTAGCATCACCGTCATCAAGGTCCGTCATTGATCTACAGAGTTACATTTTTTTTTATTAGCTTACAACTTTTATTTACCCTTACCGTAGCAAGGTTTTTATACATCATATCGGTCGTAGCCGATATCCCTTTTCCACAGGTTTATACAAGGTTTCTAGCCTTAGCATTACCCCGCTTCTACCTGGGACACTTTACTCACATATATATTATATTGGTCATAGCCAATATCTCCCCCCAGGTTTATACAAGGTTTCTAGCCGTAGCATTACCCCGCTTCTACCTGGGACACTTCACTCACATATATATTATGTTGGTCATAGCCAATATCTCCTCCCAGGTTTATACAAGGTTTCTAGCCGTAGCATTACCCCGCTTCTACCTGGGACACTTCACTCACGCACTTCCTGGTTCAGGTGTAGAAACACCTCCCCGTGCGTTTTCCGAGTGATAACAGGCGTATAAGAACATTCATTCATATTAAATACAATTTCGATAATTTTTTGAAGGTTATGTACCTTGCCTAGACGCTTCATCAAGCTTGAACCGATCACTTTTCCCCGATCCCTTGAGCTCAAGGTTTGAGTTCAAGTACTCTCCGAGTACTTAATTCTCTCAAACCATGGCTCTGATACCAAATTGTAACACCCGTATATAATTTGATGCCAAACTTACACATTATAACGTTAAAAATTTGGTCCCAGAAAATTTCTTTACAAAGCATATGATTTGTAATCATAAGATGCCACCATAGTGGTTTACATTTACAAAATTTACTTATAATTGGTTTGACATCCAAATGTGATCTTCGACTTATATATAAGTTCTTCTCACCATAATACAAGACGGGTCGTTCGTTCTCAATGTGATCGGTTCTTCGTAGTCTTTGATGAGCGTCCCACTAGGCTTTCCCTTTACCTGCAACATACTCACTTTCAATAGTGAGCTTCTATTGCATAACCATTTATTACAATATCAAATAATGAAGAAAAACAATAAAATTTGGTTTTTCACTCTGGGGCGGTACGCCCAGAATGAATAATTTTTGGGCGGTACGCCCTGGACCATTTTTGACAGAGTATTGGCTATTTTCGGCCAGTTCCATACTTAGCCAAATTTTGGCTTTCTTTCCCCTGTTTTCTACCAGATTTCACCAACCGGGTTTCCATCATTTTTCAAGTGTTTTAACACTCACAAAACACTTCTAAAATATGTTTTCATACACATCAACATACCTTATTCAAGGCGAATTCAAACTTTGCATATGCGGGTTCAACCAACCCGTTTGACCCATTAGAACACCCATAGCTTTATTGCCAATGACCTGTCCTTATTGCAAGCTAATTTTACCGTAATCCATTGGCAAACATGTATAACAAATCAATTCCATAAGCTAATTATGTCATTTAAACCTTTATGGGTTCTATGCACTTCGTGTGCTTGTTACTTATTGGAAATAACACAGTTTTAAAGGATTATGATCCTAAACTCATGTAACAGCCTATTTATGCATCAAATAGTCTTTAGGGAGTTGGTATCTATTCATTCAACCACTTTTGGGTTATTGTACCCATCTGACCCGTTAAGGCGGGTCCTTGCCTTTGGTTTACTCCAATGCCCAATTTGACCACATATTAGCCTTGGAATCTATGGTTCTATAACCATTTACGATTCCTTTTTCTCTTGTTACTTGGCATGGACTCTATAAGCCCATTTTCGCCTCCGCAACTTTTGTTCACAACATGATTCATCGGAATCTTCCCTATGGTCAAATTGGTCATTGGAGAACCCTTGACTTTGGGCTTCACGGTTCCTAGAACCATTCGTCACCCATACTCATAATTCATAGTTTATTTCATTAAATTGTAAATACGCATTTACTTAACTACTTCATGTAACATAAATAATGTTACACATGCATTTGGTTCCTACAAACCATTATAAATCAATTACTCATTTAGCCATTATTATGGTCTCTATGAATCAATTAGTAACTTTTATTCTTTGACCCATTACGATGAATCCTACCGATTCGTTCGACCCGTTTAACCCATTAGCATGAATCCTACAATTCATTTACCGCTAATGACATACATTCTTTTAGCCATGGTTCCTAAGAACCATTTAATTATGCATTGTTCTTTGACTCATTACCTTCTTAGAGCTTAACTCTAATTATTTAACTTTGTAATTATACGCAATTCAACAACTTGCCTCGTAGGGAAAGTTTATCACATTTCATAAAATCATGCATTCTATATCATCAATGCAATTATGAGTCATTAACCAAATATGTAACATAGCATAGATGTTACCTCGTGAGCGTTATCCATAAGTACCGGTTTCCGTTTGAGTTGCTTCCGCTTGCTTGCCTAAAGTGGACTCAATTCCCTGTTTGGTTCGTGAGACAACATAATCATCAATATATATATATATATATATATATATATATATATATATATATATATATCACATTTTCCACATTCTAGTACATGAATCATTTAGTTATATAAATCTAACGATTCACATCTCACGACATCAATTCATTAAATATCCTAGGGTGGTACTTGCTGTCCAGCCCTTGTTCAAGCCACCATTTGACCCTTTTAACAGCTGAATCGACCCAACATGTTCAAATATAAATCGTAGTAGACTCATAGAGCTTTCCAAGCATATAAAATACACATTTTTCCGAGTTACGGTTGATTTTATACGATTTTTCTAAAAACAGGACAGCAACCATAATTTTTCCCAAACAGCATGCTAGAAAATTGAGTGACCATATTAACGGGTCATTTTGACCCATTATACACCGGATTCAGTTTCCAGTGTTCAAATACCAAACATAGTATTCAAAACAAGCTTTTCAACCGTATATCGTACATCTCCAACCAGTGGCGAAGCTTGAAAATATCAAGTGGGGGGTCGAGATCTAATTTTTTTTCTTTCTAACGTAAATTTTTTAGTAAATGGGGGGTCGAAACCAGAATATATCGAAATTTTCTACACGAAAATTATATACCCCCTACATCGCAAAAAAAAAATTGGGGGGTCGGGCGCCCCCTCCTGCCCCTTAAAAGCTGCGCCCCTATCTCCAACGGGCATACGAGTGATCTTATACAACACTTTCAAAACAGCCCCTCAACTAGATTTTTATCTTTTTCATGGTTTCATACAATTCCATTTAACACATTTTTCAAGCATGGGTTTTCAAAATTCATACCCATTCTTCTTTCATGCTCTCTAATAGTGTATCATCCCTACACTTATTCATTGATTCAAGCATTTCATCTAAGTTAGGCATTTCATCAAGCACTTGGCGTGCTTCAAAGTTCATATGCCTATTCTTCAACCTATTACATGTAGGTGATTACCCAATTCTTGCAATTCACAAACATTCATCATATTATTATGCTAACAATTAAGATTTAGCAATCAAAATATATAAAATTTCCAGATTTTAAAGCCAAACCCCAAAAATCTAAGACTTAGACCTTATGGTTCACATTTTAGGTCTTTCATGTTCACTATTCATGATTCATGGATAATCAAGCATCCTAATCATATATCAATCATCTATCATAACAATTAACATCAAATTTCAGCTTCAAATCATCCAATTTAACATGCCAAATTCGAGATTAGACATGCAATTATGATAGAAATACTTACCCAACAATCCCCATTGGGTTTATATGAATTTTAAGCTTCAAATCCTTGTTTACTCTTCCAAAATTGAAGCTTTCTCCTTAGAATCACACAAAACCAAGATATAGGGTTTGGGAGAAGTGTTTCACGTTCACTTTCTGCCCCAAATTCGTTTTTCCAGCTTTACAAAAGAGTAAGTTTCGGAAATGACGCATTTGGCCCCTCTAGTATGGCTATTTTGCATTTTAACCCCAAAATTCACAATTTTTCACACAAGACTTTATGTTAACATGCCAATATCATATTTAACATAAATATGTCCCAAAACATTTATATAAGTGTAATAATTAATAATATTACACTAACAAATAATTAACATCCTAACCAAGTATAGGATTTGGGGACGAAATACCACATTTTTTTCCCAATTTAACAAAACATTACTTTTATGATTTCAGGATACTTTGGTTAATTTAAGACATCCAGAAATTGGGATGTTACACAACTCGCCGTTTTTACAACCGTGTCTTATCTTTGTTTAATGTATACAATGTATGGGACTTTAATGTATATATGTTATGAAGTATACAATAGCCAAACTGTTGCAAATAATTAAAGTATGTAAAACTGTTGCAAATAATTAAAGTATGCAATATGCAATGATAAAGCCAATTTGAAACAAACATACCAAGAGATGTAAAAACAAAGAAACTTATCATTCAAACATTAAAACTCCACCGAAGTAAATGTTTCAAAAATAGCCATAAGGTAAAATTGTTTTGGTAGGGAAATAAGGATCCACACTTACTTCCCTACACATTATTGATAACATAAAGCAAAGATTGTACTTCAACCAAAGCAAAACAAAAAATAGTTAAGATAAATGACAGAATTCAAAAACTCCAGCAAGATTAGATCTTGAAAAGCATCACTTCTCCTTCTTTGGTATAAGTATGTTGTTACCGCCACAGGCTTCATTTGTAGAATTTGAGGATGATCCACTCTTAACAGAAGGAGGAGTCGTCTTCGCCGGTGAAGTGAGCGGAAGGTCTTCATCATAGGCTTGATCAAGGTTCCTTTTTAAATCCAAAACATGACCCGCTTGACCTCTTTTACCTACCGTATTAACTGACAATGGTGTCTCGTTATCATCGGTCACGGACATGACATCCTTGAAAAAAAATTAAGAAATGTGTTAATGCAAAGTAATAGTAACAGTTGGTTATTAACGAATGTAGGTAAAAATAATTAATTACCTTTTCAGAACCAAAGTTATTTGTTTGGGGTTCCTTTGATGATG